>OX421494.1:43334032-43934032 GCA_949126835.1 Anisus vortex | reverse complement strand
AAATTCATCTATCTAGATGGCATTCAAGAAACGTCAGAGTTGTTGTCATGTCATGTCAAAAATGTCATTCATGTGTTGAGCTTTAGTGCAGATAGGCATTGTATAATATTTACATTTAAAATGAAGTTTCCATTTCTCAAGGTCACAGTTTAAAGCAATTAAAACTATTTTTTTAAGTATTGCAACTATATTAAAACTAATTCTTTTATTTATTACTTGCTTCAGGTGAAAGTAGTTTTTTATTTCTCCAAAGAAAGGTAAATTACAATAAGACAATTTATCTGTTCATTGATGTGTATGGCTACCCAAACATTACCCTATAATCAATAAGCCTACAATTGTTATTAAACTGCTATAGCATTAAAAGATGGGAAATAACCCACTGTGTTAAAGGGAGAGTATGTAATAATTTATAACTTTAAAGCGCATTTATAGAAAAAAAGATGTTATCTATATATTTGGTCTTTACATTTTTTCCCTAAACATTTTCTAAGGTTTAAAAACCTTCTGCCACAAACTATATTTACATTGAATTTAAAATATTAAGAAATTGTGCAGATGGTAAGTTGAAATAAAAGTTATACAAAATACCCATGATGTCAAACCAAAACAAAAAAAACCCACTTTCATGTAGTTTCTTTCTTTCTTTTTGGATTCTTCGTTTGTGAGTGTCAAACTTTTTTTAAACAATAATAGTTGGCCATGATTGTGAGGAGTAAGGCCCATTGAAGTGATATGCTCTTTATGGGCTCTAAGTGAATTTGCCACTTCCTGAATTTACTGTCAGCAGCATCTGACTTTGATCACCTGACCTGAACATATTTGATTGGTTGATTTGCAGACATTCTAACAGAAACAAACTATTTCAATGTTTGGTGGGCCGAATACTGGTTTGACATGACCCAAATAGACTTAAGCCTCAATCCTCTCTTGATTCACAGGTGTTTTTTTTTTCATATCCCCTTTTCATCATGAGATTCAATAGAAGAAAGAATAATAAAAGAAGCAGTGCTTTATAAAGATCACAGGGTGGACTGAAGTAGTGAGATTACTTGAATATATGATGGGATTTTGTGGCCAGAGTTTATCACAAACTGAGTATAGTACTATAGAGTTTAACTCTATAACAAAATATGTTAGCTAATAATAAGAGAACTGGTTAAGAAAAAGCAAATACTACAGTAGGGACTCAAACCATTGATATTAGCAGTGTGTCTTAATTACCCTTTACCACTCTTCACAGGTACAGAGCAAACACATTAGCAGTGTGTTTTAATTACCCTTTACCACTCTTCACAGGTACAGAGCAAACACATTAGCAGTGTGTCTTAATTACCCTTTACCACTCTTCACAGGTACAGAGCAAACACATTAGCAGTGTGTCTTAATTACCCTTTACCACTCTTCACAGGTACAGAGCAAACACATTAGCAGTGTGTCTTAATTACCCTTTACCACTCTTCACAGGTACAGAGCAAACACATTAAAATCCAGTCCACTTCGCATTAGGTCTAAGTGAATAGTTGTGTACCCTGTGTATTTCCTTTCACATTGAAAATACATACCGGGTACTTTAAAGTTTAATAGTCCTACATTTAAAAACAAACTTTGTAAAAATATTTCAAATGTTAACAAAACACTGTGAAGGATTACATTATACCAAAGACTATAATAAGATGGACCCCTTGCTCTATTTTTAGATCGTCTATGTTCTTTTTTCCATGCTCATCAAATAACTCTGTCTTACGCTGCTACGTCTGCCTAAAGGTTTCTGCTTTTAATTTTTCGTTGCGAAAATCAAAGTGATTAAATAAAACGGAAGTGTACAATACAAAAGGGAAATAGCAGAAATATTAAAGCGAGCGGCCCATCTTATTATAGTCTTTGATTATACAGGCTGCTTTTAAAGTTGATAAAATTTACATATCTTTTTTTACAAAACACAAGTTTAAAAAAAAAATAATTTTTTTCTACCCTCTTGGACAAACATAAAAAACATGAACTTTATAATGAAAAAAAATAAAACAAATATTTATAAGGCAGCAGTCTGATTGTACATGGAACTAATTAAAATATCAAGAGAAATTATTGAGTGAAATATTTGCAGGGATGGTACTGACCAAACGTACACATTAAAATGTAGAAACCAATCTATTGTTATTACTAGTACAAACTGCAGTACAATTAATATAAAAGACACCATAAAACCTACAATTTTGCCAGATTTATTTTTAATCAAAAGGAAAAAGGGACAAAAATATTATAGAAAATAAAAAGAAATAATTAAAATTGGTAAATTTAACAATATGTCATCAATATTGAATTTTGCAATAAAATATAGATAAAACAAAATGTACATAGCCTTGTCCAATCTTTCTATGAGCTGATGAAAACACCCATGTATAGCCTTTATCAGAACATTACTTGGCCAGTTTGGAAAAAAAAATTCATTGATGAACAAAATTATTTTTAATTGGATGGTGTATGATGTTAAAATAAAGGGGGTCACGTTTGGCCGAGGGGCAGCACATTTGGCCGAGGGGAAGCACATTTGGCAGCACATTTGGCTGGCGTACCAAAGGCCCAGGGTTAGAATCCTGCTGGAGGGTAGGATTTGTTCCCGGATCTGGAGGATGTCACTGAGTTTACCCAGCTCTGATGGGTACCTGACATCTGACATTAGTCAAAATATAAGAGGCTGCGCATTGTGCTGGCCACACATCCCCTAATATGCCGTAGATATTGGTGAACGCTGCTTCACTGCCTCTATGATCAGTTGGGTTCGACAGGATACATTTTGTTTATGATGTTAAAATAACTGACTATGACACCAACACTGTTTTTGTTGCTTCCATCTATCTACAATATTACAATCTTATATACATTATTATGCTTGATAAACATATAAGAGTTCAATATAAAAATGTAGCATTAGCAGTGACAGAGTTGATTATTAGTTATTGAAATGGCTGGACTATTGTGTAACACTCAATTATGGGCAAAGATAAAAAATGAATATGTATCTTGAAATGTGCAGGAAATTGATAAATTAGTACAATATTTTATACATTTTCATGTTCAGTTTTAAACTATGATACAGCATCAGATAAGGATTCTATTTCAACAGATAACATTGTTATGTCATCAGGAATGAGCCAAAATAGTTAAGAACAAATTCAACGCCCCCAAAAAGACTCTATGTACAAAAAACACTGCAAGTTAGCTTTTCTTATAGAGAAAGACTTATTATTTCAAGCTCTTTGCTCCTAACGGAAGCTTTATAAGTGCTAAGCCAGTCATAATCTAATTATAACCTGTGATAAAAGTCACTCCCTTGAGATACATATTATTTAAAATGAGATGATATAACAAGGTTGGATTAAATGCAAAAAAAAAAAGAGAGAAGGTCACCACTTAATATTTTTCAGTGCAAGTTAACAGACATTTTGCACTTGTTTTTAAACCCTATTTCATAGTTCTGATGCTTATACCTGTTGATGTAGTATAAGCTTACTCAACTTGACTGTGTAACAGAAACAAAGAGATTTCATCCTATAGCAATTATGTTCAATAAAGAACAAACGATGCATCTCTTTTAAGTTGTGATAAATAAAAAATATATATACAGTATACTGTGACATTTTAGAAAGAATGTATCAATTATTTCAATATTTTGTGAAAGTTAACAGTGCTTCAATGTAATTTATCAGACTATTTACACACTAGCCATTTCCATCATTTGCTGTCAATCTACATGTAGGCCTAGACTTCTTTTCCGACTACTATAGCATAGGCCCTGCATATAATAAATACTGTAAGTAAATGTAAGACTCAATAATACCACCACTCCTCCTCAATACAAAAAAGTATTTTTAAACAAAGTTAACTTTTTTTGTCACTACTATCGTTAACTCAAAATAAACCTTCTCATTGGCTAAGCTCTTAGTATTGCATTTTATATCATATTTGTTGTGTAGTTTAGACCAACAAACATTCTAGAAATTGCAGAGTTGGTTAGTTCCCTTGAGACTATTTCTACAATTTGTTGTGGGAGAGTCTCCCCCTTTGAGATCAGTGCTCATTTGGCCTGCTGCTCTATTAGGTTACGTTTCTTAATGAAGTCCTGTGCTGTGCTGTCCCAGGTTCTTCTCCTCAAGACATTCAAGGCACCACGGTCTAAGAGAATAACAAGAAAAACAAACATTGTTATATGTGTATAGCATTTTATAATAGCTTTCATTTTGAATATGAAATTGTTTCGATAATTAATGAAAATTTTTTTTTTAAATTTATCTTTACTTTTGGCATCAAGATTATTTGTGTACAATTGTATATATAACTATTTATTATAACGTAATAACACCATTATGTTTTATCCTAGTCTCTACAACTTTCTAGTACATATCTTCTTTTGTGTTCTGAAAAATGTTGGGGAAAATCCATTCTAACACTTTGTGCACCAAAACATACATGAAGCATGCGTTGGTGTTGTTAGGTTGTTTTGATTAGTGATAAAGTAGCTACTTAATATTGACCATTAAAGTTGATATCGTGCATCAGTTCAAACATTAAAGTCTTCTTTAAACATTCGAGTGGCTTGAGTGTATTATTTCCTAGTGAACCAGACCCTAGAAAGACGATAAAAGACCTTGGGTTCAAAACAACACAATGTGTGAAAAAGTTGTTTAAGTATAGAGACCACAATAAGGTTTATTATAGTGGTGAATGGGTCCAGTAAAGAAGGCGAAAATAACTTACCAGAAACTTTTGGATGAATGAGTGGCAAGGAGATGACATTGAGAACATCATAGCCAGAGATTTCCTCCCCTCCAACACCATGAACATCTGACAATGGAAGGAAGGCTTCACCGCCAAAGTCATTTTGAAAGAGCAGGTCATGGTCCATGACAGTGAAGGTCAAGGTTGCTCCATGGTGAGCGCACTGGCTAGGTTGTATGTGACTGACAAAAACATAACATACAAATATTTTTTTCATGAAAATAATGATTAATATAACAAGAGAATAATAGTTTAAAAGTGATAGTTAATAATATTATCATAATCTTTTATAATATATAGGCCTATTACTCAACAAAAAAACAACATGAGAATCATATATGATATCATTACAGTGAGTCAAAAAAATAATAAAAATAATAATGCAATAATCAGCTTCAAATGATACAATCCTTGTCACCAATGTATGTAATAGTTAGCACGCCACTTGTGATAGTTTAAGCCAATCTTCACCCTTCACCTAGAGGTCAATGTAAAAGAGCCTTGGTATTGACCTCAGATTATGTTAAGTGTGACCTTCTTTGTTATCTGTATTAATTATGTCTATACATGGTCATTGCCTAAAATGTAGCTCCTCCCACTATCCCAGTTAGTAGTTCTATTATATATGATGTGATAGGTGTATTTAGTGTACCATTTCAACACAAGTAAAACAGTTACAATTATGAGAAAAACTTTATTCGACAGTAGCAGAGGAGTGTTCACGTGTTCACAAATTTACTGTGTGTTAACCAATGACTCAAAGATTGTTTGATTTTTGCCATTATTTGAAACTCAACTTAAAAAAAAAAGATAAACTTGAAGAAAAAAACTGAACAAACAAACAAACACAATTTTCAAGTCTAGTTACATCAATTTATCTCTGGCAGAAACATCTAAAACACAAACTACCTATATAAGCCTACATGGAGGAAACATCTAACTTACAACTCAAATGATTCATCAAAGACTGGATTGAGAGTTTTCTTGACAATTTTCGTGCTCTGTGTTGTTATGCCAGGAAAGACGTGTTCAGGAACAAGGGAGACAAGCACATAAGGATCACTCAGACCTGATGAGAGTTAAATATTTCAAAGGTATTGATTATCTCCTCTAGCATATTATCGTCTGCTTTCTAGTGATGCAAATTACAATTACAAAAACAAAACAATATTCACTGCGGCACTCTAATCTTTTCTATTACATTCCATTTCAAAAACTCATTCATTTTCTTTTTCACAATGAATAAATACAACTTTACAAGGACGTCTTGTTTCTTCCTCCCTTTCCACTTTTGTTTGCAACAAACAATCATGGAAATTATATTTATTTTAACCCTTACAGTCCCGGGCGCGTATATAGCGGAACTGAAGGCAGCATAGATAGAAGTAGGTCGGTACGGGAAGGGTTAACTTACCATTAGCATCTAAAGGTATAAGGTCTTTGGCACTGAGGACTAATGGCGAAGAAAAAGAAAAAAAAACATTCATGTGGATATTATCTAAAGATATCAAGTAAATAGTGTAAGTACAACACCAAAAAACTTTTTAAAAAAATAAATGAATATATCTACCAAATATCTATAGGTCTAATATAGGCTACCAGTTAAAAAATATAATTTAAAAAGTAGATGCCAACTTTTGTTCCTAAGATATCCAGACATTTTTATATAGATCTATATTTAAAAAAATGTTTGCAGATCTTAAAACCTTGGGAAAATATCGACTAGGCTTACTTACCTTCAACCAAAAGTTTGTGTGATTCAAATTTATACACAGCCCTGATCTGAAGCTGGCCGTACTCTGTAATTTGTGTGTGAGCCTGTGACAGAGGTGAGTGTTGGAAGAAGTATTAAAGAACTACCGAGGTTACAATATATTAGTATCTTTAAACAAATATAAATGAAAAATTTTGTACCGAAAGCTTAACTAATAGGAGAGCCAACTTTTAAAAACGTAAAATGTGGAATTTTTAAACATTAAAACTATTCATTCCAGATGTGTGTATGGTTGAGCTGCAAATGAGGTAATTAAAAATCAAAAGATGATCTTGATACTCACCAATCCATGAAGATTTTTCACATAACAAAGCTCATAAAGATATTTATAATCGCCCCTTCTCCATCTTCCTTTTCCTGAATTATTTTAACGCAAGCTCCTATATCCCCCCTCCCCCCCCCCCCCCCAAAAAAAAAAATCAGCCTACATCAGTTAGTTTCTGAGCTCGTGATTCAGAACTATATAGCCAATGAAATGTAGACTTGTGATTCAGAACTATATTATATAGCCAATGAAATGTAAACGTTAGTGTGAAATATAAGAAACATAAAATTGTTTAGTCTTATCACAAATACATTTTATTTTAAGGGTTACATGTAATGAGCAAGGTTATAATGTAGTCATAAAACATTTATAATGCAAACTACATTATACACACACACACACTACACACACACTATAAGTTATATAAGTTATGCAATAATGAACGCTTGATGTTTTACTCTGTTGAATGTTGCTGTGCTTAGGCCTACCTGTTGCTCGTTTTTCTCCATGTAGAAAGTTTCAATGAGGGACTTGGTGTCCATTTTGTGCATGGTCAGCTCTTTACGAAGATTCTGGGTTTATAAAAGAATTCAATACAATAATAAGCTGAGTACTGTTATTTTAAAATAACAGACTATTCTATTAATATATTATATTCGTTTGCACAAACTGCTAGAAAGACTGCCATTCAAGGGTTGGTCAATTCAGTCACACAAATTCTACAGTAGAACAACATCCACTCTCTAGACATAAGAGTGTCTATTATAAGCTTATTAATATATTATATTATGCTTATACTGAATTGATTAAACAGGCCCTTAAAAAGTTATGCCAACCAGTAAACTATTAAATTGTTTTGACAAGTCACCACAATTTGCTGCTAATTTTTTAGGACTATTTAGCTAATTTTTATGATCTTAAACATTAAAGCGTATTTATATATAAAACAAAAAAGGTTCATAGAAAATTTTGGCCTGTATAGAATAATTTTCTCCATGTCACCCACTGGTGACAAAGTAACTAAAATGCCATTTAATATGTTTCAAAAAGCCTTATTGTGTGCCTTACTTGGAATGAGTCAATGAGAATAGCTTCCATCTCTAGGCCGTTTCCATTGGCATAAAAGAAATCCACCAGAAGGCCTAATGCTTGAAACATTCGTTGATAAAATACTGGAGGTCTCTGCAACATCACACATTGTTTTTATGTTTAATTAGATAACGCTTTTTAATAAAGTTGCTGCCGACTTAGCTGATTTATTACAATATGTTCTGTTTTCAGATATATATATATATATATTTCTACATTGGAACAGACTGTTCTGTATTAAAATACAATAATATTATCTATTCTAATATAATATTTTATATTAAATAAAACGAAACTTTTACAAAGTTAAAAACTATGAAGCATTTTGAGGGTAAGTTTAACACACAAATATACATATAATATTTAGATCTGTAATATATTAGAGATAGCAATAACTAAAATACAAGGATACTAGAACTGACCATTTCCTCAGTGTCCAGAACTTCTCTGAACTCTTCCAGAACTTCCACCCATATGGAAGACAGGATTCTCTCAAAGTTGGTTTTCAGCAAATTGCTGTTCAAGGTCAAGAGATTGCTGTCAAGATATTCCAGAAGGTCCTCAACAGCCTGGTGTTAAAAAAAAATAATAGACAGTGAGAGTGAAAGAGAGAGAGAGAAAGAGGGTAAAAACAATATATAAAGAAAGAGACAGAGAGAGAGAGAGAGAGAGAGAGAGAGAGAGAGAATAGGAAAGAGAAAACAAAATAGAGAGTGAGGATAGACAGAGATAAAGAGATAAAGAGACAAAATGAGTGAGGGAGAAGGAGTATTGTTTACAGACAATTAATTGGAGCGAGACAAAAAAGAAGATATAATGCCAAAGCTAGATCAAAAGTTTTATACTCTTATAGAATTATATATTTTCAAATAATGTACTATTATATAGATCTATATTATCATATTTAGATTTCAGATATAAATTTAGGCCTATATATTTAGATCAAATGTTTATATTCTTTCAGAAGAGAGATGTTCTATATTTAATGAGAATGTTCTATATTTAGTGAGAATGTTCTATATTTAGTGCAAAAGTTCCATATTTAGTGAGAATGTTCTATATTTAGTAAGATTGTTCTATATTTAATGCGAATGTCCTATATTATTTAGTGAGAATGCTCTATATTTTTGATAATGTTCTATATTTAGTGATAATGTTCTATATTTACTGAGAATGTTCTATATTTAGTGAGACTGTTATATACTTTTTGAGAATGTTCTATATTCAGTGAGAATGTTCTATATTTAGTGATAATGTTCTATATTTAGTGATAATGTTCTACATTTAGTGAGAAGGTTTTAGATTTAGTGAGAATGTTCTATGTTTAGTGAGACTGTTATATATTTATTGAGAATGTTCTCTATTTAGTGAGAATGTTCTATATTCAGTGAGAATGTTCTATATTTAGTGAGAATGCTCTACATTTATGATTTCCCCAAAAAGAAGGCTCACGAAAAAACACAGTTGTAAAAACATGTCTTACTTCTTCAGCAGGTAAAGATTCTGGCGCCCAGTTCAGATGAAAGACATCTTTCTTGATATCTGGCCTCATCTGGACACAAGAAGAAAACAAAAATAGAAACAAAAGTCAAACAATGTTAACCCTTCCCGTACCGACCTACTTCTATCTATGCTGCCTTCAGTTCCACTATATACGCGCCCGGGACTGTAAGGGTTAATGTATTATTTGTGTGCAATTTCTTTCCTCTCTCTTTCCACTTTCTTTTCTCATTCCACTTTTCCTTCTTGTCTCTTTTTTTATCGCTCCTTCCTTTTTCTTCTTTCTTTCTTTCTTTCTTTCAATGTCTCTTTTCTCCAATTTGTTTCTTTGTTTCTTTTTCATTTTCTTTTAAATTTTCTTTCATACTTTTACTCTTTCTTTTACTTTTTTTTTCTTTTTCCGTCTTTCCCATTCTTTTTTTAAAAGTTTTTTTTTCTTTTTCGCCAGTTCTTACTATTATTATTTTCTTAACCCTATAGCTTGGGGGCCCTTGGATTACAAATGTGGAGCTCATGGAGTATAAAACCTGGGGCCCCACAGAGCACAAACTTGGGGCCCAAAGTTAAGGCCCACAGAGTACAAAGTTAAGGCCCATTAAATACAAAGTTGAGGCCCACAGAGTACAAAGTTGAGGCTTACATAGTACCAAGTTGAGGCCCACAGAATACAAAGTTTAGACCCACATAGTACAAAGTTGAGGCCCACAGAATACAAAGTTTAGACCCGCATAGTACTAGTACAAAGTTGAGGCCTACATAGTACAAAGTTGGGGCTTACAGAGTACAAAATATTGGGGCTCACAAAAAAGTACAAACTTGGGGCCCACAAAGTATAAACTAAGGGCTCACAACTCACCTTGTCAGCGACACGGTCCACGACCTGCAAGATCTTTCTCACCATGTCCTCGTCCGCCTGCTTGATGATGCCCTGGAGAGACGCCTTGCCCAGGAGCCCCGTGGTGGCCTCTTTAGGCGGGTGGGGGTCGTCCCTGGCCAGCTCCAGGGCCTGCTGGATCTCGCTGAAGTCAAGCAGGGTGGGCAAGGGCTTTAAGGCCCTCCTGACCTGCTCGATGTTGTTGATGGTGATGCATAGCTAGAACAACACATGTGGCGTGTTAGGTTTAGTGGCACAGTCCATATATCATATAATAATTACAGCGAAGGGAACATGTAGCCTTGTTTATAGTTCGATCCGGAAATACGATTTCGAGTAATGATATGTAAAGCCAAAGGCTATAATATTCTAGTCTTTGATAAAACAAAATGTCTCAGTAAGTTAAAGGACTTACAAAAAAAATATGAATTTCAATGTCTTTACTTTTATCTTTAGCTCTATACGTAGTAAACTATCGAAGAGATAATAATATATAATTATAATAAAGTGTAATAAAACTTAGTAGGCCTAATTCAATAATTAAAGCTTTATTAAGCACAACAAACTCATGACCTATTCATTTTTTTTTATTACAGCAGACGTAAAATCTCAGTCATTTCCGGGTTTTATTTTAGTACTCGTTTTAAAGACATGATGGCACATCAGCGATATCGCTTAACCCTTACAGTCCCGGGCGCGTATATAGCAGAACTGAAGGCAGCATAGATAGAAGTAGGTCGGTACGGGAAGGGTTAAAATCTTTTCTATAAATAGTGTACATAATTTATAGCTCAGTAAGGCGCAGTCGTCGTTTTAAACACTGATCTATAAATATTTATAGATCAGTGGTTTTATATAGTAACAAAATATAATTACATCACTTTGCATTGAAAAGCACGTGCTAAGGTTGATATAGATCCAAAAACCGTTGCATAGTCTCCTTAATTTAATTGTCCATAATGCCGTTAAAAGTGTTGACTTGATAACAGTCAGCGCTTTTTTTCTTGAGATATTTTTGTTGCAGTCATGAACTTTTTATATTTATAATAAACATAAGGACAAACACAATTTCATGATCCCTTATGTAAGACCAAATGCATATAGGCCTAAGTAGGCCTACTCTTTCTTCCCGAGTGACATCCGGGCATGGAATGGGTTGCCTGAACAAATTAGGAAAACCAGTAACTTAATCAACATTTAATACACTAACAAAAAAGCAAGACTAGACTCAGACCACGGATAAGCGTAGGACGCATTAATTTTCTTTATAGATGGAGCGTGTGTAATACAGAAGATAATATACTTATCCAGATTGTCAACAATCCCCATATTTAACTCCTATTATAAAATGTTCATATTAGGTCTATTTAATAGCCATAGACATATTGAATCACTTTATGATATTAGACTGTATAATTTCTTTATTTTTATTACTATGCATGATATTGTAAATAAAAGAATAATTAGCACAAAGTAATTTTAAAAAAAACAACAAATAATACAAACGTTGAAACGAAGTACAGTATCCCGTCGGGCCAAATTGATCCATAGGGCGGTGAAGCAGCGTTCACCAGTTTCTATAGCTAGGGCATACTAAGTGATTGTGTGGCCAGCACTATGCATAGCTGCCTTTACTTCACCCCCCACTAAAGGTTAGGTACCCATCCGAACTGGGTAGACTCAGGGACACCCTCCAGACTAACTGCACCAGGATTCGAACCCAGGACCTTTGGTACGCCAACCGAACGCGCTGCCGGCTCGGCCACCATGACCCCCACGTTAAAACGAAAGAGATGTATTATTTCTTCCAACCTCCTCTGTGACGTCAAATTGTCCTTCATCGTCGTAGTAGCCCATGTCTGTAAGTTTAGTGTGGACAAGATCAGCGTACAACTTGGCGCCATTGCAAATGTCCTATCAAAAGATAAAATGCGTTAGAGTATTTAAAAAAAAAAACATACCAAAATAAACGCATATGTTTCGTTTTAACCTTTTCGAGATCAAGGCTTCAGGACACTTCGCGTCTATGTGCCACGTTTCTTTAGGATAGGATGGCGGGAAGTGGGTCAGTTAGCCTTCTGAAAGTCAATTCACCCGCCAACCAGAAAATAGTACATGCATACAAACTTACAAAATACGAAGTTAATATAAAGGGTTTGAGAAGTTAAAAAAAAGGATTTTATGTGAAAAGAGGGGAGAATTCAAAGAGTATCTCCCACAACTCCCCCTACCCGCATTGTCAAGAATTATATCGTGTGGAACGGAGGTCCTCAACCTATGGCACGCGTGCCAGGACGTGCTACGCAGAGTTTTTACCAGTGGCACGCGGAAGAACCCCATTAAAAAGCAATTTAAGTCTCTTCTACACGAAAATGAGTTCTAGAACAGGAAGACTTGTAGGCTCTTTGGCACGCTGAAAGAATTAGATATCCCACTTCGGCACACTATTATCAAAAGGTTGCCGACTCCTGGTGTGGAACGTTCACCTACCTCTGTTAACTTGTAGACAAAGGGATACGCCCCTACACGATCTGGCCAAGCCAACTGTTTCCAGAATTCTGTTATCTGCAAGAATCAATATACATTTGTGTTTCATTGGCAGAAAGAAATGTAATTTATTTTGGTTTGCTCGCTCATGCTTAGAAAATGATAGAACAACGCTAGGAAAACGAAATAAAATAAGCTTATTCTTCTTAGAATAATGTCGTTGCATTTAGGAAGGCCGACCTTTGAATGCAATAAAGATAGATCTACACTTGAAGAATACGAAAGATAAATGTTATATCTGATAAACATCTGTTTTATCATTGAATGGCGTTTACGGGCAACGTCACTTTGCAACCTTTGTGTACGAGTTAGGGGACTTGTTATTATTATGTTTTTATTCAACAAGACGTGCATCGCATTGTTGAGACACCGGGATTAGTCCACCTACAAGGGACGAATTCATTAGTAAGCACTTCTTTCCCGAGAGCATTTGGAGACTGTCTGAACTGGTTCGAGAAAATCGCCAACTTAAACATTGTTTACAAAAACTTATCGAAATGCAAGACTGGTGTATGAAAACTTCGGATAAGCGTAGGGCGCAATAATCACCTGTATAAAAGGAGCGTCTGTAATATATAAGACAAGAGGAGATATTAACTAACAGTTACCTAAGCACAAAGATAGCTGACATGCTTACCTTTTATAAGAATAAACACCACTAAAGTTGTTTTGCATAAAAAAATAACTCATGAAATGGTGTTTTATAAAAGACCATTTTTATGAGTGATATCTTTATCTTCCTAGCTTATATGTTGCAAAAGATTATTGCGACCTAGGCTTTTTCGTAAAGGGATTTTGAGATGTTAGTTTTCCTTGTTTGTTCAGGTAGCCCATTACATGATCGGATGCCAGTCGGGAAGAAAGAGAACGTACATGCGTATTTTCTTGCGTTTGAAGTAAAACATTTTTTCTTATCCTTATGTCTATTTTAGTATTGCATTATAACGTTTTCGAGTTGCTATTCAAGTGTATAATTTAATCCTTTATGTATTATTATATCTTCGCTCTTTGTCAGTCTTTACTCTAGTGTTTCAATGTTTAGTGATTTAACTATTGGTGTTACATTTGTTAGTTGTAAATATTCATTAGTAATGAGCTTTGCAGCTCTTTTCTGAAGACGTTGTAATTTGTAACAAGGTTAAATGTCGTAGTCTCATATATCATATGCCGAGCTAGAATATATGACTAACCATCAAAGTCAGCATTAAGAGAATTTTGGACTTCGATCCTTCTCGTAGTCCACACATGCTCTGTACAGCTCGGACATGAAGGTAATATACACGTTTGTTTTTTTCAGACCTCGAAAATCTAAAGAACTGATACACCAGAGTTCATTTTTGTTCATTGGCCCCAACTTCCTTCTAAGTATTCTGGGAATGGACGACCACAAAGTTTACACAGGAACAAACATACAACGACTAATATTTGACGTAGCACTGCATACTTATATTGGGGAAAAAAGTTATGTCGGATAAAACCCAAAGTTGTTTCTCCTTTACAATGGGTAATTGCAGTTCAAGCTCAATATATTCTTACATTTAGAATTTAGTCAATAAAAAAATGAGGATAACCAATGCTAGAACTTGAATTGAAATATCTGCTATTAGTCGGCATGCAGTAACCAAGGAGACTAATTATCTCCAACCAATTGGTTGTTTTATTCAGTCACATGACCTTACGAAAAGTTATGTGATTTTTTGGACTGGTATCGTTATATTAATGTAAACAGTCTTAAAAATGGACTTCAAAATGCTTGCTTTTAAACATCAATATCTCAGTACTTACAACGCTATAAGCTTCAATACTTTTACTGGTGATAGATAGCTATGGACCAGATCTATGTGCCAAAGGACATAATTTCATTTTTTTTTTCCAAAATGTGACTTAATTCTACTGTAGCCTAGCCGTCAGTCTATCTACTTCTATCTATTCATTGCCCTCTCTATCATTCGTTCTATCTTAATGTTTATCTCTCTCTCTCCCAATGACAAACACTACACCGCGGGCATTGCTCCAAGGTCTCAGCTCTGCTAATAATCAATAATGCATTATATAATTCTCTCGGAGTTCGCTTATGCAAAAGGAGAATTTCACACATGACCTTTGATATTTCCCGCCTTTTCCGGTTTCTATTTTTTTGATCCCCCAAAATAAAAAAACAGATTAAAAGAAAATCAACTTGTTGACATTTTTTATTCTATTGTTCTGAGAAAAATCTACTTTTTTATAACAAAAGTGTGAGAGCGCGAAAAAGAGAGAGAGAGAGAGAGAAAGAAACAGAGAGAGAAAGAGAGAGAGAAAAGAGAGAGAAAGAAATAGAGAGAGAAAGCAAAAGAGCGAGAGAGAGAGAAAGAGAAAGAAAGAGAAATGAAGAGATAGGGCGAAACGGAGAGAGAGAAAGAAAGAGAAAGTGAGAGAAAGAAAAAGAAAGAGAGAGAAAGAAAGAAAGAGTGAGAAAGAAAGAAAGAGTGAGAAAGAAAGAGTGAGAAAGAAAGAAAGACTGAGAAAGAAAGAAAGAGTGAGAAAGAAAGAAAGAGAGAGAAAGAAAGAAAGAGAGAGTGAAAGAAAGAGTGAGAAAGAAAGAAAGAGTGAGAAAGAAAGAGTGAGAAAGAAAGAAAGAGTGAGAAAGAAAGAAAGAGTGAGAAAGAAAGAGTGAGAAAGAAAGAAAGACTGAGAAAGAAAGAAAGAGTGAGAAAGAAAGAAAGAGAGAGAAAGAAAGAAAGAGAGAGTGAAAGAAAGAGTGAGAAAGAAAGAAAGAGTGAGAAAGAAAGAAAGAGTGAGAAAGAAAGAAAGAGTGAGAAAGAAAGAGTGAGAAAGAAAGAAAGAGTGAGAAAGAAAGAAAGAGTGAGAAAGAAAGAAAGAGTGAGAAAGAAAGAGTGAGAAAGAAAGAAAGAGTGAGAAAGAAAGAAAGAGTGAGAAAGAAAGAGTGAGAAAGAAAGAAAGACTGAGAAAGAAAGAAAGAGTGAGAAAGAAAGAAAGAGAGAGAAAGAAAGAAAGAGAGAGTGAAAGAAAGAGTGAGAAAGAAAGAAAGAGTGAGAAAGAAAGAAAGAGTGAGAAAGAAAGAATGAGTGAGAAAGAAAGAAAGAGTGAGAAAGAAAGAGTGAGAAAGAAAGAAAGAGTGAGAAAGAAAGAAAGAGTGAGAAAGAAAGAAAGAGAGAGAAAGAAAGAAAGAGAGAGTGAAAGAAAGAGTGAGAAAGAAAGAAAGAGTGAGAAGGAAAGAAAGAGTGAGAAAGAAAGAAAGAGTGAGAAAGAAAGAGTGAGAAAGAAAGAGAGAGTGAGAAAGAAAGAAAGAGTGAGAAAGAAAGAAAGAGTGAGAAAGAAAGAAAGAGTGAGAAAGAAAGAAAGAGTGAGAAAGAAAGAAAGAGTGAGAAAGAAAGAAAGAGAGAGAAAGAAAGAAAGAGAGAGTGAAAGAAAGAGTGAGAAAGAAAGAAAGAGTGAGAAAGAAAGAAAGAGTGAGAAAGAAAGAAAGAGTGAGAAAGAAAGAAAGAGTGAGAAAGAAAGAGTGAGATAGAAAGAGTGAGAAAGAAAGAAAGAGTGAGAAAGAAAGAAAGAGTGAGAAAGAAAGAAAGAGAGAGAAAGAAAGAAAGAGAGAGTGAAAGAAAGAGTGAGAAAGAAAGAAAGAGTGAGAAAGAAAGAAAGAGTGAGAAAGAAAGAAAGAGTGAGAAAGAAAGAAAGAGTGAGAAAGAAAGAGTGAGAAAGAAAGAAAGAGTGAGAAAGAAAGAAAGAGTGAGAAAGAAAGAAAGAGTGAGAAAGAAAGAAAGAGTGAGAAAGAAAGAAAGAGTGAGAAGGAAAGAAAGAGTGAGAAAGAAAGAAAGAGTGAGAAAGAAAGAAAGAGTGAGAAAGTAAGAAAAAGTCAGAAAGAAAGAAAGAGTGAGAAAGAAAGAAAGAGTGAGAAAGAAAGCAAGAGTGAGAAAGAAAGAAAGAGTGAGAAAGAAAGAAAGAGTGAGAAAGTAAGAAAAAGTCAGAAAGAAAGAAAGAGTGAGAAAGAAAGAAAGAGTGAGAAAGAAAGCAAGAGTGAGAAAGAAAGAAAGAGTGAGAAAGAAAGAAAGAGTGAGAAAGAAAGAAAGAGAGAGAAAGAAAGAAAGAGAGAGTGAAAGAAAGAGTGAGAAAGAAAGAAAGAGAGAGAAAGAAAGAAAGAGAGAGTGAAAGAAAGAGTGAGAAAGAAAGAAAGAGTGAGAAAGAAAGAAAGAGTGAGAAAGTAAGAAAAAGTCAGAAAGAAAGAAAGAGTGAGAAAGAAAGAAAGAGTGAGAAAGAAAGCAAGAGTGAGAAAGAAAGAAAGAGTGAGAAAGAAAGAAAGAGTGAGAAAGAAAGCAAGAGTGAGAAAGAAAGAAAGAGTGAGAAAGAAAGAAAGAGAGTGAAAGAAAGAGTGAGAAGGAAAGAAAGAGTGAGAAAGAAAGAAAGAGTGAGAAAGAAAGAAAGAGAGAGTGAAAGAAAGAGTGAGAAAGAAAGAAAGAGTGAAAAGAAAGAAAGAGTGAGAAAGAAAGAAAGAGTGAGAAAGAAAGAAAGAGTGAGAAAGAAAGAAAGAGTGAGAAAGAAAGAAAGAGTGAGAAAGGAAGAAAGAGTGAGAAAGAAAGAAAGAGTGAGAAAGAAAGAAAGAGAGAGTGAAAGAAAGAGTGAGAAAGAAAGAAAGAGTGAGAAAGAAAGAAAGAGTGAGAAAGAAAGAGAGAGTGGAAGAAAGAGTGAGAGAAAGAGAGAGAGAGAGAAAGAGAGAGTGAAAGAAAGAGAGATAGAAAGAGAGAGAGAGAAAGAGACAGAAAAAGAGGGAGGGAGAGAAAGAGAGAAATAAATAGCGAGAAAGAGAAATAAAGAAAGAGAGAGAGAAATAACGAAAGAGAGAGAGAGAGAGCGATATAAATGAACAAATAGATAAAGAGAGAGAGAAAGAAAGAAAGAGAGAGAGAGAGAGAATGGATTAAGAGGAAAACGTTGCCATTAAACGTCACTTCGGTCAGTCTGATGTAAGATGAAAGAAAAATTGTCTGGAGGCAAAATTAGAACGGCAATTATCACGTTCATTGCCAGGTCTGTGAGAAAAAAAAAAAACAAGGGGCAAAAAACTACTGTTCACCGACAAAATAGATGGGATGCGGTACGAATATGTGACAAGGTGTTGGACCTATTATTCTGAGACTTCCAGGTTCAAATCTGGTTAAGCTGACATCATTATTGAGTCAAACTAGTTCTGAGAAATACACGTGTCGTCACACAAAGTATTCTTTTTGTGTGTGTGTGTACTTCTGGTGTAAGCTCCTAGTCCAGACCATCGTGTTCGTTTTAAGTTCATCTCATTTTATATCGAGAATCGAGAGTCTGGTGAAGACAACTAGTAATAAAAACCTTTACTTTTTCGAGTATATTTTTTTAATTACAAAAAAAAAAAGGTATTTTAAAAGATAGAAAAGGAGGTAGGGGTATTACCTGTGTAAAACAACAGCAGACGTCTACAGCGGAAGTGCTGTATTTGACTGCTGCGTCTACCTGTGCTACCTGTCCAAAAGAATCAAACAAATAGATTAAGGACAAAGTAATAATATGCATAATTTTACCTTATACAATAGAATAATACTACGATGGTCGAAGGTTAACTTGTTTAATCCATAATAAAACAACTTAGCATAACCCACTAAAACTTGTTTAATCCATAATAAAACAACTTAGCATAACCCACTAATTTTTTTTATATTCTTTTTAAAGCAAATAATTTAAACCAAGACATTTGAAAACGTAAATAATTGTCCAAACTCACTTTTTCTACTTCTACAGCTTTCTTGATTCGTCTCTCTGACCTGTGCTGGGCAATGGTCAGCCACTTGCTGACGGCACACTTGAACCAATGGTAATAGTTGATGATGCTTAGCTGTTTAATATCACTGCGGGGGAGGGAGTGGGGGGGGATATATTGAAAAATAATAATTAATGGTTTATTTCACTACTTACACAAATGTTTCACACGAATTACTTGAATCTTGAGTGCTTGTGTCGAGTGTGCATGTGTGTGTTTTTTTTTTTTTGCTTATAATATTATGTGCATACATGTCCGCATGAATTTGTGCATAGACGTCGCTTTAACAAGATGAATCATAGAAGCAAACCGTTTTTGTTACATGAATTAAACAAGAATTGCTAATGAATCGGCTTCTTCTTCTTCGTTCTCAAAAGTTGTGATTTGGAGGATTCAGACAAGTCCTATATTTGTAATGAACTGCGCCTTGGCTGTCAGTTGCTCCAGTTCACCATACAGTTTGTCATTGAAGGTAGCCTCCTGGGGCCATATGGCTGACCGGTTACAGTTTGTCATTGAAGGTAGCCTCCTGGGGCCATATGGCTGACCGGTTACAGTTAGTAATTGAAGGTAGCCTTCTGGGGCCATATGGCTGACCGGGTAGAGCGGTACATATGACTGAGCTATTTGTCTTTTCTTACGACACTGGGTTTGTTGATTGCCAAATTTACCATGCTCCTAATTCGCTGTAAACAGCTTTCAAGATTCCTGTTTCTTTTCTTATTTACCCGAATAAGTAGCATCTACTTCTACCATTAGCCAACAGACAGCATGACACGGTAATTAATCAACTGTAAGCCAACACCCATCTTATGTAAAGCAACGGCTAGGAAACGCTTCGATTTTTCTAAGGAAAGAAATGCCACTAGATTGCGTGTTTACTCTTTTCTATGCCATTTTGATTCAGAATAGTTGCATATTATTAGTCTTACAAATGTGTAATCTTAGAGTAAAAAAACAGTTTTCACTCGTATAGATAGAAAAGATAAACGCTAAAAAGTGGAAAGCTTTCAACCGGCTTTTCTAATATGTATTTGGAATAGGAAAAACGAAATTTTTAAGGTGAAAAAAGGGGGTGTCCGGGGTGGGGATGTTAAGATGTAAAATAAAACTATGTGTGATCAATAATTAAACTCTAAAATATTGGCCAATAGCTGAAACATAAGAGCTTGTACAGTTAATGAATAAAACAGATGTTATTGTCGTGTTATGTTTTATTTGTTACAGGGTAACATTTTGTTTGTTACAATTGTTAGATTATCAAGGTATCTGCGTAGTTACCAGTTTGAGCTTGACCAGCATGATCTCGAGGAAAAGAAGGGGCTAGCGATGCAGGACAAGTGGTTGGGACAGGTGGTAACAGGTTGAACTTCAGTGGTTGGGACAGGTGGTAACAGGTTGAACTTCAGTGGTTGGGACAGGTGGTAACAGGTTGAACTTCAGTGGTTGGGACAGGTGGTAACAGGTTGAACTTCAGTGGTTGGGACAGGTGGTAACAGGTTGAACTTCAGTGGTTGGGACAGGTGGTAACAGGTTGAACTTCAGTGGTTGGGACAGGTGGTAACAGGTTGAACTTCAGTGGTTGGGACAGGTGGTAACAGGTTGAACTTCAGTGGTTGGGACAGGTGGTAACAGGTTGAACTTCAGTGGTTGGGACAGGTGGTAACAGGTTGAACTTCAGTGGTTGGGACAGGTGGTAACAAGTTGAACTTCAGCAGTCTAGCGGTCTAGCGGATATGTTTATATATTTAAAAATTGCATGCATATACTTTTTGACTGTATTACTTTTGATAGCATGAATATTTTGGTGAGGTTGTGTTAGAACAATAAAACACTAGAGTGATGTTGTTAGGGACATGAGTGTGAGACCCTCCTAAAGCGATAGTGTTTGCAAACAAGAAGTCACTTCTACATTTGGATCGTGCAGCGCCAGAAACATTGTAGTTGCATTGGCTCGTAGGTTTGATCTATTCGCTGATATTTTAGAGTTTAATTATTGATCACACATTATTTTCTACATTCCAACAACCTTTTATCTTTAAAGATTTCATTTTTCCTATACCGGCGTATATCTCCTTACTCAAAAGCCAGTTGAAAGCTTTGTACTTGTTAGCTCTTACCCTTTTATCAATACGAGTGAAAACTGTATTTTTACACTAAGATTACACATTTGATCAGATCAACCGTACAATGTGTGCTGTAACGTCCATTTGTATATTTGGAGTTATCAGCGACAGTCTTAAAGCATTCAGAAACGCAGACTTATGTAAATTATTTAGAACAAAACTGCCCGAATTTCCGGTACTTGGGTCCAGCACTATGTGTATATGTGGGGAGAGTTATATAGACTATAATATTATAATGTATGATAACTATACTCTATCGTTAGTTGTGGTGCCCAAGGAAAAGCTCTGGATGCATCGCAGTATGGGACCGACACGCAATCCGCCTCTGGAAATAAAGGTAGTTTACCTGGCAGGCAGGTGCCGGCTGGGAATAAAGGTAGTTTACCTGGCAGATTGGTGCCGGCTGGAAAAAAAGGTAGTTTACCGGGCAGATTGGTGCCGGCTGGGAATAAAGGTAGTATACCCGGCAGGCAGGTGCCGGCTGTGAATAAAGGTAGTTTACCTGGCAGACAGGTGCCGACTGTAACGCGAGAACTCCTGCAGGTTCATGTACAGCTCAAATAGACCTGTGTTCAGGGCCAAGGACGGCGTTCCCAGTCCAGACGGCTCGTGGTGGACGTCGTTCGTCTTGAGGATTTTCTCAATGTCAAGATTGATTTCCTCTCCTAGCTAAAGCGTCATCAATTTAAAAAAAAAAACAACATAAATTTAATATCTACATAAATCTATTGCTAATGAAAAAAAATAATGCATTCAATTTTCTAGTTATTAAAATCAAATATTTAAAACAATGTCAGTGCCACAATATTGCATTAGATTAACTTAGCTCTACAGCTTGTAGTTCCTAGGTAAATAAATATTATTATTATTATTATGGAATTTTTTATGTCTAAATGTTTGTAATGTTTTGTTGCAGTTTTCATTTTGATATTTTACAAAATATATTTCATAAAAAATAACATTAAAATAAAACAGTGCCGCAGGACAAAGAAAGTTTTAAAAGTTGTGTAGAGTAAAAAAATAAATAAATGTGGCTCTAGTTTCTATCAAAATTTAACCACCCAAAGAAAAAAATTTATTAAGCATAGGTATGTAAGCATAGGCAATTAAATATAATAGCCCAGGTAAAAGGTGCTCAAAATTACCTTATAATAAAATATAAAAAAATGATTTCACGGAATTTATAGGCCTAACTAGTAGGGTTTGCTGGTCCCGGGTTCAAATCCTTATACAAAGGCCATCCTAGACAATCCAGCTCTAATGAGAAGCCTACCTGACATTAGTCAATGTGGGGAAACACTAGAAAAATATACCAGTTTAGTAAGGGGTAAGGACTTTTGCTCGAACAATACAAAGCTTACTTTGAAAAAAAAATTGCTAGAAAGATTTTATTTTTGCAAGGGCTTAGGAAACAATCCTATGGAAATCGCAATAAGGGCTTACGCTGATATACATACGCACGTTCGCGACCGAGATTGTGGAGTTAGTACTTAAGGCTAAGCCACACTAGAAACAAAATCAGTGATTCAATTCAAAAGTCACGATGATTTTCCCCCGTTTCAAATGTGGCATAGCGCGAAACGTGATTCACCAGAAACAGTTTCAGCAGTGATTCGCGATGATTCGCAGATTTAGAACATGCTCTAAAATTTTGAAACATGATTCTTGATTCAAGCTGTGTCAGCCAATGGGAAGCGCAAACTAGATCATGTGATCATTAGCGACATTAGCCTAGTTAAGAAACAAAACAAACATGTCAAGAACAGTCACTCTCAACACTTTCTTGATTCTTGAAAATAAAATTGCGCGTTGTGATTTTCTGTGAATCGTGCTTTACGTGTGGTATGGCTGATTGGGAAACAGCGTATTTCTGATTCGTACTGAAACAAGATTCTAGTTTTTCGCTGAATCATGAGTTCAGTCAAAACGTGATTCTTGAGTATAGTGTGGTCTAGCCTTTATAATTAATTTATATTTTGATAGATTAAAATAAATATAAGTGATATCATACCTTATGAATTTCAACACTAAAACCTTGCGCATCCTTTTTTTTTCATGCCAAAGCTGAAAAGTTTCTTTACTTCCGTCTCTTCTAATAAAGAAAGGCAGCAATGTTTTACTAACAATATTTTCTTCGATTCGCAAATTGGTCGAAGGTATTCGTAACTATTCCAAAGGCTATGATGCTGACAATTCGGTAGAATGTATTGTTAGTCGGGAGAAGTCTGCTGCCCAAGTTTCAGATCGATTGGACGACGGGAAGTGGTCGAAAAATCGATGCAAAGTTTTGCAAGCAACAGGACAAGCAGACAGTACGAGTTAATATATAGGGAGTAAAAATAACATAAAACATAATACAAAAATGCTAAAACAACACAAAAAACCATCAGCTTAGTGTTTATAATTAAGAGTATCTTGCTAACGCACTTTAATGTACTACAAGGCCGAAGCAGCACCATTTTTTCTTTCAAATTTGACCCACAAAGATCGAAAAAAAAAATCAACCCCGAGCAATGCCCCTCCCACATCCATTATAGTTCCACTTTTCCACGCCTCTGGGTCTCCACCTATAATGAAAGAGGCATCCATTATTGATTCTGAGTAATTTGTTTTAACGGTAGCCAATTCATCCTAATCACATTCAAACATCATTACCTAATACTGGCAGGCAGGAGGCACCAAGGAGACAAAGCCAGCGTGGGGGAATAA
Source organism: Anisus vortex (assembly GCA_949126835.1). Taxonomy (NCBI): domain Eukaryota; kingdom Metazoa; phylum Mollusca; class Gastropoda; family Planorbidae; genus Anisus; species Anisus vortex. Next base: position 43,910,587 of record OX421494.1, on the reverse strand, counting down.
TTTGTTGTAGCTCTCAAAATCGATCCACTCCCTGCCCTTCCCCCCGTAGGGTTGCCAGACGTCCGGCAAAAGGAGGACATGTCCTCCTTTTTAGCCCTGTGTCCTCCGCCCGGCAGGCAAAGCTAAAAACGTTTAAAATGTCCGGCTTTTGTATGCCTAAGCTTTTGTAAAATCCTTAGTGCACTTTTTATGTTAATATTTAGGCCTACTGTAAAAAAAATGTCTGGGTAGGCAAAACACTGGGCTATTTAGCAGGAATTGCGATGAATTAGATCAGGGGTCGACAACCTAAGGCACGCGTGCCAAACTTGGCACGCAGAGTGGTTTTCAGTGCCATGAGAGAGACTTCCAAGAGGTGTTTTTTTATTGATTAAAAAAAACATTTTCAGGTTCTGAATGAGGAAAGCCATCTGCTATTCTTAAATGCTAGGCATTCACTCTTTTACTTTCAGCTTTTGGTTCAACTTATACTTGTGAATAGATATTATCGCACATGAAAGCTATTTTAAGCATAGGCCTACAAAGAGTTCATTTGTCTGCACATGACCGCTCATTTATACAGATTAGGCCCTAATTACATTTAAACGCGTTTTTATGCTCATCTTCTTTAATTAAACATAAATATAAGTAATTCTAAAATAAATTTATTTGTAATATTAATTTAATAAATATTAGAGACTTATTTAATATCACTTTATTAGACTATGTAATTTCTGTAATAATTAATGTTTAAAATATAGGCTAAATGTCTTAAATGGACAAACCAACACGTAATGCAGGAAATGTTTATTTACAAATTTTTTACGTAGGCTACATTATTTTATTCCTCTAATAATTAAATCTTGTAATGAATACCATAATGTTGGATAAAGAAATAATAATTAGTCAGTAATATTTGTTATATAATTACAAAACATAACTATTGCATCAACTGTTTAATCGGTGTTCAATTAAAGGGAGATAATTAACCCGTTTTATTTAAGCTAATATTTCTATTTTTTTCTTTTATAAAAGAATAAATGGCTTTTACAATTTGTAACTTTGAAATGATCAAACTGTAAAAAGTATTTGAAAATTATATAAATATTATATAATTAAGAATTTATATGTATATTTTATAACATTACTTTAACTACACAGTTTGTATGACTACTACGTATCTATACCGCTTAAAAATAATCAGGAATATATTTCTAATTATAAAATAACATATTAAAAGATTGTGGGATTTCCTGTGAATGACACCTTTCGTCACCCGTCTTCAATAGGTGTTTCACTTTCCCTTGTCATATGTGACCCTTTCTTTGTTCTTTATATATACATTTAAGATCGCGCTTGGTGGTGTAAATTAAGATATATATCCCAAGGGATAGAACAATTGAAATGAAATGTACATAATTTCTACACACTTTGTTTTATTTTTCTCCATATTACGTTGTTTTAAATATCTTACAGTTAATAATGGATGTTTACGGTTAATACATGTTTAAATTAATTTGAATATGTATGGATGTTAAGCATGTATGTAAAAAAAAGAAGAATGAATGAATTTAAATTTAAAGTTAGTTAGAAAACTCTTTGTCTCGTAAAACATTTTGTCTTCTATCCCCTTCATATTTGTATGAACTGTTCTTCTATTTCCTTTTCTTCGTGTAAAATATATGAGATTGTGCAGGTAAACTAAGTATTTAAATATTCTCTGCTGTCTTCTATCTCTTTGGAATTGTAAAAATGCAATAAATGTCTCCTATCCCTTTTTTCTCTGTGTAAAATAATAATTTTGGTAATGTAAATGCAATTTTTCATGAATAAACATTTTTGGAAAAAAAAAAAAAAAAAAAAAAAATATTAAAAGACTTCTCAGTTTAACTGAGATCATACTATAATTAACGTTTGCAGGTGTTAGATCCTCATCTTGACTAACAAATAATAATGTTTAGACAATAATTACCATGTATTTGAAAGTTTAATAATAACATTGTATTTGATATAAATGAAAATATATAGGATAATAGTCATAAACACGTTAATTTTGTATGAAATATTAATCGCTTTGTTTAACGATTTTCTCTCTACGTAATCTCCTTTGCTTTTGGCCTAGGTCCTGCTACGGAGTTAAATAAATTGTCCTATAAAAAAAATTATTTTATAAAAGTATAACAGAGCAGGTTGATTTTGGGCTGTTGGCAAGGTAAATGATTTAGAAATCCTAATTTGGTACACTGTTAGCGAAAAGTTGCCGATCCCTGAATTAGATTGCGTTATCTAATGCGTTGTTAGGTAAATACTTGCAGTAGAGTTTTTACTTTCAAAGTTTATATTAATGCAAGCTGCTTTTCAGAGTTACTAAAAATGTGTTTTTTTTTCTGTAGCCTATCACTGGACACAATGTCAGTGCGGAAAGGTTGTTTTCATTGATAAACGCTCAAAGGACAGAAACAGACTCTCGGTTAACTTTGTAAAGGGCATCATTCTTACTCTAAAAAATCTAACTTGTGAACAGTTTTATACATTTGTGCTTGCTAACGAAGATCTTCTGTGTAGTAGAAATTAGAAATATGTTTTATAATTAAGAAAGGTGATAATGTACTAACTGTAGAATTGACTGTTTTCAAATAATATAGTATTGTTGCATTTCGAAAAAAAAAAGTCAATTGAATTTATATGTAATTTTTTTTTAACTATTTGTTATACAAGACTTTTTCTTGGTTAATTTACTAATAAGAAATTAGATAATTATTGGCAACCATTGTAATAAAATTGTAGGCCTACTGATTGCTGGTTAAATCTGCATTCAATTGAAACAAAAATTAGTTATTTAAATGAAACACTCAATTTGTCCTCCTTTTGGTACCCATGTGTCCTCCTTTGTCCTCTTTTTTGTCTCTCTGTGTCCTCCTTTTGGTAGCCATGTTTCTGGCAACCCTATTCCCCCCTGACTTGTCATAATCGTTGCCAAATCGTGCCACGACGAACCTACCGCGATTCGGCGATATGGCTGCCAGTTGACATGCCATACGCGAGTTTCACGTTGTTATATTTTGTTTCAATGTAAATATTTTTTTAAGATTTCAAACTATCTAATGTTTCCCAAAAGAGCGACCCATGAAAAAAAAAGACATCTTTATACTCTATAGCATAGGTTCTCAACAGGGGCGTTATCGAACCCCCCACCCCCGGGGGCGGTGAGAAGCTTTAGGGGGGGGTGCTGACGTTCCCGGGGGCATTTGGGGGGCGGTGAAGAGCAAACGTACCTGATATAATTTGAACACCTCAGCTATTTGAATCTATTAGTTTTTGAATGAAATGTCATGAAAACGCTGCTAAATATCTATTCTGCTAATATTAATGATATTTTGATCTCAGTTTTACTGAGATGTTTTTTTTAATGCATTTAAGCAGTTATGAGAAAAATAAAAACTATAGTTAAGCGCAATAGATACGAAGTAATCATGCGAACTGGGTAGTTATTGTAATGTTTGAAAATATACATATAAATTCTTTAATCTTATAATATTTATATAATTTTCAAATACTCTTTACAGTTTGATCCGTTATAAATTGTTAGCCAGTTCCTTTAGTAACCGATCCCTAATTTAGAATACATTGTGAGATTACATAAAGACACCACAATTTTCTTTCTAATTGGATGAGTCCACGCTACCAGACAATTAAGCTTTACTTTTAGCTTACGTTTGTTTGAGTAAAATTTGTTTGCCCCTTTCGCAAAAAAATATAAACAATAAATATAAATATATATTAGACTACTTGTACTAGAATACGTTTTAGTGTAGAAGAAATTCCTCCCGCGGCGATGATATGGCGTATCATGGATTGATGTTGTTTAAAAAAAGTAGTCCGTTCCAGATGTATTTGATGTCTATTGTGTTGGTATTGCATTCTTATCACCCGCTTTTGTGGCAAGTGGATTTTATGCTAATACTATTTTGTTGTCAAAAAAGGAAAACAAGCTGCAAATAGTGAAGCGTGGAGACCTAAGGCTTTTGAAACCAAAATAGAAACACATATAGACAAACTATTAAAAGTACACCAGGCAAACGGTTCAGCCGATTCACATTAATATTGATTTTTGTAAGCCTTTTGTTTAGGTAATTTTTCGCTCTATTAATTCTTACAATATGTTTCCTTTTCAGTTATTTTAAAGATAATAAATAAGCACACAAATCTAGTCGGCCTAAAAAAGTTGGGGGTAGGGGGGGGGGGCGGTGAGCGGACATTTTTTTTAAAGGGGGCGGTGAGCCGAAAGCGGTTGAGAACCTATGTTTCTATAGCAATGATAGTGAATTGAGGCCGCGTGCCCAAAGACCAATTTATTTCTTTGGACGTGCCAACACAGCGATTAAAACAAAATACTTAGGTATTACTTTAGAAAAACACAGCTCATATAGTTGTCCGGACTAATTAACATCTTTTGTCCAAAAAGAATAACAAATTTACAGATCTTTGAATGATACAAACAGTCTTTTATTTTAAAAAAAACATCTCCATCTTTTTCCTGGACATAAAGAACTGGATGACGGAAAACAAGTTGAAGTTGAACAGTGAGAAGACTGAAGCTCTTATCGTCGGTACGAGACAGAAGGTCGTGTCCCTCATTGCGTCCGATCTCTAACTGGCCGACGCAACAGTACCTTTCTCCCCGACTGTCGAGAGCCTTGGTGTCTATCTCGACTCTACGCTGTCCATGCAGCCCCACATCTCCTTCCTCACCAAAATTTGCTTTTTCCATCCGCGTCGCATTGCCGCCATCCGTCGCTATCTGACCAAGGAAGCTTGTGTTAAGCTCGTCATCTCTCTCATTTTTTACCGCTTGGATTACTGCAATTCGCTCTTGGCTGGCCTCTCGACCTCCTCCCTTCAGGGCCTCCAACGTGTTCAGAACTGTGCTGCCCGACTGGTCCTTCAGAAGAAGAATTTTACGCACACCACTCCTCTGCTCCGATCCCTGCACTGGCTTCCCATTAACTACCCGATCTCCTACAAGCTGGCGTCTCTATGTTACAAGTGCCTGAATGACTCTGCCCCCAACTACCTTCACTCCTGTCTCGAGCTATATACTCAAGCCCGTCCACTCCGCTCAGCTTCTGACGCGCTTACCCTGAGTATCCCTCGCGTGAGGCTAGTGTCCGATGGCGAACGTGCTTTCTCCTACGCGGGACCGTCCGCTTGGAATCACCTCCCACTACAGCTTCGCCAGAGCCCGAGCTTCGACACCTTCAGAAGCCGAATGAAGACTCACTTATTTAGTAGCAATATTTTCGAATACATATTTTCTATTTCGTCTGTTGTTGTCGTTTCATCGCATAGAACTGTTATCAACGGGATATGCGCCATATAAGCATCATTATTATTATTATTATTAACTGTAGTAAATGATAAAATAATTAAATATTATTACAATTACACAATTATTACAGTTATTACAGTTAACTCTAACCAAAATAAGCAGGAAAGATCTTCAAATTTGGCTTTTTTTCCGCGGAAGGAAGAAAACAGAGGGTTGTCTCCATCTTACGGAACTGTACAAATCTATTACTGAAATTCTCCTTTGCAGCCGCTACACAATTCTTTGTAGATTTCCTGATGGCTTATATGATCGTCGGTAAATGTTATAGAATTTCGTAAATGCATTTGTACATTTGGAAAATATTTCAGCTACCAAATTTGTGGGTCTCTTTCAATTGTTCTGATATCACAAACATCATTTCTACTGTTTTTCCTGAACCTTGCAGGTTTTATTCAGTTTATTGAAGTGTGCTGCGAAATCTGTTAAAAAAAACAACAACATGAGGCTGGTAAGCCAGACCATATCAGTGAGCTGTGGATAATCCTGCCCTTTTGAATCATAAACAGCCTTATTTTATCCAAGCATGCTACATATCTCTCCAATACTCTTCCTCTGCTCAGCCACCTGACATTATTGTACATGAGTAAAGTATTATACTCCGTCTTGACCTTATCAAGAAGAGCGTGAAACTGTAGACAATCAAGAGCACGAGCCATGATGTAATTGACCATTTTTGTGACATCTTTTAGGATATCATCTAATTTCCTGCTGCTATCCCTGGCACAAAGAGCTTCTTGGTGTATAATACAGTGAACCTGAGCGACTGGATGTTTTGCTTCTTTAACAAAGAACTGTATGAAACCAGATGCGACCCCCACAATGCAAAGTGCCCGTCAATATTCACTAAAACAACTTTTTCTGGTTTTATATCTTGTGCCAAAAAAGCTTGTATAACAGCAATATGGATATCCATCCCTTGTGTTCTTTCAGTCAAACATAACAATTTCACCAGATTTTCTCTCACCATGTCACCAACTGCATAACCCAAAATTACCACAAGCCTTGCATGATTATTTACATCTGTGTTTCACCCAAGAATGAGGCACGGTAACCGAGCGGCAGCGCGTTCGACTGGCGATTCAAGGGTCCTGGTTTCGAATCCTGGTGCAGGCTTGGATTTTTCCCCAGAATTTGAGGGTGTTTCTGAGTCTACCCAGCTCTGACCCCTTAGTTGGGGTAAAGTAAAGGCGGCTGAGCATAGTGCTGGCCACACAATCACCTAGTATGCCGTGGCCACGGAAACTGGTGAATGCTGCTTCACCGGCCCTATGGATCAGTTTGGTACATACTTTACTCTCTTTTTTTCACTAAAGCTACATGGAGTAGCAGACAGCCTTTTCTAAGTCAGTAGTGATCTGCTGACTAACGTCACTTGCCATGCGCAAGATTCGATCTTTAACAGTATTTCTGCTAAGTGGTATCTCAGATTTGCGTTGCATAATTTGTTTGGTAAATTATTAAAAGGGGAATTATTCCCAGCCAACAAGGCCGTTTTCAGAAAATCCCCATCAGAAAGGGGCTTACCATGTTTTGCTATGCAGAGTGACATTTGAAAGCTTGCTTCTGTCAGATGATTTGTTTGAGAAAGATACAAAAACTAGCAGACTGGGAGTGATATTTCCTTAATTTCTCTTGAAGAGACTCTTTTTTTTTCATCGTCGATCCGACAAAATGGTCGTTTTAAATCGACGATCCCATCCCATGTTGGTGTGGCTATAAGTAAGCTGTTTCCTTTTTTGGTAAATGCTTGCGTGCCCACAGAAATGGCTCTGCGTGCCAGCTGTGGCACGCGTGCCAGCTGTGGCACGCTGCCATAGGTTCGCCATCTGCTGGTCTATAGCAACGTAGACAGAGAAGAAAAATACCCAGATCTAGAGGGAAAATACCCAGCAGTGGGACACCCGATTTGGAAAATTGCGTTGTGAAAGAAAAGTTAGAACCGCTTGGGTTACTACGCGACACAGGATAGTCTAGTTCTTGGCGCGCGTGTAGGACGTGTGCTCCTGCACCCCCCTCCCTGCCCTTACGTTAGTAGTGTGTACGTGAGCCGGTCTGCAACTCGAGATTATTATAATTCATCATAAAAGCATAAAATTAGGCTTCGTATCGCGTAAGTTTTAATGTCGTAGAGTCAAGGACAGGTCACCGCTCCGTTGGTAGATACAGATTCGATTGCATTGCATCATAATTCTCCTCCCTCCCCCTCTCCCCCCTCACACACACCACCCAGCACATCTTAGGCGCAAGCGTAACATGTTTTTTTTTTCCTCCAACCATTCAATTTTCATTGATGAATGAGGAACTTATAAATTATACACGCAGTCAATTGATGCCCAACACTGGAAATTGAAACAAGGAAAAGCAATACTATTTAGCATCTACATTATGCAAATGATGCTGCGTTATTCATGACGTGTTGATTACTGTTTACGATCTACCAAGCGAGCACACCACGTCGTATCGACGGGAAATACGTGGTTTCCACGTGTTTTTTTCGTGGTTTCCACGTTGGTTTTCCTCGGTCGTTAGGTGCCAATTATTACATCCCTTAGTTAGGGTAAAGTACAGGTTGCTGGGTATTGTGCTGGCCACACATTCCCCTAGTATGCCGAGACCAAAAGAAACTGGTGAACGGTGCTTCATCGGCCCCTAAAGATTGCTTTACTGAATTATTTAGAAACATTCCAATAAACAAAGGATCAAAAGAAAAGGAAAAATATTACATAAAGTTTATAGTCTAACTTTAGAAATGTTTTAATCGAACGTATATGTAATGAAATGCTGTGAATGACAAAGATATTTTAAAACACGTCTCTAGTTCCATAGTCAAGGTCAAATTCATGTCACTAATAGTTCTTCTCAAGCGGCATTTGGAAACAGAATGGGTTGGCTAAACAGTCAGAAAAAAACTAACAACTTAAGATCATTTAAAACACTTAAAACCACGGATATGCGTCAGACGCCAATATTCTCCTAAATAGAAGGAGCTGTAGTTTGAGATGATTGACTTTGACATTATGCTGCTATTCAAGAGTAGGCTATTTGATTCGACATCATTGGCTATTCATACGAAAATCGTGTACGCCTGACGACATAAGAAAACAAGGGACGCTACCGATAGCATCAATTTCAGCGCTGCCACCTTATCCCCCCGTCCCCTTTTCCCATTTCTATATTGAGCTATTTATTGGGGGGGGGGGGGGGGATATGAAACATAAATAGTTCCTTAGCATTTAAAATTGCAGGAAATTAGTCGAATGCTTTATTGAAACTTGCACTATATCTCAAAGTAGTACAATGAAGCACATGATTTTATTCTCCATTAGCTTATATTGAAATAATACATTTATATAGAGTGTTTTCATTTTTATATTGTGTACATTTACAAAAAGCGTATATATTTATATAGCGTATAAATGTATATAGTTAAAACAGTGTTCGGTTAATCATTGGATTAGGCAACAATATAAGATTCAGCCTCATCTATCTGACACATAAATACTAAAAACAGCTACATTTATACCAATGACGCATGCATACTATAAACATACATTTATACTAAGGACGCATACATAATATAAACATATGCATTTATACTAACGACGCATACATATTATAAACATATACATTTATACTAAGGACGCATACATAATATAAACATATACATTTATACTAAGGACGCATACATAATATAAACATATGCATTTATACTAACGACGCATACATATTATAAACATATACATTTATACTAAGGACGCATACATAATATAAACATATAGGCCTACATTTATACTAAGGACGCATAGGGCTACATAATATAAACATATGGGCCTACATTTATACTAAGGACGCATACATAATATAAACATATACATTTATACTAAGGACGCATACATAATATAAACATATACATTTATACTAACGACGCATACATATTATAAACATATACATTTATACTAAGGACGCATACCTACTATAAACTTATACATTTCTACTAAGACAAAATGGAATCTCTTCTTATCTACATTGTTAATATAACATAATAAAAGACGCTGACTTTAACGGCCTGATTATAATAAATTCGCCCTTTCTAATTCAACTTTTGCAATGATCTTTCCAAATAAAAAAAAATCCTTTTTCAGAATCCTTGATTAAAAAACAAAAAACAAAACAACAAGGTACAAAGAAACAAAACAAATATCTTGTTTTCATGCCCCCAATGCTGTTCTAATTACAATTCCCTAATCTCACAATCAAAGCATCAACGCTGTTCTAATTACAATTCCCTAATCTCATAATCAAAGCTTCAATGCGCACTTTTCACCACCTCTGCTCTTGCACTCTTCCTTTAAACAACAACAAACAAACAAACAACAGCATTAAAAACAATAACAACATCTCATACAATACCTTTATCATGACATTCAAACAATACCTTTACCATGACATTCAAACAATACCTTTACCATGACATTCTCATTGATCTGAATGTCACACCTTGTCCCCAACTCCGCACCAACTCTACAGCCCACAGACTTTTCTTGACAATGTCAGCAAGGTAGAAATTGTTTTAAAAAAATGTGGTGGTTGTTTTTTGTTTTTTTTAATTGGGTCAAGTTTTAAAAGTTGATGAAGACACAGACCAGGTCTGTACTAGATCGATATTAAAAATCTCCAGAGACACGGCAGCAACTTAAAATTGTTTAGTCCATCGGTAGGCAGACTTTAAAAACAAAATGAAAGCAAGTACTAAAATCTGAAGGGAAAAGATGTTAACTTATTAATGTGTTCACGTCAGTGGACGAGGAAATCACGAAGGATTAGAAAATTGAGGGGAAAAACAAAAAAGAATATAAAAAAAAGCTAGTTTTAATTCCACGTAAATCAAAAGTCTACATTTTCTTTTTTTTGCAAGAGGTTTTATTAATAAAACACATTGGAGGCTAAAGCTGTAGTACTTTAATAAAGATCACAGTGTGGCTGGATTTAGAGATATGATGAATCAATCATGAAATAAGAATCTAGATAAAATATATATATTTAAATATTTAGTTATAGAAATATGAAAACAAAAGATAGTCTAAATTTAGAATGTTTTAAGGGGTGCAACAGACATTTGGTAATTGGAAAAGCGTGGGTGGAAGCATTCAAAGCAATCGTTAAAAAATTTTAACAGTCAATTATTTATATAGAAAGTCCTTATTTTATTGTATTTTTTTAAAACCTGATATTTGGAAAATGAAGACCTATCTTCATTGTGTATATAGAACGAGTATTAATATGTCCTTAAATATCTTTTGAACACGGACAATAAAACACAACCTCAGTATTAGTATAGCTACATACAAATATAACGGCTTTAATTTGATAGTCTAATTCAGGGGTCAGCAACCTTTAGATAATACAGTGTCAAAGAAAGATTTCTATTCACGCAGCGTGCCAAAAGCCTAAACGTCATCTTACTCTAGCACTAGGCTACATTTCTGAATTACTTGCCTATTTTGGGGACTTTACGCTTGACATTTAATAACGTGCCAAGTGTGGAGCGCGTGCCTAAGGTTGCCGAGCCCTGGCCTAATCAAATAATTACTTGAGACACCAATGACGCGCCTTTATGTCCATTGGCGTCATATGGTCTCTCCCCTTATATCTCTAAACTCTAAAAACACATTGATAAACCCACACGCTCACCAAAAAGTAAAAGAAAATGTACATAATAATGATCAATATACGATTTTTATTGTAATGATTTGGCTTAACTCCCTTAAGACACAGATGACGCAAATTTTAGATCATATGACGCCATTTCCGAGAGATTTGCGATCCAATTAAATGGCAATACAATACACGTACTGTTGTTGCAGACGGTGCGATGTTACAAACATAATTATTAGTTCACCGCAGAGAGAACGCTCTATTCGGTATTTACTAATTGCAGACATGTTCCAGTGGGAACAGTCTAGAGCATCGGTCAGCAACCTTTAGATAATAGTGTGCCAAAGTAGCATTTCTAAATCATTCAGCGTGCCAACAGACTTCATGACATCCTGATCTTTCACGTAAAAGAGACTTGAATTTCTTTTCGCATGCCATTGAAAACCGCACTGGGTGCCAAGTCTGAAACGCGTGCCGTAGGTTGCCGGTCCCAGACGCTTGAGAACAGTTCCTTGTTTCATAAATGGAAAGGCTGGTGTCCGTCACTCACAACCTTGAGTCTTTGTAAATTGTATGTATTAAAAAGTCTTTGTTATTTGCAGACATGCATTAATTAAAGTTACGTTTTGTTAGTTTCAAAACTGCTCGATATAAGTCGAAGAATCTCTTTTGAACCATTTTGTTCCAGAGGGTTATTGAAACTCAGTTCACCAGCTCATGTTTTTTTTTTATTAATGACAAAAAAAGGGCGCAAGGAAGATGTGGTCAGCACAATGCTTCTCTATCTCCCCCCCCCTTCCATTTCACTAAGGCCAAGTAGTCATTAGAATTTTTATTTTAAAACAAAACGAACATCCATAGCAGGGCAGAAAAAAATCAAGCTTTTTTTTTTTCAAATGAGGATTTGAGACCGATACTTTTGGAATGGCGATGCAAAACTCTTGTCGCCAGTCAGCCAAGCAATATTCTATTGTTATTATGTATATTTGGGAAAAAATAGTATGACTTGGCAGCGCTATGTTCACACACTTACACATTGGGCTCCAGCCATTTTATTCAAATATATCGTTTTCTGTAACGTGTAAATGTTTGTCCGACGATTTACACCCAAAGTAAGGATGAAAGTATGAAAGTAAAGTAATTAAAGAATAACCGTAGGTCCGTAGGTCAGTAGGTCCGATTCGGTCCACAGGGTCTGTGAATCGGCATTCGCAAGTTTCTCTGGCGACGGCATATTAGGGTATTGTGTGTCCAGCCCAATGCCCTTTACTTTGATTAACACAGGGATAGCCTACAGAACAAGGAGAAAAAAATCCTATCCTTCACCAGGATTCGAACCCGGGACTTTTGGAACACCAGTCAGCACGGTTGACCACAGTGCCCTATAAACTTGTGTAAAATGGCTGGTGTAAAAAATATTATACTAAGAACCAAGTAATAAGAAAACATTTCAATTCTTTAGACTTTCAGTCAACCCCAATCGACTTTGATTTAGTTCACTCTTTCACAGTTGGCCACGTTGGGTTAATTAAAGCTTGTGTCCACTACACAATATTTGGCTTATGCATAGTGATCAGGGTTTACATTTGGAAACAAAATGGAATGCCAAGACGGAAGTCACCAGATACAAGCACTCAGTCAGATACAAGCACTCAGTCAAGCTAGGATTTTATAAATTTTTTTACTGCTAGAATTTCTGATACCCATGTTGCTAAGGAATTTCTAGAAGCAAATAGTTTCTGTGTGTTTAAAAATAATCTTTGTCTACATTTGAATTTCTAAAAACTTCTTTTGTTGTTATCACACGGTTATTTCTTACAGTTTTATTTCGTGACCTGCTACAGCTTAAAGGAAATATACTAACATATAAGTAACATATTATTAAAAAAAATTGCTAAATGTAATATGCAACCAAATTGATCATATGGGCCGGTGAAGCAGCGTTCACCAGTTTCAGTGGCCACGGCATACTAAGGGATGTGTGACCAGCACAACGCCCAATCGCCTTTACTTCACCCCAACTAATGTCAGGTACCCGTCAGAGCTGGGGAGACTCAGGGACTAGCTCGAGTTCAGGGGAAACACAAATCTAAGCCTTCGAACCAGGACCTTCGGTGTGCCAGTCGAACCCCCCCCCCCCCCCCCAGATATGTAGGCCCTTATGTTTACGAAAATTTCAAGTCTAAGGGCGTCTTTACTAGATCTAGATAACCGTAGAAAGTAAAGTGTGTGATTATAATATCGACTAAGCTTAGTGCCTAAGTAATATCATAATACAAATAGGCTTATATTTTAACTAATGGTTATAAGATTAAAAGATAAATATCCATAGTCCAATAATTGCACTAGATAACCGAATATAAGCAAGAAGTAGATTAAAACTCTACACAATTGTGCAGCTACAACACACGGTGGTTCTCAAACTTTGCACGATTCAACCGATATTTAAAATTCAGAGTCGGCTACATAATAATAGGTTATCGTATCGTAAATCGAAATCTTTATTTATTTTACATTTCCCTGACTATTATGAACCTTAACAAAAAAAAAAAGAAGGAAAATGTGCAGCTATTTGATGTGGGTCTATACAGTGACGTTTGAGAACCATCATCGTAAGGGTGAAGCAAATCAAAGCAATAGTGGTAAATATTTAAATTGTTTGCATTTAGTTTGAATTACTATACAGTGCTATGCGAAGGCTAAAAAGCGGCAAAAGACAACAAACCGCGTCTTCCAAGACGGCTTGCGCATGCGTATACAGCTGGTAGAAAGAGACATAATGCAAAATATTAAACATGTGCATTCAAGCTAATGGGAGAATATGAACTACAGGACAGGAATTACATTTTAACAAGATAGGAAATACAGGAATAACATTTTAACAAGATAGGAAATTTAGGAATAATATTTTAACAGGAACAGCGTTTTCACAGCAAGAAACACATCTAAAACAAGCCGGAGCTTTTGCAATAAATAAAACTTGAAAAAAAACAACCACAAAAAACAACTGGAAGCAGACATATATAGCCTTGGGGTTTAGCCAATGGAAAACAAGAAAACAAATATTGTGTTGGCTTTGTCTCGTTAAGTGTTGTTTGAGTGGTTGAAATACAAATTGTTTCATGACAATGATTGTTATAAAAAACACAAAAAAAAGGATGGAGCTGTAACTTGATAGAAAATTCTTCTGACTTGTTCATCAATTACGTTTCTATCAATTATTTTTTTTTAGTTCTCTTTGCTTAGATATAACACAATGTTTTAAAAAAAAGAATCGTTTTTTTATTATTTACTTTTTTTTATATGCTTCCGCCTAATGATTCAGAAAATAGGGATAAAATGAACCATTTGCATTCACAGTGTAATATAGTAAAGCTGGCTTTAGTTTGGTTTAGAAGCAAGAAAACTAAACAACAAATGTACACACAATTTATATATACAGAGAGAGAGAGAGAGAGAGAGAGAGAGAGAGAGAGAGAGGGTAAAAGTACGAAAGTGGTTTCACGTGAGGGAAAGAAGGAAACTAGCAGATTAAGAGAGTTATGGACTAAGCACTATTTCCTATCTGGTAAAATACCTCCCTTCACGTTTGACAAAGTTTTAGGTAATTTTGAAAGGTTATTAACAATAACACACATGCTAACACACACGCATTATGCTCAATGCATTTTATACATATCTAGACAATCTTGATTAATGTATTCATGTTTTTAGCACTAGTTGTTTTTTTCTTGCTAACTTCACTCATATAAAATCAAATCTTTGTTATTGTTCAGATGACGTAATTTCGTTTATTAATAACGCTTTAGTGTGTCTCAATAGATAATTACAGGCATGAAAGGACACATTGGCAAGTTGAACCAATGTAAAAAAAAACAACAGTTCAATATTTAATTGAAGCCAAATTCGTTGTTTTGTTTTGCTTCTTGTTTTTCTTATACTTACCACTTTCTCCAGCTGCTTGTATGTGGCTCTAAAATACTGAACGTTGCACAATCTGGAAATATTAAGAGATGGAAAGTAAAAAAAAAAGTTAGCTTAAAACTTAACAGTGACCGTCTCTAAAAATCTGGATAACATGTTGCACTAAACTTAAGAGCAACTGTTTGACAATAATGATTGCATTGAAATTTTCTTTTAAAAAAAATGGAAATTGATTTGGAAGATTGTGTGTGTGTGTGGGGGGGGGGGATTTAATAGAATTTTCCAACCCCAATGGGAACTGAATTATTTAAAAATTACTTTTTATTAAATGAAAGGAAAAGGGTAAACAAAAAAAAACCCACTTGCTTACGCCCCCTTCTCCCCGCAATCCCCACGGGTAAAGGCAGCTTATATTTTTTGCGCCCAAAATCTTTTAACGTAATTTGTTTTTACAAAAATCTCTTAAACTTAAAGATCACAAAATATAAAGTTTGTATTGATCATTAAATCTGTCTGACTGTCGTTGCATCTGTTTATCTGCGATATCTATCTAGCTACCTATCTATCAATCAATTAATAAATGTATCTATCGATATATCTATTTGGCCATTATCTAACTACCTGCGTATCCATTTATCTATCCATCCATCCATTCAGGCAATTATCCATCGATCCATCTATTTATTTATCTATCTATATATACATTTATCCATTGAACCATAACTATATTTCTATCAATATATATATCTATTTACAACGTAACTTAATTTTTTACATCTAATTACACTTTGGTGGAGAAAAAAAAGAGTATAATGCTGAATCTGTATAAAGAAATCATAATTTATTATTTATAATATATCTATGTATCTTTCTCGTTATCTGTAATCTTTTATTCATCTTTTTCTATCTATTTATCCATCCGCGGGATGAATATGGCACGCAATGAAAATTGTCTGTGACACGAATGCATTAATATCATGGTTAATTAAATTCGTGGCTGTCAAACGCCTGAGACGAGTTGAAAGATAACGTTTTCTTGACCAGGGGTCGACAGCCTTTTGATAATATAATATAGTGCCAAAGTAAGGATTTCTAATTCATTTAGCGTGCCAACAGCCTAAAAGTCATCCTGTTCTAGAACTTTTTTTTTTGTAGAAGTGACATGGATTAATTGCTTTTTGGGGGAAGGGGGGGGGTCCGCTTGCCCTTTGAAAATAGTTATGCATGCCAGTCTGTTGCGTAGGTTGCCGACCCCTGTAATCTAGAATGTTAGCGCTTGTTCCCAAGCATGATCTAATAATGTGTGTGTGTGTGTTGTCAGCTACAGTCTGTTAACGTGGCCTTGGGCTGGCATAGAATTATGTCGTAAATGCCAAAAAAATGTCAAATGATGTCTGACAAGTGGCGTCTTCAACTGCTCTTTTCCGACAGTGGTGATTCGAAGTTCGCGCGTGACAGTGGTAATGTGGCGATGGAGATGTGAAATTGATTTGTGACCTCGCTGTGACCCTGATATGACCCCCGCTGTGCTTCATCCATTTTTAAATGACAAAGCGACAACCGGCTGCCTTCCAAGAAAATAAAAAATGGCGCGACGCAGACGTCTGACTTCCGGGACACGACCAGTATGCGGTGATGTCATGACACACATTTCTGCACCCATGGGCCTTAAAATTGGCAAAGTGCGTACACCACCGCTACGCTCCCATTAAGAGTACACCTGTTGTCGTCTAACGCATGAGGGACCTCTCCTCTGTCGAGCGTCGTAGAATCATTGGACATGCGAGAGCCTTGTAGGCTCGGTGGGGAGAAAGGAATGTGTGCAACAATGCTGTCTCGCCAAGCCTCGTACCCGGATGACCAGGCCTATTATCTGGTATTTATGCTACCGGGCGACAGTGTAGGTATATTAGCAATGCCGCCTCGTTAAGGATTCAATGGGGATTCCGCTGGAGGGAAAGAAAAATTTGGTGCATGTGGGGAAACCTAATGTACATATATATATATAAATATATATATGTTGTGACATGCTAATTTGTTACTTACTCAACAAACAATGGGTTGTAGTTGTGGTAGGCCTTGTAGACATCAGCATTGAGCTGGTTACACAACTCGATCAAGCCTCTGAGAAGATCCTCGTCGTCCTGTGGAATAATTTAAAGTCTCACAATTAGCAATTAGAACCCTACAAGACTTCTTTAGTAACCCACACCACATCACTGGACCAGATCTAATAATACGATTGCCAAATGTTTAGGCGAGTTAGGTCTTTGTAAGGAGATCACGAAGAAGATGTGTTTGAATATTTCTATAGATTAGATCCTTGCCATATATGAGGTGGGGGCACGGCTGGCGTACCAAAGGTCCAGGGTTCAAATCATGTTGAAGGCTAGGATTTTTTTTCCTGGACTCGAGGGTGTCCCTGTCTAACCAGCTCTGATGGGTACCTGACATTAGTTGGGGTAAAGTAAAGGCGGCTTAGCATTGTGATGGCCACACATCCCCTTGTATGCCACAAAAACTGGTTAACGCTGCTTAAATATTTGAGATTACAGACAGGTCTTTGATTTCACGTGTTCCATAAATCTAAGGTAGGTTGTATAAAATTAGGAACATTGTTCTGGACGGACACATTGACTATGATTGCCATGATCATAGAAAGAAATATCGTAAGATTAGTGTAAGATTAAGTCAGTGTTCAGCCCTTGCGCTAACATTAGGTAACTTTGACACTTGTATTCAGTTCCGTGGGATTACACTAGATTTAGGCTATATTCTTTTCTTTTTATTTTCGCTGACACTTCGTCGTCGGCTTAAACTTGAAGCTCTTGTTGAATGTTATAAATAGTATAAGTAGTAATGCACACTATTGATCCCAGAGAAATCGCAATCAACTTATCCTTACATTGTGGACTTTTCCCTCGGGTATAATGGGGTCTCCACAGTATAATGAAGAAGAAAAAGAACATTCTAGATTTATATTCATTTTTAAACTTTCAGAATTATAATAGATTTATATTCCTTTCTTACTTTCTTAAATTACAATAGATCTACATCAATATACATTTCTTTCGAGTTTTTAAGCCTATAAGCCTATATTTCTGGCGTTACATTTCGGGAAAACCCACTTGGGGAAAAGCCTAATTTTAGAACAAGCAATTGACCATTACATATATTAGATTATTTGAAACCGTTCGTTACGATAGGGTGTAATAAAATGAACCACGAGCACTCAGACTTCATGAATGTCAATACACAAAGCAATATACTGTAATAAAATTCTGACATCGTAAAAAAGAAAAAAAAATGCCATTAATTTCTCAGCTTAAATTTAGAAGCACCGAAGGAACCCTAAGCCATACACACACAAAAAATCAATGTTTTCATTCAAATACGCGGAAGCCGCAAAATTTGATAGCCGGAAGTGGAAATAATCAAGTTTATCCCAATCAATAACATTTCTCACCTTGGTGTTGCCCATGTAGGCGCTGTGAACGCGTTCATACCATTCCAGTGTACTCTTCTGTGGAATCAATACAAGATAGAACAAATAGAACATGATAAAAAATATATAAAAAATATAGCTTGATACAAGATAAAACAAATAGAACATGATACAAAAATATAGAACAAATTTAACTTGATACAAGATAAGACAAATAGAACAACATAAAAATTTATAACAAATAGGGCCTAACACTTAATACAAGATATAACAAATAGAACATGATTAAAAATACAGAACAAATATTGCTTGATACAATATGAAACGAAAAGAACATGAAAAAATATAAAACAAATATAACTTGATACAAGATCAAACAAAAAGAACATCATAAAAATATAAAACAAATATAACTTGATACAAATAAAACAAATAGAACAAGATACAAATATAGAACATATAAAACTTGATACAAGATAAGACAAATAGAACATGATTAAAAATACAGAACAAATATAACTTGATAAAAGATAAAACAAATAAAACAAGATAAAAATATAGAACATATAAAACTTGATACAAGATAAGACAAATAGAACATGATTAAAAATACAGAACAAATATAGCTTGATACAAGATGAAACGAATAGAACATGAAAAAAATATAAAACAAAAATAACTTGATACAAGTTTAAACAAATAGTACATGATAAAAATTTAAAACAAATATCACTTGATACAAGATAAAACAAATAGAACATGATAAAAATATAGAACAAATATAACTTGATACAAGATAAAACAAATAAAACGTGATAATAATATAGAACAAATTTAACTTGATACAAAATAAAACAAATAGAACATGATACAAAATATAAAATATAGAACAGATTTCGAAATAGAAATTGACAGAGAGAGAGATACCGAGAGAGAAAGACGAGCAAATAGACAGAGAGAGAGAGAGAGAGACGGACAGACAGACAATGAAAAGAGAATTAGAGACCAAAGAAAACGAAACAAAGTAAAAACAAAAAAAAAAAACTGAAAAAAGGTAAGAAATTAATTTAGAGTAGAAACAAACGAGACACTATAACTTAATTGTTATCGAAATATTGTTAGAGTTTAGAGAGAGAGAGAGAGAGAGAGAGGGGGGGGGAGAAAGAATAAAAAATTGGAGAGGTCAGACAGACATAGAACGCCAAAGATTATGGAGATATTAGGAAAAAAATATTAGCACTAAAAACAAAGAGAAATAAAATAAAAATGGAAATATAACAGCAATTGAGGAGAAGATAATCGCGGACAGGGAAGATGTGGTCAAGTAAGAAGTGGATGTTTGACCAAAGACCAGTTCGGACTAATTAATTGTCCACTATTGTAATGACAGTCTTATCGATCTTCCATGCTCGTCTTCCACCACTCCACCAAACGCCCATATCCTTATATACCCCCACACCTCACAAAGCACCAAGAATCTCCCTTAGAAACGGACATCAGTCAAGAACAGTTAAAAAAAAAACTACAGAAGAAAGTGCAAGACCTTAAAACATTACACAGCAAATTGTTTTTCTTTTAGTTTTTGGTTAGGGTTAGGGAGAGACAGAGGTTGGGGTAAGGGTGTGTATGTCCGGATGTCATGGACATTAGATTGAAGGTGTGGTGGCCCAACTATAGAGGAGGGATGTTTGTATTTAAATGGAAAGAAATCACCCAAAATGGGGAGAGAATGTGAAAGGATTACGATTGAAGGGAGAAGACTGGCGAGCGCTTGTCGAGATTATAACTTTATCAAAGGCAGGCAAGTATGGGTGGACATTAGAACAAAGATAGACAAACGGTTATAACAAGGGACGACGGCTGTTAGGGGATGTTACCGCAAGGGACGAAGACTGTTAGGGGAGGTTATAGCCAAGGGAGGCTATTGTGAAGAGATTTTTTAACAAACATTTAACATTGTGTTGAAGGAAATGACTCAGGGGAGAGCAATGATTTTCGAGAGACTATGACAAAGGGACGTAAATATTACCTTTATCAGGCTCATGATCTCAGTGTTGAGAGCACTGTTGAACGGACAGCACTTTTTAAAGATCTGTAGGCTGTGTATTGTGGACAGGCACCTAATAATGGAAACAATTATTTGTCCATGAGGTCAATCCAATTGTCTCTTAATTTTCAATGAATCATATTTTGGTCTAAGCAAAGGTCATAATCCCGAAAGACGTCATAGTCATGAAAGTCGTCATAGTATAGCCTATCCATTCCCTCCCTTCCAACCATTCACCCCTACAATACTTCATTTAATGAATCAACCAGTTCAACCAGCCAAGCAGCCTCTTCAATCCACCAATCTATTCACATACACTTCCATTTCCTTAAATACTCCACAGTTCTGAAACACGTCATGGTCTTAAATCACAACAAGAACTCAAAACACGTTATAATTCTATTTATAAAAAAAACTATGTTTTGGACTGGACTAAACTTGTTCGACTAAATCAATTCGATACAGATACATTGGATTATTGAAAGTATTTTCAAGACGTAGAACTTACTTGAGCATTAGTTTGAGTCTTGTGATGGCCGTCTTGTTGGTGGGAGGGAAGACGTCTCTCATTTTCCTCAATAAACTTTTGCTGTATTCGATGAAGTTGTTGAACGATTCCGCGAGTGTCTCCTCCTGAAACGTGAACACCAAGTTAACAAACAATATCTAAGCGTCTTAATCTCGACCATTGCTTCTAATTTGATGGTTAGCATTAGACCTAGGGTTGTTGAGTAAATACTTGGACATGTTGGCAAACACGTATCGAGTTGCCTTTTTTTATTATTATTTATGGCATGCAAACATAATATCAGACCATGTAGCATCGTACATGAAATGCCACATTAAAGTGTTCGTGTCTCTCTCACTCTCCAAATGCTTCAAATATGTAATCAACCTTTGACCTATACATTTATTTGCATTAATATATATACATCTATCCAACAACATTTTAGAAATATACGAAACTGTAGCCTTGACATTTTTTTACAGCTTTGTCTATTTACCGAGTGCAGCGTTCGGCCATATTTTTTGCCACAATGTCTATTTGAGAAATATAGCACAGAAACCAGTCAATGGAGTGGTCAAAATGTGCCCAAGACTAAGTAAGCTCGAACCGAGACATTAAATCTCCAAAGTAAACACATAAAGTTGAGTAACCGCTGAGAGAATTCAAATAGAACAGATAAAGGAAGTGTGGACCCAGAGATTCTACTTCAGCTCAATGACTACAAGTACCACAACGAAACCTCTTGCCCTATTACTTTGTTGTATCTGTTGGTTTTATTACTCCATTTGTAAAGCTTTTCTCGTATATATTTTGTTAGTATTTACCAATGTTTAGTAGTTTTCTTAGTTCCTGCTTGACACACTTTTTTGATTCATGTATTCATTTTATTGACACCTAGTTCTATTTACTGTTAGCGTTTCTCATCCTATTTTGAGAATTGTGACGTGTAGATCAATGTTCCATGAGAAAGTCGATACTGTCGATAGACTTACAGATCACTCTCTTTGTGTATCAATCTATCAAACTCTCTATCTATTTGCCTGTATATATTTATATCTATCTATCTATCCATCTACTTCCCAAACATTCTGTCATTCAAAATTCATTTTCATTTATCTATCGAGTTATTTTTTCCGTCTATAAATCTATCTACAACTATTTCTCTCTTTCATTCAGCTCCATGCAGCCGTTCATACAAATATCCATCAGTTCATCCATCCATCAGTTCGTCTATCGATCCATCAATTAATCCACCCATCCATCTAATAATCTTATTTTAGTGCTTTACTCGAGTCAGTGCTATAATAAATCTTATTATTTTTTAGCATAAAAAGACAACGTGAAGTAAAACAAAGCTGGATAAAGATATGTATCGCAAAACATTTCTAGACAATCTACATGACAATAACACTGCGGGAATTGAATAGATGCTCCTAGGGTTGTAAACAATATTTAGCTCTCCCTCGATACAGGCATCTGGTCTTAACCATTTCTTCATTCTATATCTCATTATATATAAAACTTATATTTAAACCCATAATTCTGTTAAGGTAAAGCCGAGGTTTAAAACAAAAGAGCATCAACGAGCATCAAACTGTTCATGTATAGAATACAGCTCTATGATCTTTTTAGTTCTCAGAGCTAAGGAATCGAAGTTTATCAGTTGTTGCTTTTTCGGCCACGGCATACAAGAAAATTGTGTTTTCAAGCACAATACCCAAGATAATTTAATTATATTTATTTAAAAAAAAATGAAATTTAAAAAAGCAAAGCAGCTTCTATCATATTACATCAGCATTTAATCGTGGTGCACCTTATATGCAATGTATTCATTATTCTTGACGGTAGTATATACAAGTGTGTTTAATGTGTTTTGTGTATATAAAGACATTTAGACCAGAGGTGGGATACCTTTTGCTAACAGTGTGCCAAACTAGGATTTCTAAATCATTCGGCGTGCCAACAGACGGAAAATGTAAGTCAAGCTGCTCAACTATGTTATTTTTATAAGACAATTTATTTAGTGCCTTAGCAATTCCGAGACCATCAGAACAGGAGATTTATAGACAAAATCATTAAAGCGTTTTATATTTAATAACATTCATCCATTCATAACTAATTCACAATTTCATTACTCAACTAACACATTAATGGGTAATGTAGGCCTATCAACATTTAAATTTAGATGTCAACATATAATTATAATTTCTAACAAATATTTATTGCTAGAATCTATATACTCTTTATGGCCTTGATCTCAGCTTATTCGAGATTTTTGCTAATATATTATTATACCTTTAGCTATTTCTGTAAATTATCATTTAAGAAGAACAGATGCGTTGAAATCCTACGAACTGGGTAGCTAATGTCATGTTTAAAAATGTACATATAAATTCTTTAGTCATATAATATTTATATAATTTTCATTATCTTTTATAGTTTGATCATTTTAAAAATATAAGTTGTAAGCCATGTAGATCTGTTTTGTTTTAAAAGGAAACACAAAAAAAAAGAAACTTATTATAAATATTAACGCAAAGAAAACGGATTCATTATCTCCCTTTAATGAAATTCTCCAAATTTGATGCTAGTGATGCCAAACGATTTTTTTAATATCACTAGTGTTGATATATAAATTATTATTTCCTTATACAAATTCAGCATTATGTTATTTGTTTTCAACCAACGTGTAATTAGACGTATAAAACAAATTTGCGTTGTAAATAAACATTTTTTTTTGCATTAACAAAGTTTTTTAAGACATTCAAACATTAATAATTACAACAATTACATAATATAATGCTAGTATGTAAGCCTCTTATACTTATTACAATAATAAAACAAACAAATTTGTTTTAGAATTAATTATATTTGTGATTAATTGAATTTAATTAGTCTGTATCAGTTAATGGGCGCCTTACTCTGAATGCACTTCGCTAAGTGTTCAATGTCGGGTACATATTAGTAACTTTTGAGTGGTCAGGTTTAAGTGACCACTTGGTATGCTTTAAACAGCTTTCATGTGCGATAAAATATGTTCACAAGTGAAACATAAAACAAAAACTGAAAGTAGAGCGAATGCCTTGCAGTTGACAACAGAAGACTTTCCTAAGTAGCTTCCTTTCAGATTTTCCCGCAAATCGTCACATTTCGATGCCGATTTCTCGGAAGTTAAAAAAAAAAATTCCATTTTCACTCCACTATAAAAAGATCCAGATTCAAGTAGTTTGTAGTAAGATCAAACCAGTAAGGCTTTATATGGTATGTTAAAACACGAGTCCATGAATTTGAATCTTGCCTTTGTTTAGAAAACTCCGCATTGAGTGCTTCAATGTACTTCTGAAAAAGTTCATCTATCTTAATTTGCCTTAAATTAGGGAAGTACTGAATTTTTTTGTAATTGATTTAAGGCAAGATATGTCAAGTTTCAATGCAAATCCATTCCAGTGATCCAACACTACAAGTGCTTTTCGATACCGTCTCTGTAAATGCAAGTTCAACTCAATGAAATGTGTCGCCATGTCATTTAGAAATATCGGCTTCAACAGTCATTTCTCCTTATTCAATACCGGGAATTTTTTTCCATCAAAAAACACCTTAAATGCTCTTAGACAAGAAATGAATCTATCCAAGACTTTGCCTAAATTCCGTAGGCCTATCACTTTCTTCTAGAAAAGACTTTAAAAACTATACAATTGACTATCTTAACAATATTCAATCACAGATCGCAAGTCCAATGATGAGAGCTTTGCATTCAAATATTCCCACAACTTAAAAGTCGAAGTCCAGTGTATTTCGCCACACAGCAGCCATTAATTATGCTGAAGTACGTTGTTTTGATTGGCATTAAAAAATCTACTTCTTGGAGGTCTGTCGCTTGCCACTGAAAATCTTTCTGCGTGCCAAGTCTGGTAGCCTACGTGTTCCTTCGGCTGTCGACTACTTTGATTTAGACTACTTACGTAATTTTCTGAATACTGTAATAGACATATATACATATAATAATCACATATGTCTTTTTTAAGGGGCCAATGAAAACTTCTTTGAGAATCCGCTCTTGAAGGCCTTCTTACTGTAGCACACACACAAGCTCGGATCCATCTCTGTCTATTGACACGTATTTATTTATCTATCTGTCTTTGTCTCTCCTAGTCTATATGGCTATCTGTCTGTCAGTACGATTGTCTGTCTATCTATTCACCCACCCACTAGTTAGAAGTTATATGCCGAGCACACATAGATGCTAGTTAAGGCTATACAGTGCTAAGGTTGCCAGACACATAAGTATCAAAAGGATGACATGGAAAGCCAAAAAAAAATAGGACAAATCAGGGCATAATGAGTATTTCAATTGTATCATTCTCACTAAACCTGCAGTTAGTAAAACTTTATTGCAAAATCTGACAATAAATGGCCAGTGGTAAGCCGACCAAGAAACAGTCTTAAAGAAAAATGTATATAAATTCAGCATAGGATTTTTTCGAAGTTTCAAAAACAAAACAACAACATTATTTGAAAACTAAACCGTCAATTATTCTAAACTTTTTACAATATCATTTTTTATAATTACACAACATAATATTTCTCAAACGAGCCAACATTTCACAGAAAATCATCCTCGTTAGCAATCACACATACAAGAGTCTTCAATTCGTTATTTTCTTGCACATTTTATCACTTGTTTATGAATTGTATTCTGTAATGCATGTTAATATTATTATTCTTAAAACTGTTGGCCAAAACATTAAATATCACAAAAGCCGGACAATTTAAAGGTTTCTAGCTTTGCCAGCCGGACCGAGAACAGAAGGCTTAAAAAAAGGAGTAAATGTCCTCCATTTGCTGGACATCTGGCAACCCTAATACGATATACACAGAGTATAACGACAGGGGCGTCACAGTTTTAATAGATAACTGGCATACTTAAAGAGTAGGGATGGGCGACCAAGCTGTCATCTGGGTTCTAAATCTTTCTAAGTAAAATTGACCGTTAAAAAATAAGGCGATTTAAGATAAGGTGGCCACAAGTGTACCTAATAATTGTTATGTTTTTATAGGCACACATTATCACACAAAGTCAATGTTAGTCTATAGTTTTGAAACAAACCTGGGATTGGAACTCCTTTCAAACCACACCACTTGGCCATATAAAGCTTACACGATGAAACTTTCAAGTACATTGCTGGGTAAATGATTGTGTGGCCAACCCTAACCAGTTAGTCTCGCTGACACTCGGGAATAAGACAAAACTCGACGATAGGTCTTTAAAAAAAGGGTGATACGGGGGGACACTAACCTCTTCTCTCGATAGTGTCCCATCGTTATATAATCTGTCCAGGTCTATCAAAAGGTCATGCAGAAGGTCATAACTCAAGGGATGCTCCATGTGTTTTCTGCTGTAGGCTTGCCAGCGACTGGAAAACAAAGAAACAATATGAAAGAGAGTAAGAAAGAGAGAACGCAAGATAAAGTAGATATGATACTAACATTGAAAGGGAGAGAGTTTGAAGGAGAGAGAGATTCTTTCATGTTTTATAACCAATGGTCTTGACTAGAGGCCGACAACCTATGGCACGCGTGCCAGACTTGGCACTTTTAAACTGTAGGCACACTGGATGAATTAGAAATCCTACTTTGAAACGCAATAAATGATGTCCGACCCCTGGTCTTTTAAGGGATTTGTGCTAAATATCAGAAAAAAGTTATAGTTTTTCTGGTCCTTTTTACCAGTACGGATATGGTATTCTTTTTTTTTTTTTTTGGCATATGGCTCACTACAATCCTGGCATGGTGGCTGAGCAGCAGGGCGTTTGACTGGAGTACTGAAGGTCCCGGGTTCGAGCCTAGCAGGCTAGAATTTTTTACCGGGTCTGGAGGGTGTCCCAGAGTCTATCCAGCTCTGATGGGTACCTGACTTTAATTGGGGTAAAGTAAAGGCGGCTGTGCATTGTGCTGGCCACACAATCACATATTATGCCGTGTCCACGGAAAATTGTGAACGCTGCTCCACCGGCCCTTTGGATCAATTTGGTCTAACGGGATACTTTACAATTTTTGTACTTGTATACACCCTGGCTGGTGGCGTCTAATGGGGTTATTAAATACCCCCCCCCCCCACCTTCCCTAGCCTCCACCCTTTTCCCCTAGTCTCGGCACCCGAAATAGTTCATTCGCCGACCATCTTACCAAACTGCTTGCTGGACTTCCGTGATGTCACCCTGGATGGAATGCTGGTGTAGAATGGTTCTGGCCACCTGTGGTAGGTCCCCTGTCCACTTGTAGGAGGCCTCCTGACAAAAGCATGTGGGACGCTCGTTAATAAAATATATCTATGGTAAAGGAAAGACTTCAGACTAGACAGTTAAATACCAATAGAAAAGTAGGCGACAGAAAGCATGTTAATTATTATTGAGAAAGGAAGAACACGATGTAATGTAAGAAAATACTATAAAACAAAGCAGAGAGATAAAACATATTTTTTTTCTCTTTGCCAATATAAATTCATAATATTATTATAGTTTTCTTTCCCATAGGTGGCATTCAGGCATGGAATGGGTTGTCTGAACAAGTAATAAAACAGCTTTGACATTATTGAAAAGTAGAAATTTAGGATTAGACCTTAAACCAAGGATGCATCATGAGAAATAATAATATTCTCTTTTGAAAGACAGTCAGTATAGAACAAGATATTTAACTCGGAGGTTTTGTATGTTATAGACTTTCCTTTTATACACATACGGACGGATTATAATTGTAACAATAAAATACTTTCGCGTCAGACCAAATTGATGCAAAGAGCCGGTGAAGCAGCGTTCACCAGTTTCTGTAGCCACGGCTGTAGCACAATGCCCAGCCGCCTTTACCTTTAGACTCAGGGACACCATCAAGACCCGGGAACAAATCCTAGCACTCATCAGAATTCGAACTCAGGACCTTCAGTACGAATACCGAACGCTTTGCCGCACGGCCACCATGCCCCTTATTAATCATTATCAGCTACGCTTATACTTATACTTATACTTATACGTGGTTTGAGTTTGGACGTCTCTTGTCTAAAGCAAAAATTAATATTGTACACTAATCACGACAGCTAGCCCCCCCCCCTCCCCACGTTGTACTAGTACACATCTGTTTCGTACACAATGCAATTAGCAAATATTGGGGTCTGATTGGGGATCTACAGAACTCCGTGGCTACATATTTTGATAACCATACCGTGTCGCTACATTTTATGATATCTATACCGTGTGGCTGCTATACAAGGGGGGTAATCTCATTTGATCTCCGGCTTTATTGGAAACAATATATACCCTCCTTCTGCCCCGTGCTTCTTGCGGGCACTAATCCCCGAGACAAACAAAAATGCCACTGGCAATGTAATCACCATGGGGGCAGGGATGGGCAGGAGGGAAGGGGAGAAAAGGGGGAGGGGCATCAAGCTTGGTTGGGTTAGCGTTCGCTTGATGTAGACTTCTGCCTGTAACTTATACACATGAGCGTGGTATTAATACTGGCCTCTGGATATAGTTCATCCACTTTGTAAGGACATCGTTTCATAGAATTAGTGGGCAGTTGAAAGTAAAAATATCCCTTTAAGCTACAGTAACGTTGACTCAAGGTCGTCTTCATACCCGAGCAAATAAGGGTTTTTAGGGTTTTCAACCTGGATTCCAACCAGTAAAAAGTAAACTTCCCTTCGGACTAAACTGATAATAAGACTGGTGAAGCAGCGTTCTATACAGATCATATCACAAACGAAGTGGTCCGCAATGAAATAGCTGCTGTCATCGGCCCATACGAGGACCGTCTCACCTCAATTAACAAGAAAAAAACTGAGATGGTATGGACACGTAGCAGGATCTGGAGGTTTTTCAAAGACTATAATGCAGGGCACAGTCCAGGGAGGAAGAAAAAGAGGCAGGCAAAAGAAGAGATGGGAAGACAACATCAGTGAGTGGACCGGCCTATCATTCATCGCAGCGGCGTAGCCAGGTTTTGACGCTCGGCACTTTTCTTGGAGTTGCCTTAGTGAGAAGATCATATCGATTGTGGACCTTTCTGCTCGGAATCCGCACTGACATTTAAGCCCTAGCCATGGACATAAACAGCTGGGAGGAACTTGCCAAGGACATGTCCAGTTGGAAACGAGTGCCGACCTCTGGACTGGAAGCAGGAGAAAGAAACCTGGAACGGCTCGCTGACGAGAAGCGCACCAGAAGGAAGGGAAGAGACCAGTCCACGACCAATTCTGTCTTCTTGTGCCAGACGTGTAACAGGGACTGTCATTCGCGTGTGGGCTTGTACAGCCACGGCAGAAGCTGCAAGGCCAGGAGCACACATTCCCCCAAGGGCTCACATAATTCCGTCGTCTTACGAGACTAATGGAAGCCAACAATTTGCGTACATTTTCGTCTGTTGTTCGTTGTCTGTATTCTGTAACTATCTTCAGCGCATAGAACTGTCATCGACGAGATATGCGTTGTACAAGCACCTTTATTATTATTATTATTAACTTAAATTAATTTTATACCTCTAATAATTAAATATTATAATGAATACCACAACACTAGTTTATGTAAATAAATAACAATTAGTCAGTAATATTTGTTATATAACAAAACATAACTTGTTTGGCATCAGTATTGAATCAAATTTAGAATCTTTATTTTAATTAAAGGGAGATAATTAGCTACTTTTTTCCCGCTAATTTTTCTAATATTATATATTTTTTTTATTTTATAAAAGACTAAATGGTCTACAACTTATAACTTTATAATGATCAAACGGTCAAAAAGTAGTTGAAAATTATATAAATATTATATGACTAATATAATATATGCACATTTTCTAAACATTACATTAACTACCCAGTTTGTATGATTACTTTGTATCAATTCCGCTAAACAACAGCACTATTGCATCGTGTATCATTGTATCGACAATAAACTAAAGAACATCTCAGTTAAACTGAGAACAAAATATTACAAGCTATATTATAAGGTGATAGTGATAGATAATTTATAATGTACAAGCCGTTATGTGCCCGGTCATCCGAACCGGCTAAAAGTTATGTTTACATACACTCTAACTACTCAGGCAGTTATAATGAGATTGCCCGCATGACCTACGACACGAATTTAAACGTGAGGTAATTTTTTATTTGCCCGCTACAACATGAATTACCCGTTAAAATCATTACTCATCACCCATTATAACAATTACAAAATTGCCCGCTATAAATTACGACGCAAATTAAAACATGAATATATTTTGTTCTATTCATTGATAAAGAACATTCGACAGTACTTTTATTTTTTTTTAATGATTGTTTGATATATTTTTTTACGACAAACATTAAGTCGCAGACCTATGTTGTGTTGTTTTTGTTTATTTGCTATTTATTTATTTATTGTTGCTTTGGAAGCAAACTTAGAATTAAATTTTCTATTCAACATGTAAAACAATAACAAATGAAACCCATATGAAATAATGTTTATAAAACGTATACGACACGAATTAAAACTTTAAAAAGTTAGTTCCGGCAATTCGAACATTGCCCGGCAAATTAAACATTGCCCGGTTATATAAACATTGCCCGGTAATTTAAACATTGCCCGGTAATTTAAACATTGCCCGGTAATTTAAACATTGCCCGGTAATTTAAACATTGCCCGGTAATTTAAACATTGCCCGGTAATTTAAACATTGCCCGGTATTATAAACATTGCCCGGTACTTTAAACATTGCCCGGTAATTTAAACATTGCCCGGTAATTTAAACATTGCCCGGTAATTTAAACATTGCCCGGTAATTTAAACATTGCCCGGTATTATAAACATTGCCCGGTAATTTAAACATTGCCCGGTAATTTAAACAATGGCCGTTACCAAGGCGATAAGTCTAAAGGTGCCCAGTTCTCGGAACTGGATAAAATAACCCATGGAGTTATAAACAATAGTCTTCCATTTAAATATTGCATTCTACAAATTACGACGCAAATTAAAACAACTTCTTAAACGCATAAAAACGCAAAATTTGATGACGCCATATAATTATAAGCTTAAATATAGAGTGTAACCAGGACCACTGCGTTTAAATATGCTTAATAAGGCGTCGGTATTACTTCCCGAAACAGAAAAAAAATACTATATCTATTTGCTTTGTCCTATGTTTGTAAAGTTTTAAATTATTAATTAGCTTTAAGTCATGTATTCACAGTGTAGAGTATTAAAGTAGTGATAGATTAAGAAAATCAACTACAGTATTGGTAGTGTAAAGAATTTATGTTGTTTACGGCACGTAGACAATTTAAACATGAAGAAAATTTGTTCCCGTCATTGAGTTGAGATAAAAATCCATGCACATAGTTTGATGACGTCAATTTAAACATGAATGAAAAATGTCCCTTCATTGCTATAAAATCCATGCGCAAAGATTGATGACGTCATAAAAATAATCTCAGCGCATCCTTTTTTTTCTAACCTTGTGACGAAAAACTATAAAAAGTTGTACTGGTAAAGACAATGTGAATCAAAAGTTGTGTTTTATTCGCGTTTTTTGACCAAACTGACCACTGCGGTCATTTAAATTTTTTTAACACCTTGACAGTGTTCACCGCCGTAACGCAAAGAATATTTGTAGCAAATTTCACGTTTTTATGTCCAGTATTTTAAAAGATTATGCGGTATGTACATACCCAGCCAGCCAGCCAGCCAGCCAGCCAGCCACATATTCCTTTTGAGATTTATATATATATACAAGCCGTTATGTGCCCGGTCCTCCGAACCGGCTAAAAGTTATGTTTACATACACTCTAACTACTCAGGCAGTTATAATGAGATTGCCCGCATGACCTACGACACGAATTTAAACGTGAGGTAATTTTTTATTTGCCCGCTACAACATGAATTACCCGTTAAAATCATTACTCATCACCCATTATAACAATTACAAAATTGCCCGCTATAAATTACGACGCAAATTAAAACATGAATATATTTTGTTCTATTCATTGATAAAGAACATTCGACAGTACTTTTATTTTTTTTTAATGATTGTTTGATATATTTTTTTACGACAAACATTAAGTCGCAGACCTATGTTGTGTTGTTTTTGTTTATTTGCTATTTATTTATTTATTTATTGTTGCTTTGGAAGCAAACTTAGAATTAAATTTTCTATTCAACATGTAAAACAATAACAAATGAAACCCATATGAAATAATGTTTATAAAACGTATACGACACGAATTAAAACTTTAAAAAGTTAGTTCCGGCAATTCGAACATTGCCCGGCAAATTAAACATTGCCCGGTTATATAAACATTGCCCGGTAATTTAAACATTGCCCGGTAATTTAAACATTGCCCGGTAATTTAAACATTGCCCGGTAATTTAAACATTGCCCGGTAATTTAAACATTACCCGGCAATTTAAACATTGCCCGGTATTATAAACATTGCCCGGTAATTTAAACATTGCCCGGTAATTTAATTATTGCCCGGTAATTTAAACATTGCCCGGTAATTTAAACATTGCCCGGTAATTTAAACATTGCCCGGTATTATAAACATTGCCCGGTAATTTAAACATTGCCCGGTAATTTAAACAATGGCCGTTACCAAGGCGATAAGCCTAAAGGTGCCCAGTTCTCGGAACTGGATAAAATAACCCATGGAGTTATAAACAATAGTCTTCCATTTAAATATTGCATTCTACAAATTACGACGCAAATTAAAACAACTTCTTAAACGCATAAATACGCAAAATTTGATGACGCCATATAATTATAAGCTTAAATATAGAGTGTAACCAGGACCACTGCGTTTAAATATGCTTAATAAGGCGTCGGTATTACTTCCCGAAACAGAAAAAAAAATACTATATCTATTTGCTTTGTCCTATGTTTGTAAAGTTTTAAATTATTAATTAGCTTTAAGTCATGTAATCACAGTGTAAAGTATTAAAGTAGTGATAGATTAAGAAAATCAACTACAGTATTGGTAGTGTAAAGAATTTATGTTGTTTACGGCACGTAGACAATTTAAACATGAAGAAAATTTGTTCCCGTCATTGAGTTGAGATAAAAATCCATGCACATAGTTTGATGACGTCAATTTAAACATGAATGAAAAATGTCCCTTCATTGCTATAAAATCCATGCGCAAAGATTGATGACGTCATAAAAATAATCTCAGCGCATCCTTTTTTTTCTAACCTTGTGACGAAAAACTATAAAAAGTTGTACTGGTAAAGACAATGTGAATCAAAAGTTGTGTTTTATTCGCGTTTTTTGACCAAACTGACCACTGCGGTCATTTAAATTTTTTTAACACCTTGACAGTGTTCACCGCCGTAACGCAAAGAATATTTGTAGCAAATTTCACGTTTTTATGTCCAGTATTTTAAAAGATTATGCGGTATGTACATACCCAGCCAGCCAGCCAGCCAGCCAGCCAGCCACATATTCCTTTTGAGATTTATATATATATACAAGCCGTTATGTGCCCGGTCCTCCGAACCGGCTAAAAGTTATGTTTACATACACTCTAACTACTCAGGCAGTTATAATGAGATTGCCCGCATGACCTACGACACGAATTTAAACGTGAGGTAATTTTTTATTTGCCCGCTACAACATGAATTACCCGTTAAAATCATTACTCATCACCCATTATAACAATTACAAAATTGCCCGCTATAAATTACGACGCAAATTAAAACATGAATATATTTTGTTCTATTCATTGATAAAGAACATTCGACAGTACTTTTATTTTTTTTTAATGATTGTTTGATATATTTTTTTACGACAAACATTAAGTCGCAGACCTATGTTGTGTTGTTTTTGTTTATTTGCTATTTATTTATTTATTTATTGTTGCTTTGGAAGCAAACTTAGAATTAAATTTTCTATTCAACATGTAAAACAATAACAAATGAAACCCATATGAAATAATGTTTATAAAACGTATACGACACGAATTAAAACTTTAAAAAGTTAGTTCCGGCAATTCGAACATTGCCCGGCAAATTAAACATTGCCCGGTTATATAAACATTGCCCGGTAATTTAAACATTGCCCGGTAATTTAAACATTGCCCGGTAATTTAAACATTGCCCGGTAATTTAAACATTGCCCGGTAATTTAAACATTACCCGGCAATTTAAACATTGCCCGGTATTATAAACATTGCCCGGTAATTTAAACATTGCCCGGTAATTTAATTATTGCCCGGTAATTTAAACATTGCCCGGTAATTTAAACATTGCCCGGTAATTTAAACATTGCCCGGTATTATAAACATTGCCCGGTAATTTAAACATTGCCCGGTAATTTAAACAATGGCCGTTACCAAGGCGATAAGCCTAAAGGTGCCCAGTTCTCGGAACTGGATAAAATAACCCATGGAGTTATAAACAATAGTCTTCCATTTAAATATTGCATTCTACAAATTACGACGCAAATTAAAACAACTTCTTAAACGCATAAATACGCAAAATTTGATGACGCCATATAATTATAAGCTTAAATATAGAGTGTAACCAGGACCACTGCGTTTAAATATGCTTAATAAGGCGTCGGTATTACTTCCCGAAACAGAAAAAAAAATACTATATCTATTTGCTTTGTCCTATGTTTGTAAAGTTTTAAATTATTAATTAGCTTTAAGTCATGTAATCACAGTGTAAAGTATTAAAGTAGTGATAGATTAAGAAAATCAACTACAGTATTGGTAGTGTAAAGAATTTATGTTGTTTACGGCACGTAGACAATTTAAACATGAAGAAAATTTGTTCCCGTCATTGAGTTGAGATAAAAATCCATGCACATAGTTTGATGACGTCAATTTAAACATGAATGAAAAATAAATAATAAATAAATAAATAATAACGGTGCTTATATAGCGCATATCCCGTTGGTGACAGTTCTATGCGCAGACGACAGTTACAGAATACAGACAGACAACGAAATATATAGTAATACGCTAATTCTGCTGACGAAATAGGTGAGTCTTCAGCCGGCTCCTGAAGGTGTCATAGCTAGGGCTCTGGCGAAGCTGTAGTGGGAGGTGATTCCAAGCGGACGGTCCTGCGTAGGAAAATGAACGTTCGCCAGCGGACACTAGCCTCACACGAGGGATCCGCAGAGTAAGCGCGTCAGATGCCGAACGAAGTGGGCGGGACTGGGTGTAGAGCTCCATACAAGAGCGAAGATAATCCGGGGCGCAGTTATTCAGGCACCTATAACAGAGGGAAGCCAGCTTATATGAGATCCGGTTGTTGATGGGTAGCCAGTGCAGAGATCGGAGCAGAGGATTGATATCATTTGACTTCTTCTTCTTGAGAACTAGTCGGGCTGCGCAGTTCTGGATACGTTGGAGTCCTTGAAGGGAGGAGGCCGGGAGACCAGCCAAAAGCGAATTACAATAGTCCAAGCGGGAAAATAGGAGAGAGATGATGAGCTTAACACAAGCTTCCTTGGTGAGATAACGACGGATGGCGGCAATACGACGCAGATGGAAGAAGCAGATTTTGGTGAGGAAGGAGATGTGGGTTTGCATGGACAGCGTGGAGTCCAGATAGACGCCAAGGCTTTTGATAGTCGGGGAGAAAGGCACAGTTGCATCAGCCAGCTGAAGATCGGACGCAGTGAGGGACACGACCCTCTGTCTCGTACCGACGATAAGAGCTTCAGTCTTCTCACTGTTAAGCTTCAACTTGTTTTCCGTCATCCAGCTCTGGATGTCCAGGAAACAGATGGAGATGGAAGCAAGGAGCCTGTCGAAGTCCTCAGGCTCTGCACTGTTATACAGCTGGGTGTCATCGGCGAAAGAATGATATTTGAGGTTGTGGCGTTCGATGACAAAGGATAGGGGTTGAGTGTAAAGGGTGAAAAGAAGTGGACCAAGGACAGACCCCTGCGGCACACCATAGCAGACGTGAACAGGCTGGGAGAATATGGACTCAATCATAACGGTCTGGGAGCGATTCTGAAGATAGTTAATGAACCAGGAGAGGGCGATGTCTTGAATGCCAAATGTAGACCTGAGGCGATCAATTAGTCGGTGGTGGTCAATCGTATCGAAGGCAGCAGACAAATCAAGCTGCACCAGGGCAGAGACGAGACCTCTGTCAGAGGCGTTTAGGAGGTCAGTGGTGATCCGCAGAAGCGCTGTCTCAGTGCTGTGATGGTGGCGATACGCAGACTGGTGCGCGGGCATCAGCGAATGTAGAGACAGATGGGCATTTAACTGCTCAAGGACAACACGCTCCAGGATCTTGGAAAGGAAGGGTAGGTTGGATACTGGGCGGTAGTTCTTGCACTCATTTACATCGAGTCCGGGCTTCTTTAAGAGAGGGCGGACAATTGCGGATTTGAAGCAGTCCGGGACCACGCCCGTGGATAGAGAGGTGTTAATAATATCTGTGATGAACGGCAGAAGCCTGTCCAAGCACTTGGCAAACAGGAAGCCGGGCATAGGGTCAAGCTCACAGGTCTTGATGGGGGTCCTTGTGATGATGCGCTTGACAAGGTCAATGGTTACAGGAAGGAAGCAGGTGAGCGGGGAGCCCGAGAAAGTAGGAGAGGGTGGAGATGGGCTGTAGACATCCTGATCCAGGGAACAGCGCAGAGTCGCAATCTTTTGCTGAAAGTACTGTGAGAAGTGATCAGGGAGGTCGTTGAGTGGGCGGGTGGTGGGGAGAGGCGTTGAGGTAGAAGAGCCAAGAAGGGAGGACAAGATTAAGTGAAGCTCCCCGGGCGACGAGGCATGCTTGATGCGGTCGTGGAAATGCAGGACCTTGGCAGCAGTGATGGCTTCTTTGACGAGTAGTCGCTTTTCCCTGAAGATCTGGCGGTGGACCTCGAGGCCAGAGAGGCGCCACGCTCGCTCCGCGCGTCGTCGTTCTTGCTTGGCAGATTTGACGTCATCAGAAAACCAAGGAGCTGGCGGTCGCTCCGAGACGGCACACAAAGATGGCGGGGCGTGCCTGTCAAGAAGTTGACGTAGAGTCAAGTTCAAGAAGGGGGCCGGGTCTGAAGAGGGGTCACGCAGAGCGAGAAGCGATGCAGCCTCCGCACCGAAGGCAACAGTGTCTATAGCTCGCAGCTTGCGGCGAGTGACCATCTTGCGCTTCCTGGCCGGCCTGGTGATGTTGACGATGAAGCTGACAGCAGAGTGGTCAGACACCAGTTGGTCGCAGGCGACGAGGCAGGAGACCAGGTTGTCAGATGGTCTGGTGACGATCCAGTCCAGAATGTGCCCGTGGTCGTGGGTTGGGAATGGGACGACCTGGTCGAGACTGTAGCTGTCCAGTAGCGCACGGGCCCGCTTGGTGTTGGCATTAGAGGGGCAGTCCCAGTGGATATTGAAGTCGCCCAGAACGATAGCACTATGTGAGGTCACATTGTAATTGTCGAGTGCCAGTGCGAACTCGTCGAAAAAAGTTGCTTCACTTAGCCTGTTCCTGGCATTTGGGGGAGGGCGATATATACAAAGGAAGGTTACGGTGGTGGTAGTGGACACTGTCATTTCCACGGCCTCGAAGGTGGTGTGGGGAAAGGGGAGAGTGTCGGAGAAAGAAGAGGCAGCATGCAGGTGTCGTTTGTATATAACTGCAATACCTCCACCCGCACCAGCCGGGCGGGGAAAGGAAGCAGTAAGGTAACCAACCGGAGTAAGTTCTTGAATCTTGTGGTCATCCCCGGGCCGTAGCCATGTCTCTGTGATAAATAGTATGTCAATATTATTCTCAACGATGTAGTCGAAAATTACGTCAGCCTTCCCGACAGGGTTGACCGATTGAGAATTCAGCAGACAAACGCCCAGTTTCTGGTTTGTAGCTTTGTGGGGATGTGCGAATGTAGTGGGCGCAGATTGAAAAGAATCGAACACACCCACAATAGGCGCAGCGACGAGAGGTTTGTTAGACAGGCCATGCCATATTCCTTTTGAGATTTATATATATATATGATATGATATGATTTTGACGACTAAATGATAACCTTTATACAATAGTTAACATAAATAGGAAAGTTTTGTAATATAATTTTCTATTTTGTATAAATGCTAAAAATTAAATATAAAACGCTTTAACGATTTTCTCTATAGACTTCCTCTGCTTTTGGCCATTATTTTTAAAAATTAAATATAAAACGCTTTAACGATTTTTTAGAAAATGTCCCTTCATTGCTATAAAATCCATGCGCAAAGATTGATGACGTCATAAAAATAATCTCAGCGCATCCTTTTTTTTCTAACCTTGTGACGAAAAACTATAAAAAGTTGTACTGGCAAAGACAATGTGAATCAAAAGTTGTGTTTTATTCGCGTTTTTTGACCAAACTGACCACTGCGGTCATTTTAATTTTTTTTAAACCTTGACAGTGTTCACCGCCGTAACGCAAAGAATATTTGTAGCAAATTTCACGTTTTTATGTCCAGTATTTAAAAAGATTATGCGGTATGTACATACCCAGCCAGCCAGCCAGCCAGCCAGCCAGCCAGCCAGCCAGCCAGCCAGCCAGCCAGCCAGCCAGCCAGCCAGCCAGCCAGCCAGCCAGCCAGCCAGCCAGCCAGCCAGCCAGCCAGCCAGCCAGCCAGCCAGCCAGCCAGCCAGCCAGCCAGCCAGCCAGCCAGCCAGCCAGCCAGCCAGCCAGCCAGCCAGCCAGCCAGCCAGCCAGCCAGCCAGCCAGCCAGCCAGCCAGCCAGCCAGCCAGCCAGCCAGCCAGCCAGCCAGCCAGCCAGCCAGCCAGCCAGCCAGCCAGCCAGCCACATATTCCTTTTGAGATTTATATATATATATGATATGATATGATTTTGACGACTAAATGATAACCTTTATACAATAGTTAACATAAATAGGAAAGTTTTGTAATATAATTTTCTATTTTGTATAAATGCTAAAAATTAAATATAAAACGCTTTAACGATTTTCTCTATAGACTTCCTCTGCTTTTGGCCATTATTTTTAAAAATTAAATATAAAACGCTTTAACGATTTTCTCTATAGACTTCCTCTGCTTTTGGCCTTTGTGACTTGTCTAGCTACGGTTATAAATTACCTTCTTGTCTTAAAAGAAAACAAGGATAATAGAGTTGGTTGACTTTTAGTCTGTTGGCACGCTGAATGACTTAGTAATCCTAGCTTGGCACACCATTAGCTCCGGACCCCTGCACTAGAGTGTGACCTTCACATCGTATCAAATTAAATTAAACTAAAATTAACTAGATCTAACAAGGTTCATTAATCATATTGCAACAAATTAAATTGTTGAAATGCCATTTAAATTTTAGAAAATAATTAGAAACAGTATAAATTGTGCTTCATGGCTTGTTAAAATTATTTAATTATATTTCACGAAAAGCCCTTTTTTTTAGAAAATGGTCGTAGAGGGGAGCGGCCGCTCCCCCTGCTCCCCTCCCCCCTTGCTACGCTACTGATTCATCGACTCCCAAAGGGCATCACAGGACCGGAACAATTGGCGTGAGATAGTGAACAGCCAACGATGGTGCCCCAATGACCCCTCACGGGCTAAGGGGTAGGTGAGGTGAGGTGAGAGGAAGCAGCGTTCCCAACTAATGTCAGGCACCCATCAGAGCTGGGTAGACTCAGGGACACCCTCAAGTCCTGGGGAACAAATCCTAGCCTCCACCAGGATTCGAACCCAGGACCATCTGATCGCCAGTCAAACGCGCTGCCAGCCCGGCCACCGTGCCTCATGGATTCGAACCAGAGACCCTTAAAATAGATTTCCGTGTCCCACAGCGTTCAACAGTTTCCGTGACCACGGCATACTAGGGGATTGTGTGGACACCACCGACAAACAGACCAAAAACAAATTGGACACCACCGAAGATACATCAGGAGCTTTTTGCAATCCCCAGTGGAATCGATAAACTTCAAAGAGACAAGATCTGAGAATTGTAGATACAACTAAATCACCGGCTACCTAAAGTAGAACATGACATTTGGGATTAGGGTCAGGTCTGACGTTAAGGACAATTTACTAGGACCAGATGTCAGGGGGCAAAAGAAGGAGACAAAAGAGCAGGCTTGGAAAAGCAAAAAAAGCTGATTCTGACGTATGACACAAAGGCGAAGTGTGTTCGTGACTTAATGGGGCGCCAACCTTTTTATTCCTCTGAAAGGGCGGGGCGGTGATGTAGTGTTAGAGAGTTCCTTCGCAATTTATTATACCCTCGCATGCTTTTAGTTTCAAGCCACAGGGTCATATACAATTATAAACATCCCCATGGATTGACCGGTACTACGACAGGTGTACTAAAAAGTGCATCGTCCGTGTAAAAGAAATATAACTCAATGAAACAACTCTCTAGCGTGCGGTTAAAGCTGACAAGAATAACAAAACAGCAGCGAAGGAAAGATATAACAAAAATTAATAAATTAGGGAGGAACCATCCTATGCTTTATTGATCTTCGCTGAATTAGACAATTAGCTAATCAAATAATTTAGGGCTTAATATTGTTGTTGTTGTTTTCATCAACATATTGACATAAACAAACATTTACAGGTAAACATGTTATACGCAAACATAGAAACTGTCACGCGTATACACGCACTATACACGCACGTAGCTATCTGTCTATCAATGTATCTATCTGTCTGTCTGTCTGTCTATCTATCTATCTGTCTATCTATATATCTATCTATCTATTTATCTGACTATCTATCCATCTATCTATTTATTTATCTATCTACCTGTCTGTCTATCAATTACCTATTTATCTTTCTATCTGTCTGTCTATCTATCTGTCTATCCATCTGTCTACCTATCTGTCTATCTATCTGTCTATCTATCTGTCTATCTATCTGTCTATCTATCTGTCTATTTATCTATTTATATGTCTGTCTATTTATTTATCTAAGGATTAACACTCAATCTCAGTAAGACCGAAGTAATGGTAATCTCTAAGAAAAGACAACCTCCAAGATGCTCTTTATCCAGTGAAGGTGAAAACATCAAGCAAATCAATTCTTTCCAGTATCTAGGCTATACAATAACACAGGAAGGCAAATGCAACAAAGAAATAAAGAGAAGAATCGCAATAGCTAAAAACAGCTTCATGAGCTTAAGCAGTATCATGAAAAACAGGAATATCAGAATATGTACCAAAATGCGCATACTAAAGGGGTATGTTTGGTCTGTTCTTCTATATGGATGTGAATGTTGGACTATTGATAATGAAACAAGGAAAAGATTGGAGGTAGTAGAAATGTGGTTTCTAAGAAGGATGATGAGAATATCATGGACTGAAAAGAAATATAATGCAGAGGTGTTGAAAACAGCATGTACCTCAAGAGAACTCATTAACACCATTAGGAATAGACAGATGAAATTTCTAGGACACATCTATAGGAAAAATGGTATAAAAAGACTGGCTTTGTGTGGGAAAATATCTGGTAAGAGAGACAGAGGAAGACAAAGGCTAACATATGTAGAAAGCCTGAACGAATGGGAAACGAACAACAACATAAGTAATAATAACTTTCTGCAAAAAGCTAACAACAGGAAAGAATGGAGAGTCATGACCGCTGATGTCTGTTCCAGACCTGGCACGTAAAGAAGAAGATCTATTTATCTATCTATCGGTCTATCTACCTTGCTATCTAACTGCCTATCTATCTATTTATTTGTCTGTCTATCTATTTATCTCTCTGTCTATCTATTTATCTATCTGTCAGTCTATCTATTTATATGTCTATCTATCCATCCCGTCGACCTACCCCTGTAACACCACATCTGCTTTAGTACGCACCTGGTATTTTCTAAGCTCATACTCAATAAAAATGCACATCAGATCCTCGTGCTGACGCACGTCTGTCCAGTTGTCATCCTCGGGTATCCCCCTGTCCTCTCTCGTGGCCAGAGTCAGCTTCAGGTGGATCTCGCCCTGGATGTTGGACCTGGATGACCTTCCTTCCAGCTTGTACCACTGGCTGATGCCGGTTGACGGGAGGTCCTATAAAGGAAGGGAAAGAAACGGATGTTGAGCTTTTGAGGTCGACCTATTATTTTGATAAATTCGTGAAATGTGACCATTGAAAAAAGTAATCATGTCGTAATATGAGAATAAGTTATGTCGTAAAATTGACTTGGCCGCATAAACCTGTGAACGATGCTACGCTTGAACCGTAGTCCAGCATGGTGCGAAAGGGTTGCGTTACGTTACTATGTCATAAAATGAGTATATCAACAAATGTATTTCGTAAAATGGAAATGTTAACAAACGTGATGTCGTAAAATAGGATTCTCGTCAAAAGTTGAAAATGTTTGTTAATTTTTCTTTCTCTTTTAACAAAACACATTGTAATCATTCGTTTCTCCGTGATTTTGATGGGCATAACTTCTAGTATGAGAATAATGATATATGCCATGTCTCAAAAAAAGAGACTCAATAAACGGTATGTCCTAAAATAAGTGTGCCAAAATAAGTCATGAGATTTGTCATGACCTAAAAAAGTATGACAAGTTGCGTCGTCCTAAAATAGGTATGTCAAGATACATTTTGTCTTTTAATAAAAATATCTAGATATACTGGGAGTGGTTAATCTGGGTTCTAAGACACTTTGGACGCAAGGCCATAATTTTGTTCACTTACGTCTAGTGGGATGTTGACGCAGCCTAGGAAATCGTCGATGCTTGTGTCATCCTTCGACCTCGCCGACTGCGCCACCTGCTTGAAGAAGCGGCCAAGACCTTTAAACCCTGACACCTCGTTCAATTTTTTCGCTGCCTCCACGACAGAGAACTCCTCATCGTGGTCCCTGGAAGAAGTACAGAAGAAAGAGCATCAGTAGTAGTACATGTAGGTTATTTCCTAAGTAGTTGGATACAGACCAAGCATGGAAAGAAATCGGAGATGGATTGGATACACCCCCAGGGAAGATAACAACAACAGAGCTGGACAGGCCTTAGAGTGGAACCCCCAGGGGCAAACGACTTAGAGGAAGACCCAAGCGGACATGGAGACGAAGCATATTGGATGAGGCTGGAAGAACTGAAAAGAGCCAGGAATAATTGAAGCGACTTGGCAAGAGACCGTGGAGAGTGGCGTGCTTTGACAGAGGCCTTTTGTTCCACAATGAACCCAAAGGATGGATGATGATGATGATGTTAAAGACTTTATAGTTAAATAGCATTGTGTTATAGTCCAGGGTTCGGCAACCTTTTGATAATATTGTGCGAAAAAGGTTATCAAATTCATTTATCGTGTCAATAGCATACATGTCACCGTGTTCTTTTCTCTTATAGAAGGAACTTGACTTGCCATTTTGGAGGGCTTTCGTGTGCCATTGAAAATTTGCTCTGCGTGCCAAGTTTGTCACGCGTGCCGTAGGTTGCCAGTCCCTGAAATTGTCTACATTCGTGCAACTGACCAAGCCTTCTACTGCAGGCAGCACAGAGCTTCTTATGTCAATTTTTTATGTTTTGTTTTTCTACTCATTGTATTAATAATGCAAATGAATGTTCTGATGTTTCTAGCTATTTCCAATTCATTATACAGCCAAATGACGAAACATATTGCTTAACTCCGTTAGAGGCTAAGGGTGGGTAAATTGGGCTTAAAGAGCTTTATGAGACCCTTCGTAAAGTGTTCCTCTCATTAAACATTTGAAACCTATAAATATTAGTTGTTTCAGGAGTCTTGTTAAATTACCAAAAGTAAGTAAAGTGTTCCCGTCGTACGTTGTGGATTTAGATGGTTAGTGTCTTAGAGTTAAACCGTGTAATGGTTTGGTTTGTTGTGTAAAGTATGTGGAAATAGTTAATATTTAATTAGTTCAATATGTGCAAGTACATTGTAACCAGGAAGTGAGTTTCTGACGTAATGTTGTTTATTAAAAATAGAAGAAAAAGATGCTTAGAGATAAGTATCTGAGCGATTGACGAGTCTTAAATAGGCAATTTGAATGCAAATTCATTTCCGCTATATTTCCGTAAACAATCGTATAATTATCTTTTTGGCATGTTTCAAGTGCATTGTGGAACTTCCGGTTTCATTTTTGTTATGCTTACAATGGCAACCATTACGATTGCAAGCAGAGATTTACGCCTTGTTGCTGACTTAACACTCACGGATGTTGATAAATTCATTGCACTTTCAACTGCAAGTTCAGGCCCACTACAAATAAACAAAGGCTATAAGTATTATTGTGAGGATTATGTCTTAAATATTAAAAGTGAGTATGCCAGAATTTATAGCAAAAGGCAGCCATTTTTTAAATTAATTTTAGCGAATAGGATCGGAAGTGAAGCTGCATCCAAAACGTATGCATGCATAAGATTTAAGACTGGTCAATAGTCGACAAGAGAAGTCCTTACGGACTGTAATTCTATATTTCAATTCGCTTCAATATATGATTTTATACTATAAGTATATTTATTTATTGAACATAGCATTTTAGTCAGCTTTTGCTGAGGATGAAATTGCTTGAGCCGGGTTTTGGGTGCCAGATTATTTCAGAACCAAGCAACCGGTTCTAAACCCGTGTTTGAGAACATTTGCAAATTTAAACAAAAATTAGAAAAAAAAAACATTATATAATAGAAACTTGACTTGTATGCTTTTTAGAAAA
The DNA here is from genome assembly GCA_949126835.1 of Anisus vortex. NCBI lineage: Eukaryota > Metazoa > Mollusca > Gastropoda > Planorbidae > Anisus > Anisus vortex. The sequence continues at coordinate 43,866,036 of OX421494.1, read as the reverse complement.
AGTACAAGTTTAAACATCAATTGTCTATAGTAAAATTTCCTAATGTAACGAATAGAATAAAACAAATGAAAAATAACTTCCATTTTGAATACATTTTTACCAGAAGCAGAAATCAAAAACATTCTAAAAATGTTCAGTATTCCAATAACATTTTCTTATATACGCCTGACAAGATTTTGTTGTTATTTATCAGAAAGTTAAAACTCTATCCACAATTTTACCCTCTGAAAAAAAAAATGTGGAAAAAAATAAAAATTATAATGGCAAAATATTTTATAAAAATATAGCGGATGGTTTTTATTTTGATTGTAATAGTTGCTCGATATTGATTTTGCTTCTGAATGCACTGTTGCTTTTTCATCTTTGTAACTTAATATTTTTAAAATTCAAATTTTGCTGAAATAAAAACAAGAAACTAAAAATAATCTGAAAATATCCTTTTTCTTTTAGAGTTTGTTTTTTCTTTATTTTTGTGTAAATATTAATATGGATCGTCGTGGCTTATCGACAGATTTTAGGATTGCTGGGCTAAGGCCTCAGGTTCCCGAAAACAAGCTAACCCCCCAAAAAATTGATATGGGATAGGTGTCTCAGTGTCTTGGATGCGATAGGTGTGTCAGTGTCTTGCATGGGATAGGTGTGTCAGTGTCTTGCATGGGATAGGTGTCTCAGTGTCTTGCATGGGATAGGTGTCTCAGTGTCTTGCATGGGATATGTGTCTCAGTGTCTTGCGCACTGACAAAATCATCAGAAAAAATTAATACAATTTGTAAAAGTAAAAAAAGTATCCGAAGTATTTCAATCAGATCAATTCGATCCATAGTGCGTGTGAAACAGCGTTCTCAAATGTCTGCAGTCGCGGTGTACTAGGAAATTGTGTGGCCAGCACAATGTCCAGCCGCCTCTTACTTTTCACTAACTAAGGTCAGGAACCTATCAGAGATGTGTGAGATTCAGGGACGCCGTCCAGACACGGGAAAAAAAATCCTAGCCTTTGACAGGATTCAAACCCAGGACCTTCGGAACGCCAGTCGAACGCACTGCCGCGCCATAATAAACCGAACCAAACTGACAATTCAAAAAAGGCGGCGTTTTTGTGTTTTGTACCGTCCACACAATCCCTTCGACCGAGCCATACAGAGCTTCATTAACCATATGGATAAATTGGTCGGAACGTGAACTGGTTTAGCGGAATGTATTTGAAAGGATAACGTAGAGCGCATTTCTGTGAATAAATGTTCAATGTTATCATTTGAAAAAACAACAACACATCAATAAATCCTTTGCCCAAATAAACGCTAGAGAGTTTTAAACAAAATATATGTGCCAATTAATCTTTTTACAAAATCTGCCGTTCATGGTGAAGAATGCTAGACACATTTAAAATTCTAGCTTTTAAATGGCTCCAGATTTTTTACAACAGATGCGTGGGTGTTGTTGTTTTTTTACATATTTAAAAAAAAATGATCTTCGTGATGAGCAAATGTAAACCAGAGAATTCGATAGAAGCAAAGAAAGAAAGAAAGAAAGATAAGACACACAAAAATGTGTTCGTCTGTTGGGCATTTTTTTTTTAAAATTCATTGAACGTTTCAAGTAGATGGAAAAAGTATTAAATTATAATTATTTATATCATATGGATTCTAACGCAATATCATTGGTCCATGTAGAATTTGTATAAACGTTGGTATTGTTTAGATACATATGGAATCTCTCTCTCTTTCTCTCTCTCTCTCTATTTATATCTTTTTCCCTCTTTCTCTCTCCCCCTCTCTCTCTCTTTCTCCCTATCTCTACAGTAGATTCACAAAGGGAAAATGGCTTCTGGAGGGTGCCTTGGCCGGGTTTCGAACAAGACGCATATCTATACTGTTAGTTTTCATTATCAGTAAGCTATTAGAAGTACGTTGAATTTAAGACAGGTTGGTGTGTTGAAATATTAGTCCAGGACACATTCACTCAGTTTTTTGTCACGTTTAATTATGCCTCGTTTTATATATTCTTTCTTTACCAGTTTGGTGCCTATATAAACTTTGTTGCCTAATTAAACTTTGGTGCCTAATTAAACTTTGTTGCCTAATAAACTTTGGTGCCTAATTAAACTTTGGTGCCTAATTAAACTTTGGTGCCTATCTAAACTTTGGTGCCTAATTAAACTTTGGTGCCTATCTAAACTTTGGTGCCTATCTAAACATTGGTGTTTATCTAAACTTTGGTGCCTAATTAAACTTTGGTGCCTAATTAAACTTTGGTGCCTATCTAAACTTTGATGCCTATCTAAACTTTGGTCCCTATCTAAACATTGGTGCCTATCTAAACTTTGGTGTTTATCTAAACTTTGGTGCCTATCTAAACTTTGGTGTTTGTCTAAACTTTGGTGCCTAATTAAACTTTGGTGCCTATCTAAACATTGGTGCCTATCTAAACTTTGGTGTTTATCTAAACTTTGGTGCCTAATTAAACTTTGGTGCCTATCTAAACTTTGGTGCCAATCTAAACTTTGGTGTTTATCTAAACTTTGGTGCCTAATTAAACTTTGGTGACTATCTAAACATTGGTGCCTATCTAAACTTTGGTGTTTATCTAAACTTTGGTGCCTAATTAAACTTTGGTGCCTATCTAAACATTGGTGCATATCTAAACTTTGGTGCCTATGTTAACTTTCGTGTTTATCTAAACTTTGGTGCCTATCTAAACTTTGGGGTGCCTATCTAAACTTTGGTGTTTATCTAAACTTTGGTGTTTATCTAAGCTTTGGGGTGCCTATCTAAACTTTTGTGCCTATCTAAACTTTGGTGTTTATCTAAACTTTGATGCCTATCTAAACTTTGGTGTACCTATCTAAACTTTGGTGTTTATCTAAACTTTGATGCTTATCTAAACTTTGGGGTGCCTATCTAAACGTTGGTGTTTATCTAAACTTTAGTGCTTATCTAAACTTTGGTGTTTATCTAAACTTTGGTGCCTATCTAAACTTTGGTGTTTATCTAAACTTTGGTGTTTATCTAAACTTTGGGGTGCCTATCTAAACTTTGGGGTGCCTATCTAAACTTTGGTGTTTATCTAAACTTTGGTGCCTATCTAAACTTTGGTGTTTATCTAAACTTTGGTGTTTATCTAAACTTTGGTGCCTATCTAAACTTTGGTGTTTATCTAAACTTTGGTGTTTATCTATACTTTGGTGCCTAATTAAACTTTGATGCCTATCTAAACTTTGATGCCTATCTAAACTTTGGTGTTTATCTAAACTTTGGTGTTTATCTAAACTTTGGTGCCTATCTAAACTTTGGTGCCTATCTAAACTTTGGTGTTTATCTAAACTTTGGTGCCTAATTAAACTTTGGTGCCTATCTAAACTTTGGTGCCTATCTAAACTTTGGTGCGTATCTAAACTTTGGTGTTTATCTAAACTTTGGTGCCTATCTAAACATTGGTATTTATCTAAACTTTTTTGTTTATCTAGACTTTGATTTATATCTAGACTTTGATTTATATCTAAACTTTGGGGTTTATCTAAACTTTGGTGTTTATCTAAACTTTGGTGTTTATCTAAACTTTGATGCCTATCTAGACTTTGGTGCCTATCTAAACTTTGGTGTCTATCTAAACTTTTGTGTTTATCTAAACTTTGGTGCCTATCTAAAATTTGGTGCCTATGTTAACTTTGGGATGCCTATCTAAACTTCGGGGTGCCTATCTAAACTTTGGGTTGCCTATCTAAACTTTCGTGTTTATCTAAACTTTGATGTTTATCTAAACTTTGATGCCTATCTAAACTTTGGGGTGCCTATCTAAACTTTGGTGTTTATCTAAACTTTGATGCCTATCTAAATTTTGGGGTGCCTATCTAAACTTTGGTTTTTATCTAAACTTTGATGCTTATCTAAACTTTGGGGTGCCTATCTAAACTTTGGTGTTTATCTAAACTTTGGTGTTTATCTAAACTTTGGTGTTTATCTAAACTTTGGTGCCTATCTAAACTTTGGTGCCTATCTAAACTTTGGTGTTTATCTAAACTTTGGTGCCTAATTAAACTTTGGTGCCTATCTAAACTTTGGTGCCTATCTAAACTTTGGTGTTTATCTAAACTTTGGTGCCTATCTAAACATTGGTACCTATCTAAACTTTGGTACCTATCTAAACTTTGGTACCTATCTAAACTTTGGTGTTTATCTAAACTTTGGTGAATATCTAAACATTGGTATTTATCTAAACTTTTTTGTTTATCTAGACTTTGATTTATATCTAAACTTTGGTGTTTATCTAAACTTTGGTGTTTATCTAAACTTTGGTAATTATCTAATTTTTAATGCCTATCTAAACTTTGGGGTGCATATCTAAACTTTGGTGTTTATCTAAACTTTGGTGTTTATCTAAACTTTGGTGCCTATCTAAAATTTGGTGCCTATGTTAACTTTGGGATGCCTATCTAAACTTCGGGATGCCTATCTAAACTTTGGGGTGCATATCTAAACTTTGGTGTTTATCTAAACTTTGGTAATTATCTAATTTTTCATGCCTATCTAAACTTTGGGGTGCATATCTAAACTTTGGTGTTTATCTAAACTTTGGTGTTTATCTAAACTTTGGTGCCTATCAAAAATTTGGTGCCTATGTTAACTTTGGGGTGCCTATCTAAACTTTGGGGTGCCTATCTAAACTTTGGTTCCTATCATGGCCGCTCCTACTCCCCATCTAATTCCGCTACTCTCCCTCTCACCCCTGTCTCTTTATATTATATTTATGAATATATATATATATATATATATATATATATATATATATATATATATATATATATATATATATATATATGTAGGCCTAGATAATATTTTGATGTGTTTCTCTGTGCGTGTATGTGTGTGTAAAAAGATCAAATGTATGGTTGAACTTTAGACGTCATCATTGTTTCTATAAATAGCAGTCTGCGTTTGAGCTTTCAACCAATTAGAAGCCACGGTTTCAAATTAAAAAAAAAAAATACAAGAGAGAGAGAGAGAAGTTTCCAATCACATGGTGTAGTGTATCGATGTATCCAAGAGACGGCACAACGCGGGGGAGTTGCATTTATTTGTAGAAGGAATCTGTAGGAGGCAATGTGGAATACATATGTCATCCCTAGGAAACCAGTACTTAGGTCGTAGACATGTTGTGGAGGGCTGGTTGGGTGGTGGGATGACAATTATTGTTACAACTGACATCCACATTTAATCACCATAATTATCGATAAGTTTAAATAGAAAATATATTGTTAATGTATTGACATAAAAAGTTTATTTTTTTGCAAAGTTGGCAATGTCTGAAGATAAGCTGTATTATGTTCTAAAACGGTCCTGGCGTATGTTGATCTGTAGAACACGTCAATAACTGAAATACATACACCCTATTATTTACGCTGCTATATTCGTAAGATAAAATGGGTTTAAAATATCACTATACATTTTTCTACCATATTATTATGTATGCAACTGATACTGTAATTAAATTTCACAAAGTTAATCTGCAGCGGTTTACAAAATAGATTAGGCCTATGTAAGATAAAAAAAACACTGTAATATTACATTTCTTAGTTTGAAACACATATAGAACTCGGCTGTTTATGTTTGTGTGTTAATGTGGAATTTTTAGGCCTGTCAACACAGCGAAGATAATATAAGGGATCGTACATAAATGACGTAATGCACCTATTGGTGGGGAAAGGTAGGGGGTTAAACATCTGTGACAACATATGACGAAAAGGAGGGGTGTGTTTAACAAATGTGACATCACATCAAAAATCGTGCACCTATAAATGAAATTTCCGCTTAAACGTACGTCACTTAATTGAGTACAGTAAATAGATCTATAGTGTTTGTTGTCATACTTATACGGCAATGACAAAACAAGTGATTTGAAATATGTTCATTTTAAAAACTAAATGGGGAGGGAGAGAGGGAAGGGGGGCTGCAGAGCTTTGTCAGGTGATATGGAAAGTGTGTCTCACTTTTTTGTAACTGCTTGTGACGATTTGGGGGGGGAGTGGAGGGTAACCGGGGGTTAAATATTGGTCATTAATCGAGAGACGTTGTTTATGGACGATTCTAAAGGCCTGTCTAATGAAGACGCATTTCATTTTTAGTTTATTTTTTTATGCTTAGTTTAAAAAGAAATAGCTGTGTTTTATAGTTTATTGTTAGATCTACAGACTGCATAAATATCCTCATTGTCGGTTGTTACTAAATGCTCTACATTCCAACTAAAGTTATGAAATTGTTAGGTGGACATCACAAATACCTTTCTTTCTTAAGCCCTGATAGGACTCGAGGCCTGAGAGACACCTTCCGAGAATCAACTGCAGCTTCCGCCCCCCCCCCCGGACTGTGATTGCTCCCTTAAAGCCAGGCTTAACATAAGTGGTAGCAGGCCATGCATGTTATGCAGGCAAGGGGTTGGGGAAGTAATCTTAGCTCCAACCTCTATCCAAGACTAGCCTACTTGCTCTATTCGTCCTCAAAATGTACATTTTGTTTTGCCCCTATAGTCGGCGGGGTCTGCCTCGTAATCCATGGAATAAGGTCTGGAGGTGAACATTCAAGAACTATTAGAGCCGTCTCTTATTTCATAGAGGGGCACGGCGGCTCTGCGGCTGGCGTACCGAAGGTCCTGGGCTTGAATCCTGGTGAAGGCTGGGATTTTTTCCCCGCGTCTGGAGGGTGTCCCTGAGTCTACCCAGCTCTGGTGGGTACCTGACCTTAGTTTGGGTAAAGTAGAGGCTGCGTGCATAGTGCTAGCCACACAATCATGCCGTGGCCACAGGAACTGGTGAACGCTGGTTCACTAGACCTTTGAATCAATATGGTTCGACGGGAACTTTACTTGTTACTCTTCTTTCATTAGAAAGAAAATGTTTTGCTTTTGCAGCCTGCAGATAAATCATTTCTTCTCTTTGGTTTCTTTGTTTCCTACAACTTGCCGTGTTTCTGCAAGTCTTTCGCGTACACCAGAAAATTGTTTCCTGCTTTTGATGCGTCTGTCCAATTTCTGTCCATGCGTTAGAATTAGGGTTATCATTCATTGTATGAGGGGACAAAAAGAAATACACGGATGTTAGGATTACAATCAAGCATCTGCTACTACAGCTACAAATTTCAGCCGTGGCACGTACAAACACGGCTGCATAGCACGACTGTCACTTGTCCTGTAGCCGCACTCATTTCAAATCCGCGCATACATACTCACTGAGGGAAACCTAAATTATTCTTCCCATCAAGAAAAAGAAAGACAACTCGAAGTGATTCACTATCCCTTGCCAGGTCTTCCATCCTTACAAGCGCTCAAAAGCTGATCCAATTAATTCAAGCGAAAGAATGACATCGTCACAACCTGACATTTTCAGACAGGACACGATCTCAATTTGACATCTATCCCTCTCTACCATTTTTCTTTTCTAATTGCCTTTTCACCCCCACCAACGATTTTTTTCAAAACTTCAACCAAACACCCGTCTTGACCAGACGCTCTATGTCTATCTAACTCGGCTACCCGCGCATTTTTTATCTTTATAACTCGGCCGCCCACTTTCTTTCTACTTGGACAACCCACTCTCTTGTTGGAGATCATACAAATTAAATATAAAAGTTTCTGTTTCGAATCCCCTTTTTTAGTATACAAAATAATAATCGATCTCAAATAAAAGTGTTTCGGACTGAAAATGCCTGAGTTATTGTGGGGGGGGGGGGCATTGGTGTGGCACTACCATCGTGTATGTGTCGTTGGCCACACGGAAATAAAATAAAAGACTTTTTTGATAACATGGCATACATTGGTACATGTCATTTTGTTTTTGGTTTAATGTTCATATTAAAAAATAAAGCAAATAAGTATGACCTCTTTACATTTTGATACGCTAAACATCAAGGCGAATATCTATAAAAAAAAAAAATGATATAAATGTGTGTTTACTCATGAGTTGAAATGTAAATCCTATCGATGGCTGTACTCACCAAATGTCCAGGTGGAGGCGGTCTGTGTGGACGTCATCTAAGTCACTGGAATAGTAAAGAAATGGACATGCATTAGGTCTATGGTCAAGCGAGGTAAGCGACAGACACTGAAGTTAGACAGTAAAATCGCATACATGTTTCCTGGACATTACAGTCACAGATGGGGAAGGTCAAAAGACTTGGACATTACATTCACAAACGGGGAAGGTAAACTGACTTGGACATTGTCATGATCGGGACGTGGGTGATTCGGGGTTATTGTGGCTTGTTGTCGTAAGAGTATGATATGCCGACGCTTTAATCGACCTGGAATATTGTTTAGTTCTCTCCTGGCTCGTTAGATGACATAAGATACACACACAAACAGTTCAAACAGGTGTACACAAGCAAATCTCTGGAGACGATTATAATGTTTATTGTCATTCAGTAATCCAATGGAAAAATATACACGAATCGATACAGTAATAGCTAGCACTAGCGTATGGTACTGTCATGTAATCTATAATTAAGTTAAACAACTACACCTTGGGAAATCTATTACTTGTCGAAATGTACAGATAGGGACTTCTAGGGTCCAGTTTAAGTTTACCAGGCCAAGAGCCAAACCAAGACTGACCTCTAAGTTTCTGCGCTCGCGTTCTTGTGACTCTAAATCACGTGGTCTATCTCAATTTGGTTGGCTAACTTCCTTAATTTAGATATGATTCCGATTGGCTAGTTCGAAGATATTTCTGTATAAAGGGATGACTCACTAGAGGGGGGAGGGGGGAGAGTGTAGACGGGGTGTGGGTGTAGATGAAAGCAATTAATACAGCCAACAAGCGGGGTGGTAGGGCAACAGAGGAGAGGGGAAATGATTCATCTTCCTTACATGGAACCTCATATCTCTATGTCAAGTGGTCAGCGGTCAACTTCCCCGAGAAGTGTTATATATGCGTGAAACGGCTCCTCTGGTCAGTTTCTCAGGAGCCAGCGGGACAAAGGGATTAACTAACATGCCGCTGCCACGTGAGTTGGGTAGGTGAAGAGGAGATAAGGGGGTGGCAGGGGAGAGCACGGAAGGGGGGGGCAAAGGTGGAGGTTAAGCGAGGAGTCAAATGACGTAATGCCATACATGTATGTTGAGTTAGAAATATGAATTAATAGTTACTAAAGGGATATCCGTATAAACATATTAAAATAACAACATCAATTAATAATCGAAGACATGATATAAATATATACATTGTAGGTTTCACATAACTGACCTATACACTCTCATTCATCCAAAATTGAGTACCATTTCGGCAGCATTTAGTTAGTAATCTCTGAATTGGGAAATAATAGAATGTAGTGAAGGTTGGGGAAAGGTGTTGAAGGGTGGCTGGAGAGTTACAGTTGCGTGAGAGAGAGAGAGAGATGTGTTATGACGTCAGACTACTCTCCTCCTTTCTATCCTAAACTTACGCTAATCTATGATCTTACGTTACACACTACTATCTATCTATCTATCTATCTATCTATCTATCTATCTATCTACATTAGTGCTATTAAGTCATGGTTGCGTCCAGAACCGTGACAGACATTACATTCACAAATGGGGAAGGTAAACTGACTTGGATATTACAGTCTTAGATGGGAGGTAAACTGACTTGGACATTCAATGACATGTCAGCTTTACATTCATTAAGAAAGATGAAAACTAGAGAAATAAAATATCGACATTACTGTTATAAAGGATGGGTAAGCGAACTGATATTGAAATAATACACTTGTTTATATTCGGGGCGTGAAATATACACAGACGGATGCCTATTTACATTATATGAATAAGCTTATACATAATACATAGTCATAGCTATAAAGAGGGTACCAAGGCATGATGTGAATGAAACTTGTCAGTTCAGTTGACATCACTAGAACTAGTCGACCATCTCCGATTCATGCACGCAATACAGACGCTTGCATGCCAGCAAAATTTGCATTTTGATGGCTCGTAAAAAGGCCAGTTGTGAAACCCATCCAGACACATTGTCTTCGTTTCTGGCCACTAAAGCGGTTAAAATGTAAAGTAACTAAAGTAACCCTGTCAGATTATGCTGGTCCATGATGACACTTCTGTACCCACGGGCGACCATGATGAAGCGTGTAAACCACCGATACGCCTCTATTAATTGTACACTCGAGGGCTAACACACTTGGGCCGTTCCCATCGTTGCGAATTCGAGGATGATTGCACGGGCATTTGCGCAACAATACCCGCATCGCCAAGCCTAATGACTGGATTGCCAGGCCTGTAGACTAGTAAAGGCACCACGAGGCGAAAGTGCAGGTAATCGAGGATTTTTCAGCCTCGTGAATAATTCGGGATGGGGGGGGGGCAGTATTGTGCAGTATGGTGCATATGCCTACATGCGCCTACATGCCTACGGGATATCTAGCATGCGGCGTGCCCCATTGGCACGACCTAATAATTTCCCTGGACCAAAAAGACGGTCTATAGTGTACGAGTGTTCACTAGTTTTCATGGCAAAGGCATACAAGGAAATTGTGTCGACAGCACAATACACAGTCGCCTCATACCTTTACCGTGAAGCAGACGTCACCACTTTTTGTCTGGCTAGCACAAGAAGGGGATTGTGTGCCCAGTGTGAAATATCCGGACGCCTTATAATGGGTTTGTCAGATTGCAGAGCATTGAATTGTCATCGCTAATAACTTTGCTTTATTTCGATAAGAACACGTGTGTTTATTTTTTTGGGTTTGGAGGGCATAATATCTGAATCTGCTGCGACCTGTTGGATTCATTTGGATGCAAGTAAATCAAAGTAAATGAAATCAACATAAAAATAGGGCTCAGCTATCAGCTTTTTTTAGCTTTTAATAGATGGCCGAACGGCAGCGCGTTCGGCTGGCGGACCCAAGGTTCCTGGGTTAGAACCCTGGTGAAGGCTAGGCGTTAACCCAGCTCTGGTGGTAAAGTAAAGGCGGCTGGGCATTGTGCTGGCCACACACCCTCTTACTTGTATGCCGTACCCATAGAAACTGGTGAACGCTTCTTCACCGGTCCTATGATCAGTTTGGTTCGACGGGTACTTTAATTTACTTGTAGCTTATTGACTAGAAAATAATGCTAATTTGCTAGAACATAACACTTAACCTCTTTATTAATCCAAACCTTGACATTAACCTTTGCTGCTAGTTTCACCTCATAGTTTTCATTAAATTATGAGGCCATTTTTTTTTCGTTGGACAAATACCAGTTGTTGTTTTTTTTCAGCCACAGCTTATAGTGGAAACAAACTTTCGATAGGCTAGCTATCATGCAAAGCCTCCCAAGAATTCCTAGACATACAATAAGACGCAAAAAAACTCTACAGACTGCCTCCCAGATGATTCCGAGAAATTTAGACCGACGTCGAAATAATTCCTAGAAATATAGAAAGTCACGTAAAGCGTTAAAGACTTACAAACGGAATCTCTCATTCCAGACTGGGTTCAAGGTGTTGGGCTTGACCTGAGTGGTCTTGATCAGTTTGGCCGGAAGCATGTCCCTCACCACGGCGTTCTTGGTCTTCTTGCGCAGCGAGAACTTCTTGGTGCTTCCGTGGTGTGGGCGCTCCTTCTCCGCCCTCGTCTTGCTGGCCTCTTCGTCCGACGACATGCCCGCCCCTGAGTCGACATCAGCGTTGGGGCCCGGCATGATGCCCAGCATACAGTAAGGGTCACTGAAACCTAAGCAATGGGATAGAAATAGAAATGTGCAACAAAAGATATATTATATTAAAAATGTATTCGGACATCACTGCCAACTAATATATTGTACGCTCAAAGTACATTAAAAACCAAGAAGCGAATTCATACTATAACCAAAGACTACAACAAGATGGACCGCTTGCTTTGATATTTCTGCTATATGATGACTTGAAACACTTAGTTTTGGAATTTCCGATCGCACCAAGTCCTCTAGACTTCCGGTTATTGATTTTCTCAATGGAAAATAAAGATTAAAATCGAACGTTGTATACAGCGGAAACCTTTAATGCAATCGTAGGATCATAAAAGTCATTCAAGACAGCCTTATTGGTTGCTCACGGGAAAAAAGGAACATATAAGCTCTAAAAATAGAGCAAGCGGTCCATCTTATTATAGTCTCTGCTATAACTAATGTTATACAAGAACTATATTAAAATTCTCTAGGTTACATAATTCTTCAAAATATTTCTAGATAACATCATAAAATATAGCTCCATTTGAATAATACAAACCTACCATAAGATACAACAAAAAGGGTTTCAACAAATTAATATACAATGTAAACAAGTGGGGGTGTAAAATGCTTAAAACAAGGGACATTTTTAAATTGTGAGTTGTTTTTTAAATAGTTCTGCATGTTGTTTATCTGGGCTCGACAGGGAGAGAATTCCACACCTTCTGCCCAAGTGTGAAGAAGACAATCATGCCTACAGTCCTCAGGGAGAGACGGAGCATTAAAAAAAAAAGGACCCATTAGTTCAATGGTTATGTAGTAGCCATTAATATTATATTTTGTGGGTATCGAGGCTGATTTTAATAGATGAGAATATTTGTGTATTTAATAAATGTATTGTTTTGGTTTGACGTCACATCCTTTTTTTTAAAATTCCCAAGCGGAAGTCACATGTTGCATTCTTCCGACAACTAAAAAGGGTTAAAATTTTGTTGTCTACAAAGAGTTAAGCTTTTAAAGACCAAGTGAAGAGGTTTTTCTCAAATGAACGAGATTTGGAATAGCCTCATACGGCAGTGACGTATCACAAGGGAAATAAATAAATAAAAATAGACGCTATAAATCTATATTTAACCATTTTGTTAAAAATAAGAACCGGGAAAAGATTCAAAACATGTGGCAATAGATTCAAAACACGTGACAATATTCATTTTTCCTAGTCGGAATCCTTTATGTTACGTCACTTTCCTATATTGCCGGAAATAAAAACATCTCAAATGGCTACGAGATTTGGAGTAATCATCCGAAAAACACACACATTTAAGTGCAAATATTGAACTAATTACTTAAAATGTATCTTTGATATTTTGTATAAATGTTTTTTTTAACATTCAGATACTGTGGCGTTTTGGGAGAAGATTAACGTCACACGCAACTAATAAAGGTCTTAGATGTAATCCGCTCTTATAAGATACTATAATCATATATCATCTGTACGTACAAACCACTGACAACATTGCCACAATCCTGCATGTCTGATTGGAGTGGAAATGATTCTTTCCTTTCTTTCTCCTACATTTAACACTTTATGTATTTTGCATCGCAATGAATTTTACTTACATTATATATGTATATTTCTGCATGCTTATAAGTATATTACTTATTGTTATATGACTAGTTATTGATATTAGTTTCCCTTTCATGTATATTCTAAATGCTGTAAAACGTGTGTGCTTATCGCCCCCCCTACCCCGACCACGGAAGATCGGAAAACAAGTCAAGGACATATGTGGCGCAATCATCACTGATCCCACCTATTGACCTTCACCCCCTCCCCGTACCTCCTTGCGTCCTCGATCAACGGGATATAACATGTACTTGAAAATAGACATCTGAGGTGGCCAGGTGGTCGAGTTAACCGCTGTAAGCTTAAACTTAAATATAAATTTGATCATCAATACGTTAAACTCTAGCAAAGTACTCTGGCGCATCCCTTAATACAACACACAGCCAACAATAATAGAAGAGAATAATTCATCTCTTATCTATTTTTGCAGACCACTCTTATAAGAAGGAAAGAATACACATACGAGCCTGCCTGCCACACAGCGTGACATAATTCAGTCACTTTTACTTAATCATACAGAAGGCACGACACACAGGAGGCTCAGGTGCAAATCTAACCCCAACTTATAAAGTTTACGTGGTGATTAAGTGGTCTAATCACCCCCCGCCACGTGACACTTGGGGGCTCGTCCGGGATATGCAAATACCATCGTGCACACCCGGAACCAGTCGTGAGTACTTCAAATGTTCTTCGTATCGTACCTGCAAAAACTCTCCACTGTTGGAGTAACATTTCTCGTACTACTCTTGGATTACATTGGACCATGCAAGAAATATAACTATTGAATGATCTGGGGGCTCTTAATGAATTCCACATCGAGGTGAGAGAAATGTAGAACTATATTTTCGCTATAACTATCACTAATCATCATTGTATGTCAACCGCAGTGCACACTTGCACTATCAACCTGCAATGTGCCAAAGTGAAGTCACTGGAATGCCCGCTAATGTTTAGTTGCTGCCTAATGTTATGTGTCGGCCGAAGCGCCACCGATAACTTTGTTTCTGTTTGGATTATCTGCTGTCAAATGTTATGTGTCGGCCAGAAGCGCCACCGATAACTTTGTTTCGGGTTGGATTAGCTGCTGCAAAATGTTATATGTCGGCCAGAGCGCCACCAATAACAACGTCGTTTTCCTGCTTTAGGTTAGCTCCTGTACAACTCTGTACACTGTATATGCTTGCCGAATGCCGATACTTAATAGGCATAGCGCAATTTCTGCTTTGGATTAGCTCCTGTACAACTCTGTACACTGTATATGGTTGCCGAATGCCGATAGTCAATAGGCCTAGCGCAATTTCTGCTTTGGATTAGCTCATGCGTAACGAAATTATTTGCCAGATCGGCATAACTATGTCCGCTTAATACTGCGAACCAGTAGGCCTACCCGCCCTGAGAAACACTGAAAATATTTGCGCCCACCGGGCCGCAATCCAGCCTGCAATCTTCAACATTGCATATGTTCGGCCATTCAGCTATAATTCTTGGATAATTACAGCCACGGTCGCACTGGATTAAACTGTCATCAGCAGTACGTTTCCTGAAAGCTGACATTATTGCCTTTAGATTGGAGTATATTAACTGTTATCGGATTACCATGTGTATATATTAACTTTTGATGAACCGTGTTCCTTACACAATGCGTTGGATAATAAATGTGTTAGATTTAAAGACTGCCTACGGGCCAATTGACTGTTCTTAAAGCGCTACACAACTGATGTCATCCGATGTCATCTGATGTGCCAGACCACTCTGACGTCAAGATTCAAGACCCCGCGGTCTAGCGTGAAAGAAAAAGAAAGGGTATAAATAAAACGGTGAGTGGCATATATGTAGTGGTCAAATGTACGTACAGAGATATTATTGGTAGCGAATTAAATAATTGCTTCTTTACCGATTTTACAAATTTATAAAACGGGAATTGAGAAAGTAGAACGATTTAATCTTTACTGTAGCCAAAGTAATGTACGCCCACTGCCAGCCCTCCCCCCTTCCGCCGCTGCTTAAACACTGTTAAACAAGGAGAAATGTGTTGCTTGAGAAAAGAAGAGAAGCGAATAGTGTAACAATTAAAGTGAAGCTATGTCCGTGTTTTAGCTCTAGGGCCCAATAATTGCAAACGAACGACAACATTGGTATTATTTCCTGGCCTATCATGCCAGAAGAAAACTGGACCTTCCGCCTTACTCCGCCGCTCCCCCCCCCCCCCCACTAGAAGTCACTCGCGCGTGAGAAATCAGAATCCACGTGATCAGAAACACTAGTGTTTAGGCTTGTGTTGGGGTCAGCTGCACGCGCTCACACAACGCCCGCCGCCGCCCCCTGAAGAAGGTTCACTAGACCAGTAATGCATGTACATATACGTTAAGCAAAGGACTCCGTTGCCCCACCCTCTATGACTCCGTCATAGATCCCCTGATATTTACGTGTGAGCCAGATCCCCTCAACCTGTCCGCTTTAGCGCGAGGCAGGGAGTGAACTGGTGGACCTGATAGTTCGATCAGCAATTCGATCCCTATCACCCAGTTTTGGCATCCCGTCTCGGACTTCCTCCAATTTCGTGGACCCTACTGCCGAGGTCGAATTATTATTATTATTATTATTATAATTATTATAATAAAGTGAATCCCGCATTTATAGCACATAGAAAGCATGAAATAAATAGATTTCCTAGCTACTGCCTATCAATATATGAAAAGTAAGGACCTAAGACAGTCACCGACAAACGATAAAATGAATAAACCGTGTCAATAGCTCGCAAATAAATGGGACGAACCTAGACTAAGCATAATGCCGGAATAGATTTAAAGTACCGTAAGAAACGCTAAAGCATGCTTTTCTCCTCCGCCCCCAAGAGGAAAACGTAAACTTTCGCCCCGTCACCCCTTACCGCCTTGTCTCGACCCCCCCCCCCCCTCTTCCCCATAGGGATAACCACCCGCTTCGCGTCGATGGTCCAGAACTCTCATAGTGTAAATAGTAAGTGCAGTACCTCTAATGGGTCAAATCTTTCATTATATGAAAGCTTTTAAAACATGGCGGGGCAGGTGTGGCGTTTTGGAAGAAGATTAACGTCACACGCAACTAATAAAGGTCTTAGATGTAATCCGCTCTTATAAGATACTATAATCATATATCATCTGTACGTACAAACCACTGACAACATTGCCACAATCCTGCATGTCTGATTGGAGTGAAAATGAGTCTTTCCTTTCTTTCTCCTACATTTAACACTTTATGTATTTTGCATCGCAATGAATTTTACTTACATTATATATGTATATTTCTGCATGCTTATAAGTATATTACTTATTGTTATATGACTAGTTATTGATATTAGTTTCCCTTTCATGTATATTCTAAATGCTGTAAAACGTGTGTGCTTATCGCCCCCCCCCCCTACCCCGACCACGGAAGATCGGAAAACAAGTCAAGGACATATGTGGCGCAATCATCACTGATCCCACCTATTGACCTTCACCCCCTCCCCGTACCTCCTTGCGTCCTCGATCAACGGGATATAACATGTACTTGAAAATAGACATCTGAGGTGGCCAGGTGGTCGAGTTAACCGCTGTAAGCCGTATAACGTAATGAGCCGACCGTGAAGAAAGCAAATTCTGACCACGGGAAAAGGCTTTAGATGTCGTCCACCACCGCCACCCCTATGGTCAGAGGCGTAAGATAACCCCGCCCTCTCCCGTGCTTTCCCTACTCCTGTCAATCAGACGAAGAAAACATGTACATTTCCCCCTACCACTCCCATTTTGCACCACTATCCATGCTTTTAGTTATAGATTTAACTTTTTACTTTTAGTAGAGTTTTCGGGACAGGCTAGCTAGGCGGTCGTGAAAGCGGAGTGGGTCCGTCTGGCCCCTCCGAGGCCTTTATGAAGGCTCCGACCCTAAGTCTGTATCTTAATCTTTGCTGTTTATATTGTTGGACAATGTACCTAGGATATTATGTATGATATATATGCGACGGTATACTCAGTCTTAATGTGAATAAACTTCAGAATATAATGTTTCCGCTCGTGTTCTCTAATGACTATAATCGATGTTGTGAAGTCTATATGTGTTTAGTATAGCCAAACCTCTGCATAATTACCTCAGACGAGCCATGGAATTCTAAACACTTAAATATAAATTTGATCATCAATACGTTAAACTCTAGCAAAGTACTCTGGCGCATCCATTAAGACAACACGCAGCCAACAATAATAGAAGAGAATAATTCATCTCTTATCTATTTTTGCAGACCACTCTTATAAGAAGGAAAGAATACACATACGAGCCTGCCTGCCACACAGCGTGACATAATTCAGTCACTTTTACTTAATCATACAGAAGGCACGACACACAGGAGGCTCAGGTGCAAATCTAACCCCAACTTATAAAGTTTACGTGGTGATTAAGTGGTCTAATCACCCCCCGCCACGTGACAGATACTGAATACACTATTTACTATCAAAATCAAATGTTAACTCAATTTTGATAAAAAGCTCTTCACTTGGTCTTTAAGTAGTGTTATATTATAAAGATTCGAATACTTTTTATTTGAACCAGTGAATGGATTAAATTTTTTTATATATATACAATTTTATATACCTTTATATCTTGGAGAATATTTATTTTATTTTATTATTATTATCTCATTCACGCTGACAAAAACTTATTGACAAGTCTTAATGATTATGCATGCATGCTGAACCTAAAAGGTCATAGTGTACCAACATTTCCAGTCCTATTCGTTCATTTACTAACAAAACATGTCTGCGTGCTGCGTCATAGTGTACCAACATTTCCAGTCCTATTCGTTCATTTACTAACAAAACATGTCTGCGTGCTGCGTTACTGGTTGTACTGCGAGTACGAAAAGATGAAGCGGATTTAAATTTTAATTCATTTTGAAAGCTATTGCAGAAAGAAAACGATATATTGTGAACGACAGACATGAAGAATCACCTATTTTTATTCCTTAACTTATTGCTTGATGCAAAAGAATTATCGTTTTGTGTCTTGACGTATATCTATAGATCATGATTTTTGATAGACAAAAGCCGCTACTTTATTTGTTTTATAACTTAACGCCATCAACACGTCGATTATTAATTATCGTATACTCACTTTTGATGTTTAAAATGGATTCCTCATAGCTAATCTTGTAGCCTTTGTATATTTCTAAAGGACCAGAAACATCATGCGTTGCCGGAAATAAACCGGAAGTTCATGAACACGTGGAACCCTGATCTATTAAAAAAGGTTAGGCCTCATTAAGACTTATCAGTGTATTACTCATAGCCCACACACAATATTGTTGTATTTTGAATGCGGCCTACAGCGTTTCTGTGAAATATATGGCTAAGTTTGGTGCCTGTTCAAACCTATTCAAGTATATATATAAAATTCAAAATGTCGAGGGGAAAAGAGCCCGTACCAGATATGGCATCGAACATTCGCCTCGGCCAAATATCCGTTTATTTTCGGCACTACTCGCTTCAGCAACTAATGCACTTACAGAGCGTTGCAAATTAAATACAAAATATCTACATCTGAATAAATATCAAACTGTTCAATACCTAAGTCAGACTTGATCAGTTTTTTTGCCAAAGTCCTGATTACTGCTGAAGAGGTAAGTAATGGCGTGACCACTGATCTATTTAAAGAATGGATTGGGTCACGAAACTATATTCTTGAAGCCAAAACTAAATTAAGGCTTATAGGAAAGTGAATAGTATGAACAGTGTAATGAATTCTAGCCGTTAATTGCGCAAACACATGTATAATGGAGGTACCATTCATTCCTTTTAGAGATCGGTGATCGTGACAAAGAAGAGGATGAGAAAGGGGTGAATAAAAGGGGAGACTATAGTATAAGCTTTTGCAGATGAAAACGAAAATCCGGAGGTGTCGCTCATTTATCACAAATTGTTGTATTGCGAAGGCATTCATAAGAAAGCTAATAGATTGACAGATATATTGATATATTATGTCTAGATAGATGTTGGATAATTATTGACAGCTAGAAAGGCATACAGATAGAGACACTGAAAGAAGTATAAACGAAAAGATGACACCCAGCTCCTAAACAGCGCCAAGCCTGAGGACATCGACGAGCTCCTTGCTTCTATCTCCTGTTGTTTCCTGGACATCAAGAACTGGATGACAGAAAACAAGTTGAAGCTCAACAGCGATAAGACCGAAGCCCTACTCGTAGGAACGAGACAGAAGCTTGCTTCCCTCAGAGTGACTGACCTCCAGTTGGGTGACGTTACTGTGCCCTTCTCCTCAACGGTAAAGAGCCTCGGCATGTTTCTGGACTCCACTCTGTCCATGCAACCCCACATCTCCTTCCTGATCAAAACCTGCTTTTTTCACCTGCGACGTATTGCCACTATCCGTCGCTACCTCACTCCGGAAGCTTGTACCAAGCTCGTCATCACTCTCCTCTTCTCTCGTTTGGACTACTGTAACTCTCTTCTGGCCGGCCTTCCTGCCGCTTCCATTCAAGGACTCCAACGCGTCCAAAACTGCGCTGCCAGACTAGTCCTAAAGAAGAAGAAGTCCGACCACATTTCACCTCTGCTCTACTCTCTGCACTGGCTCCCTATTCAAAATAGGATTTTATATAAACTCGCATCTCTATGCTATAAATGCCTCAATGACTCTGCCCCGGATTATCTAATTTCCTGTCTGGAAATATATACAAAACCACGCCCACTTCGATCGGCTGCTCACAAACTCAATTTGACGATCCCGCGGACAAAACTCGTGACAGCTGGTCAGCGGGCCTTCACCTACTCCGGCCCCTCCGCATGGAACACCCTGCCACTCCAGCTGCGACAAAGCTCGAACTTTTACATTTTCAAGACCGGACTCAAGACTCACCTGTTTATTATTGACTCCTAGCCCACTTACATTTTTAAACATTTGTCTGTTATTGTTATCATCGTTAATTGTAATTGTATTTGTAATTGTAGATGTAATTGTTAAGCGCATAGAACTGATTGCGGGATATGCGCTATATAAGCTTCATTATTATTATTAGATAGAATTAGTGGATGTAGTGCTAGATAGATAGATAGATAGACAAAGGTAGACATATAAATAGATTGTTAGATTGATAGATTGGTAAATATTGTTACTTGGATAGATGATATATAGATAGATATAAGATAGAGAGATAGATAGATATGTGACAAATAGATAGATAGATAGATATGTCACAAATAGATAGATAGATATGTCACAAATAGATAGATAGATAAATATGTCACAAATAGATAGATAGATATGTCACAAATATATTAGATAGATATGTGACAAATAGATAGATAGATAGATAGATATGTCACAAATAGATAAATAAATATGTCACAAATAGATAGATATATATGTCACAAATAGATAGATAGATATGTCACAAATAGATAGATAGATATGTCACAAATAGATAGATAGATATGTCACAAATAGATAGATATATATGTCACAAATAGATAGATAGATAGATATGTCACAAATAGATAGATAGATATGTCACAAATAGATAGATAGATATGTCACAAATAGATAGATAGATAGATATGTCACAAATAAATACATAGTTTGATTATTGATGATTGATGATATATAGATAGATAGATCATAAAACCAATAGAAACACAACCCTAAAAAGCTAATAAAGATTCAGAACGACGTTACATTGGAAGAACAATGCCAATGCCCTTATTTTAAAGATTCTTTGCACTAATAATTCATCCAACAACTCAATTCTCAGAGCAATAAATTGTCATATTTATCGGACCGAGCTTCAAGACGATTCAATTATAAAGCCATACTTCATCTATGGGGCGAGGCGAGGGGGGGGGGGATGTCGAGAAAACTATTTTTAAAGATCCAATTTGACATTATCGACTGGTTTAAACAACATAAAAAAACAATATTGGAACATAACAAATAAACATTTCTTGAGTAGGGACTCAAGTTTTTTCTTTTGTACTTTCCGTTTTTCATATCTATCAATTTTGATAACTTTTTTATTTATTAAAAAAAACAACCTATTTTTTTTCATTTTCTTTTTTTCAGAGAATCTTAATTTCACACAGCGTTTTCGGTCACAAAACTTTATTAAAATACAGCAATGAAACTTGGCATACACATAAAATTTATGTCTGTAATTGTTGTTCAAGGTCGTCTTTTTTTTTTTTTTACAAAAAAGCTAAAGAGAATCCTAATAAGTTAAATAAAAATAAGGGTCACTAAGACATTTTTTGGGGTGCAGGATAGCAAAATTTCTAGAAATTGAAACCACCAAAAACAAATAATTAAGCTTACATCAAAATATTCAAAATACCACAGGAAATAATTATGCAAAATTTTAGGCTTGTGGCTGTAATACTTATTTTTGTAAATGTACATTTGAACTTGACAATACGTAAAAACATTTAATCATTGCATAAGTGAAACAGTACAAGAAGGGTAACTATTTCAGCAATATTGTTAATCATAATCCGATGAGAATTTGTTTTTATTGCTTGTATTAAGTAAAGTTTGTTTTGCGTTGTTGTTTTTCCAAGAAAAGACAGACAATTTGACAAAAGTAACGGTTCATTTCATATTTGTTTCATATGACGTGAAAAACTGGTGATGAGAGCGAAATAGTTGGATAAGTGGATGGGCTGACTTATCTTATTCTCTTATCTTATACATCACAGACGCTCCTTCTATAAAGAAGATCATTGCGTCCTACACACATCCGTTGTTTGAGTCTAGTCCGGCATTTTTATTAGTGTGATGTTAAGTTACTGATTTTCCTGGTTTGTTCAGACAATCCATTCCATACCCGGATGCCACTCGGGAAGAAAGAGTACTTATATGCAATTGTTCTCGCATAAGGGTTAAGGAAAGCGTTTTCGTCCTTATGTTTATCTGAATATTGCAACAGATTGTTTTTGCGTTGTGTTTCTAAATTAGAACTTAATGCCTTATGTATTATTACTACTTTACTCTTTGTCCTTCTGTCTTTTAGTGTTTCTAGATTTAGTGATTTAACTATTGGTGTTACTTTTGTAAGACTGATATGTAGAAAGAAGAAGATAGATGGATAGATGCATGACGAGATAAATAATACATGAATAAATTAATGGATAGATTGATATATAGATGAATGGATTGATTTATCAATGTGTGTATGTGTGTACAAAAACACAAATTACATATTTATATAATATCGCTTTTCATAACAATGTCTTCAAATGCGCATTACCGTTATCAAATGTTATTAAAATAAATTGAAAAAGTGTGTTTAAAATTTTGTTTTAAAAATGTCGATATTGTCGGCTTGTTTAATTGTGTTCGGAAGCTCATTCCACCGCAGAGGTGCTACGTCGCTGTAGGAGCGAGCTGCAAATGTTTCTCTTTTTACACTTGGTACCTTGGGCTGCAGATGGATTTTTTTTGAACGCAGTCTTCTTTTCTCTGATGTGTGTAGATCGACCATGGATCTCATGTACTGTGTATATGGGTGTATGGGTGTATGGATGAATAAATTATAGATGGTCAGATGCCTGACTGTGGATAAATGGATTATGGGTTACTTGTATTGAGTTACAAATGAACCTCCGTATCTAGTTGAAATAATGGAAAAGTCTGGATGGTGTCGCTCGAAATCGATTACGTCAAGCCGGGCTTAGAAATTGTATTTTTCTAACAGTAGGTGTGCTCTGCACATATTTAACAATGTCTATACCAGGGGAGGGACACGAATGATGTACATGAGACCCCCAGTCAGTTTTTTTTCCATATATTTTAAAGACCCATTCCATAGTGACAAAGCATTGAATTTACATTTGATTACATTACCAAGGTTACAAATTCTACGGAAATTGTTATAGATTTCATGTGCCATGTAATGAGAGAAAATACATAACAATGATTTCAAAATTGTACAAAGAAAAAAAAAATTCTTTGAAAAACTTTTTATATTTATTTTCAATGGGAGCCGCAACTGTTTTGCATTTGTCCACTGTTGTGATGAACCTTTCATTTTATTTTTATTGTTTTCTTGTTCTTCCTTTTTAGGTCTACTACGCTTTTCTTTGACCTAATACGCTATTCTTTGACCTAATACGCTATTCTTTGACCTAATACGCTATTCTTTGACCTAATACGCTATTCTTTGACCTAATACTCTATGATTTGACCTAATACGCTATTCTTTGACCTAATACGTTATTCTTTGACATAATGCGCTATTCTTTGACCTAATACGCTATTCTTTGACCTAATACGTTATTCTTTGACATAATGCGCTTTTCTTTGACCTAATGCGCTATTCTTTGACCTAATACGTTATTCTTTGACCTAATACGCTATTCTTTGACCTAATACGCTATGATTTGACCTAATACGCTATTCTTTGACCTAACTCGTTATTCTTTGACCTAATACACTATTCTTTGACCTAATACGCTATGATTTGACCTAATACGCTATTCTTTGACCTAATACGCTATGATTTGACCTAATACGCTATGATTTGACCTAATACGCTATTCTTTGACCTAATACGCTATTCTTTGACCTAATACGCTATTCTTTGACCTAATACGCTATGATTTGACCTAATACGCTATTCTTTGACCTAATACGCTATTCTTTGACCTAATACGCTATTCTTTGACCTAATACGCTATTCTTTGACCTAATACGCTATGATTTGACCTAATACGCTATTCTTTGACCTAATACGTTATTCTTTGACATAATGCGCTATTCTTTGACCTAATACGCTATTCTTTGACCTAATACGCTATTCTTTGACCTAATACGCTATGATTTGACCTAATACGCTATTCTTTGACCTAATACGTTATTCTTTGACATAATGCGCTATTCTTTGACCTAATACACTATTCTTTGACCTAATACGTTATTCTTTGACATAATGCGCTATTCTTTGACCTAATGCGCTATTCTTTGACCTAATACGTTATTCTTTGAACTAATGCGCTATTCTTTGACCTAATGCGCTATTATTTGATATAATATGCTATTCTTTGACCTAATACGTTATTCTTTGACCTAATACGTTATTCTTTGACCTAATGCGTTATTCTTTGAACTAATGCGCTATTCTTTGACCTAATGCGCTATTATTTGATATAATATGCCATTCTTTGACCTAATACGTTATTCTTTGACCTAATACGTTATTCTTTGACCTAATGCGCTATTCTTTGATCTAATACGCTATTCTTTGACCTAATACGCTATTCTTTGACCTAATGCGCTATTCTTTGACCCTATACGCTATGTATTTTTTTGCTTAATACGCCATTTTTACCTAATACGTTTCGATGAAGCCTTACGTGTTATTGTTTGATATGGTTGACTAAATAGATCAACCAGTACAAAGACCACACTTGAAGGGGAATCACACTCAGTCGTTGTACAAAATGTTTCGTCATCAGCCCAATCACTCACCCTTATGGACCAAACATAAGAGCCTATCGCAGACAAGCATTTGTCCAAGAACAACGGAGCTCCCTCCAGTTTCACGTAATCCTCGGACCTCAGCCTACGATGACCATGTGCTGACCACTATATTCCGTCCAGTCCTGACGCTTAAAATGTGCTTTAGACACACTCGCCAGCTGGCAAAACCTGGTTTTTGAAATACCTTGGGTTCAGCCCTATGGACGCAGAGGCGACGTTAACAGTACACGAGGTCTTAGGGGAGTGTCTTATGTGGGCAGAGAGCCCAATTCACCCCTCCCTCTTCCCCAATGGCTGCTCCTGAAGAATGAAATGGGACATGCAGCACAGCAGAAATCAATTTTATTTTAAATTTGAGTGTATTATGATACAGCCTCTCTCCCTATCCCCCCCCCCCCCAAAAAAAAAAAAAAAAAATAAGAAACAGGCCTACACTTTTTCACAAAATGAAATATGCTTCTATTTCCTGTTGCAATTTCGGCCTTTAAATAATTTATAAACGCAGATTTGGGCCGGGGGGGGGGGGTGTCATTGACAGATTAACTGAACACATGCGAACACCCAATTATGACGTGTGAACACTATAATAGAAATAGAGGCATGCGTTTGTTTTTATTTCTAACAGAAACACACACACATACAAAATAGTTCCGTCCGATAATAATTTTGTGGAAAAGGGAGCTAACTGACATCTTGTTTTGTTTTTTTTCTCTCTAGTAAAATTATTGCAAATCTAGTTTTATTGTTTTACTAGTGGTTATGCCCGTCAAAATGACGGAGAAACATATGACTACAATGTGTTTTGTTAAGGGAGAAAGAAAAAAAAAGACAATAATATTTAATTGCTTTTGTGTGTGTGTGTCTCACTCGCGTGTACGACTTCTCTCCCTTGCCGGAAGTTTTGCACCCATCGTCTACCGAAACTGTTTTGACATAATCTAACGAATGCAATGTTTCTTTAGATAACTCAGGAGTCAAAAACAAAACAATAACAGCGTTGTCTTGGTAACGAATAAAGAAAGACTTGGGAAGATCTTATCCTTGTAATATTTCTGAGAATAAACACAATGATGTGGGTGTTGTTTTTGTTTTACATTCAAAAGACAATATGAGAGTTATTGCCCCCTTTTTGTCCCATCATCCATCGCTGTAATTCAATTCAGTTTTACGTAATAATGAGGAAACGGAAAAGATGTCTATCAATATGTTACATTTGTGTGTGTAGCTGTATATTTTGTCTTATCTGGAATGTTACTGTTGTATTCCGAGCAAAGGTCGTGTACCATGTAGTTATTTGTCTTTTACTGAAGAGTAAGAGAAGTCGGTTGTATTTAGAAGAATGATAATAAAAAAAAGGACCGATTTTTAACATTTTAGCATCGCAATAGATAAGTAAATATTACCAGGATGAATAAATACTAACTAAAAGCCATGATCTTTAGCAAACACAATCACTATGAGTCAATAAACAGGATGTTAAAGTTAACAATAATAATATTTAGTTGACTTTGAAACCTTTTTAACTTTAAAGGATATTTTGCTTGATTTTATTCAAAAACTACATAAAAACACATTTTGAACTATTAAAAAAAATGTGTTTGAACATTCACAGCTATAAGTTAAGGCATTCAATCGTACAAATCAATAATTATATGCTTGGCGATCATAGGCTGATAAAGTGCATGTCAACGAACGAACGCAAATTGTCACCGACTGACAAATGGCATGCCAGGAGGCGCGCGTGAGCCATAAGGACACATCGCCCATTAAAATCTAAAATGGCTTCTTGTCGGGTCTCTGGTGTACAAACGATATATGATCAAAATGAATGGCCGCGTCACTGCCACAACATCCGCTGGAATCGATAGCAAAAGGCGGGTCTGTGAAACAAGAGCAAACTGTGCCAAAAGCGTGACTAGAATTACGACACATCAATATTAACTAACATATGTCAGTCGTAACTGTGAGCTAAATGTCACTCCATGTGACAGTCGCGTCAATGTGTTTTGTCTGTTGTCCCCAAAACAAATTATTTTTTCAATGAAAGGTGTAGTGCTGTGTCGTCTGGAATTTCATTACGATTTTATCCAGAACATCGACAAATGTGTCCAATTCCAGAAATATTTCAGAATCTTGACTAAAAGTATTTCTCTGACTCTATATCTGATTATCTTCCATCCCAACATACTGAACAACAAGATTGCCTTTTTGTCAACCTAATTATAATTATATCTGTATTTTCGTATGTTATGTCATTGGACTAATGCATTTGGATTAGCTTGTTGTTTATGTGTTCATATAACAACTTTTAAGAACCATGATTCATTTAGGAGAACACTGTTTTGTTCTGATGCTAGCGTCTCCTCGCAGGGCGACAATAACACTATCTAAACATTACGTGTCT
The DNA here is from genome assembly GCA_949126835.1 of Anisus vortex. NCBI lineage: Eukaryota > Metazoa > Mollusca > Gastropoda > Planorbidae > Anisus > Anisus vortex. The sequence goes on along the minus strand of OX421494.1, from coordinate 43,838,836 downwards.
CCATCTCCATCTCTATCTGCTTTCTTGTCCTATTATCTCTATCTGCCTTCCCTGTCCTCTTTATCTCTATCTGCCTTCCTTGTCCTCTTTATCTCTATCTGCCTTCCTTGTCCTCTTTATCTCTATCTGCCTTCCTTGTCCTCTTTATCTCTATCTGCCTTTCTCTTCTCTATATCTCTATCAATCTCCAGTAGTCTCTAAGCCCTACACGTACACAAAATGAAGGGGAATAGAGCTTTTTTTTAATATCAGGGAAGTATTTCTTAGTTACAATGTTGTTTAGTTACAATGTTGTTTAGTTACAATGTTGTTTAGTTACAATGTTACAACAACAATAACAAATGTTGTACTTACCATCTGCGTCTTTTGCTTCCAGACCGGCAGCTTCTATAACATTGACGTTTAGGATGACAATAGGAGGCTGAGGGTAAAAGTGGAAAAACGTTTGGATGAGAAATAAGGCCGCGGTGACCTAAAGTGAACTGTATGGAACTTTAGTACTGTCATATAATATAGTGTTAGTTTAATATTCTAAAAAAATGCTAAGAATGATGGTTATTTTTATTTCCACATGACATGTTCCAACCAATCAATTTGACTGCCCTAGTTCTGTATTAATCTCTAGAAATTCCCTGATATTAATTTAAGACTCTGCTGACGTTTAGAGCAACATACGGAACATACCATCAAACTAACTAGATCTAAAAAAAATAAAAAATTCAAATGACACATGACATCAATGTGACATAAATGCTCGTGGTCTCCATAAATTAACATTCAATCACAAATACAACTTTAAGCTTCTTGCTAAGTCCGAAATTAAATTTCAATATCTATAATCAATTGTTTCTTTTAGTTTGTTGCTGTTTTTTTTTTGTGATTTGTTGTTTTTAACGGTATAATGTTTTGTTAATAAACCACAAGAACAGTAAGCTCACCAAGTAATCGTAGACTATGAGACTTTAAAAAAATTAATTCACAAATTTAATTGTAAAAATAAAAAAAAAAGCTAAAATCTGTAAAACCCTAAACGCTAAGCTCTTAAAATTGAAAAACAAAAACAATAAAAAAAAACAACAACATCAAAACGACGTCAACAAACAGCTAAATTAACGACCGAGGGAAATGGAAGTTTGAGTTTTTTAAAACTAACCAAAACAACAACAACAAACAAAATATGAAAGAAAAACAAATTGAAAAAAAAAAACTTCACATTAAAATTAATGAATCCATAATTGAAAATCCATTTTTTCTTTTTTCAAGCCTTTTTTTTTATTATATAAAACTAGTTTTAAAATGAGCAACGTATCGTCTGGTATTGAAATACAAAAAAAATATTCTAATAACGTAGAAAAATTTAACAGTGAGATGGACAGAGATATAAGGGAGGGGAGGGGGTGGATTATGGATTGTGTAAGGGGGGGGGGCGACTCACCTTTTCTTCCGTAGCCTTGGCCAGTAATCTCGCGTGATCCTCGGGGCTGACCCCGAAAGCCTCCTTGGCATATTGGAAGAGATCCTGAATGTAGGGCGAGTGGCCACCGGAAGTTGTGCCAATTTTATGCTTGATGGTGTACAGGACCTCGATATACAGGAGCTCAAACTGGATGGAAGATTAGTAGTATCTCAGGTTATCTATCAATCTATCTATCTATCTAAATATACAGGAGCTCAAGCTGGATGGAAGATTAGTAGTATCTCAGGTTATCTATCAATCTATCTATCTAAATATACAGGATCTCAAGCTGGATGGAAGATTAGTAGTATCTCAGGTTATCTATCAATCTATCTATCTATCTAAATATACAGGAGCTCAAACTGGATGGAAGATTAGTAGTATCTCAGGTTATCTATCAATCTATCTATCTATCTAAATATACAGGAGCTCAAACTGGATGGAAGATTAGTAGTATCTCAGGTTATCTATCAATCTATCTATCTAAATATACAGGATCTCAAGCTGGATGGAAGATTAGTAGTATCTCAGGTTATCTATCAATCTATCTATCTATCTAAATATACAGGAGCTCAAACTGGATGGAGATTAGTAGTATCTCAGGTTATCTATCAATCTATCTATCTATCTAAATATACAGGAGCTCAAACTGGATGGAAGATTAGTAGTATCTCAGGTTATCTATCTATCTATCTATCTAAATATACAGTAGCTCAAACTGGACGGAAGATTAGTAGTATTTAAGGTTATCTGTCAAACTATCTATCTAAATATACAGGAGCTCAAATATTAATAAAACTTATTTTATAGGAAAGAAAAATGCTACATAACCTTCCATTGAAAATATATTGTTTTTTACTAACGTAGGCCTACCGGTATTCTCGTCCGAGATATTCAATTTTCTCTTTTCTTTTTATTAAACTCCGTATGCCATTATACATTATGAATAAATCATTCCCCATTAATATAGTAATACATTCAGTTTAGTGTGTAGAGGGCGCAGCCCGCCTTATATTTATTCCATCAGCACATTAAATAAATGGAAGTAAACTAAATATGGATAACTCTATTCGTGCTGATACAGCAGACTTCACTCCCTTTGAAACTTTTCTGACACGCAGAGACAACAGGGCAAAACTAGATTCATCAATGTTTCAAGGAAAGATAACAGAAATGGAAATATATCTACCTCTTTCTTGGACAACTTATGAAGCTGTGGTTTGGTGGCGAATTGAATCTCACTAGGCGGGGGTCTGTCGTAATCTTTATCATCCTGGGATATAAGAAAACAAACATAATTATATTTATGTATTTACTCTTGTATTTATCTTCAATATACTGTAGTACTCTGTATTAATTTACATTACTGTGTTAGTATGTATCAATTTATATTTGCGTATCATTATTTATTATCTAAATTACTGCATAATATGTATTACAAATTACATATTTATATAGCGCTATTCATACAAAGTCTTCGAATGCGCTTTACATTTACCATATGTTATTAAAAAAATCGAAAAAGTGTTTTTTAAATTTTGTTTAAATAATTGTCAATATTGTCGGCTTGTTTAATTGTGTTCGGAAGTTCATTTCACCACAGAGGTGCTACGACGCTGTAGGAGCCAGCTGCAAATGTTTTTCTTCTTTACGCTTGGTACCTTGAGCTGTAGATGGATTTTGTTTGAACGCAGTCCTCTTGTCTCTGATGTGTGTAGCTCGACCATGTATTAATGAATATCACAGTACTACTTCTTTTATTATTATTATTTTAACTTACTGTAATACTTTATAATACTCTATGATGTATAACTGTATTACTCTTTATCAATCGTTATATAGCTAAATACTGACCACCTCATTGTGATTAGGAATCGAAATTATTTCTGGACTATTTCTATGCGCACGGTGGCCTAGCGGCAGCTCGTTCGGCTGCCTTAGCCTACTGAATGTCCTGGGTTCGAATCCTGGTGCAGGTATTTTCCCCGGGTCTGGAGGGTGTCCCTGAGTCTACCCAGTTCTGATGGGTACCTGACCTTAGTTGGGGTAAAGTAAAGGCGGCTGGGCATTGCGCTGGCCACGCAATCCCTTAGAATGCCGTGGCCACAGAAACTAGTGAACGCTGCTTCAACGGCCTTATGGATCAATGGCCCTTTACTTTTACTTTCTCTGAGTTGACACTCAAAGTTAATTTATTGTTGTGATAGAACTGCTCACATATTTGACTAACCTTACATGACGAAAATCATACAGGAGCATTATGGGTTTAGGAAGATAGGACGCGGGAAAAAAAGAGAGAGAGAGAGAGAGAGAGAGAATGTGAGATGGAGTAACATACGAGATTTCACGAGATTTAAGAGATATGAGGGACAAAGAGGAGCCGCTAATCGCCAAAGACAGAGAGAAAATTAAATGGCCAGACATACAGACTGATAATGAAAAACAGAAATTTAGAATAAGTTTTAAAGAGAGAGAGAGATTGAAAAGAGAAACGAAGAAAAGGGCGATGTAGAAAGAAATGAGGAGGCTGATATTAATCAATGGAGAGAGAGAGACTAATATACATTAGGAAAGAGAGAGAGAGAGAAAGCCAAAAGGACAATTTGAAAGAGTAAGCAGTATACGTACAAATGGAGTAACATTAATGTTAGTTTCAGACTTAGATGTCTCCCTTGACTTCCCATTAGTAGCTTCTGAATTCCCAAGTGAGAAATGTATTCCAGGCGACGGTTCCAAGCATTGTTTTGTTTGTTTGCCCCAATCAATAATTCTCAGCCCCCCCACTTCCCCGACCCCTCCTTCCCCAACTAGCCAATCAAATTTAGAATGCGACAGCGCGTTAGACCGACGATCCAAAGGTTCATGGGTTCGAATCCTGATGAGATCTAGGATTTTTTTCCCGGGATTTGAGGGGCATCCCTGAGTTCTACCCAGCTCTCTGATAGGTGCCTGACATTAATTGGGGTAAAGTAAAAGCGGTTGGCCATTATGCTGGCCACACATCCCATAGTATGCCGTGGCTACAGGAACTGGTGAACGCTGCTTCCCCAGCCCTAATGATCAGTTTGGTCCGAATGGTACTTTACTATTGGTATATGTAGAGGAAGATAAAAATATGCATTCCGGGTTTAAAAGAAAAAAAAAGTCCAAATCGTTGTATTTGTCAACTTAAGTAATTTTCGCTTCAATATACAGGTGTCTTTAAAATTCACAAAAAGTGTATCGTTCTTATGTCATCAGTTTGAGAACCATGAATCTAAAAGAGAGATTGAAAAAAAAACAAACTTGCAATTAAATCAGACCGCCAGGGAAAGCAATTGGTAATACGATGTCCACGTTGATTTTTTTATATATATTTTGCCAGTTGATGAAAAAATTAATGGCGTGACGGCTATTTCAAAAGCCAAGTTAATGGAAAATTGTAACACCAAAATAATCATTAGCAAAAAACATGAACAGTGGATTGCCTAACAGCGGATTGCCTAACAGCGGATTGCCTAACAGCGGATTGCCTAACAGCGGATCGCCTAACAGCGGATCGCCTAACAGCGGATCGCCGAACAGCGGATCGCCGAACAGCGGATCGCCGAACAGCGGATCGCCGAACAGCGGATCGCCGAACAGCGGATCGCCGAACAGCGGATCGCCTAACAGCGGATCGCCTAACAGCGGATCGCCTAACAGCGGATCGCCTAACAGCGGATCGCCTAACAGCGGATCGCCTAACAGCGGATCGCCTAACAGCGGATCGCCTAACAGCGGATCGCCTAACAGCGGATCGCCTAACAGCGGATCGCCTAACAGCGGATCGCCTAACAGCGGATCGCCTAACAGCGGATCGCCTAACAGCGGATCGCCTAACAGCGGATCGCCTAACAGCGGATCGCCTAACAGCGGATCGCCTAACAGCGGATCGCCTAACAGCGGATCGCCTAACAGCGGATCGCCTAACAGCGGATCGCCTAACAGCGGATCGCCTAACAGCGGATCGCCTAACAGCGGATCGCCTAACAGCGGATCGCCTAACAGCGGATCGCCTAACAGCGGATCGCCTAACAGCGGATCGCCTAACAGCGGATCGCCTAACAGCGGATCGCCTAACAGTGGATTGCCTAACAGTGGATTGTGAGAATGGCTTTTTGAGAAACATCAGATTCGACCAAGGTCTGATGGGTACCTAGCAAACAAAAGTGGCTGGGCATTGTGCTGACCAGACAATGCCCTTGTATGTCGGTGCAAACGTCTTCGGTCTGAAAGGAATACTAAAGTTGACAGCATCCTGAAGGGTTTGAGTTCGGTTCCTTTAAATATGGCAAAACAACAAACTTTGGAAAACAGCTGTTCCAAAAAAAAATATTTAACATACACCCTTAGCGAAACTTGGCCACTGAGTCAGGACTGCCCCATTATTCCAATCAATCTAAAAGAAAGTCTTGACCAGAGGTCACTCATGTAAACAACAAGCTTAATTGCCCGGTGTTGGAAGGGGGCAAATAAATCAGGCTTGCATAGGCTACAGATACAAAAATTATAAACTAGAATAAACAGAAAGCTATAAATGTAATAATTAATTATTATTTTTTTACTGAAGACTTTTAGTAAAGTAATGTAAAATAAATATCGTAATCGGGAAAAAAATAGGCAAGTCTTTTTATTTAACAAAAATCTAAATTGCTCCTATATTTACAATCTTTGTATTTTAAAAGTAATATTAAATGAAATAAAAACAAGTGTAAAAAGTTGTAGACGCATGGCAGTACGATACTTTATCCCCTTAGCTAGCGAAGACACATTTCCAAAGTGAAATCGAAAATGTATATTATGAGACAATGAGGTCACTTGTTTTTAAATTAACTAATATGATTGGTTGAAAACGCAACAGTCTACTTTATATATATAAATAGTCATAGATGAAGATTATATTATATTGATAAGCTCTTTATGAAACTGGTAGCTTGACCAGCGCTCTCATAGGATTGTAACTCTGTATTTGTGCAATTAATTACCCACAGAGCTGAATGGTAAAAAAGGAGATTCCCGATCAGTCCCACCATACACTTAACTAAGATGCGAATACAGTGGTACCTGGGGTTACTAACTTAATTCGTTCCTAAACTCTGTTCGTAACCTGAAGCTTTGTAAACCTGAAACATTGAAATCAATGAAATGAACAACACAATCCGTTTCAATGATGACAGAATCGTTCTTTAAAAAAAAATTAATATCCGGTCGTTTACTTGACAAAAGTCATAGAATACGTGTGTTTCACATGTTTAATAAAGAGAAAGAAAACAATCAAATCAAATAAAAGTTGCTTTTCATTTAATCAAGATTAGAAGAAGATTTTCAACTTTCTCTAAGAATTGAGGTCTTTGCTTCTACAGCTTAGTTACGCCTTTAGCAACATCGACTGATTTGAGTTCTTCACGATGGTGGGCATTTGATTTCGTCGTGCAGGTCTCAGCGATGTCACACATTCGAACGCCATTTTCTTTTTTCTCATAATTATTATGTGTTTACCTCCAGTGATATAAATGTGTTCTTTATAGCAGCCCCACAAGCGTTCTTTGAACTTATTATTGATGGGGTTAGCAAGGAAAATAATGAATGACATAAAATGAACACAGTAGCACCGCTAAGAGAGTCTGTTACTCTAGTGTAGTAAGGACAATGAAATCTAGGTTGAGCAAGCGTGCAAAACTAGAATAAGCCTACTAGACTAGCGCTAAGTACTGCGAGGTCTTCGTTTGCACTGTAAGCGATCGGTTGTCTCCAACCTTATACCATCCATTCTATCTCTCGTCTTCGTTTGTAACTCAAGGCACAGTTCGTTACACGAGACAACATTTTTTTTTCAAACGTGTTGCTCGTAACCTGAATCGTTCGTAACCAGAGGCGCTCGTAACCAGACGCGTTCGTATCCCAATGTACCACTCAAGGAAGTTTTGCCATTTTCTCGTCGCTACTTCTCCAAACGTTTGTTCGTAACCTAAATCGTTCGTAGCCTGAGACGTTCGTAACCCGAGGTACCACTGTAGGAAGTTTTGTCATTATCTCCTCTCAGCTTCTCCAAAGCACAATCGAGCTGAATGCCATGAAACCATGCTTTGAAGATGTGACGGCCAGTTCGGAATTGCCAGCCTGTGATCGGTGCGGTTTAGGGCCGAACATAGAGTCTTCCTCCCCGCGACTTATCCCAACAGTCTAACTAATTCTGTTTTTCACACTTTGCATCTCTATACGCGATTGCTGAAAGTTGTATGATGTTATTCGACCATCTCTTTCCTCGCTTCTCATAGTCGCCTGCCACATTTTCAGCTGATAGAACCTACACACCAGTGAGATGCTCAGATAAGCATAAAGACAAAAGACACTTTCGTTATCTCTTACTCGAGAACAAATGCATATAAGTACTCTTTCTTCCCGAGTGGCATTCTGGCATGGAATGAGTTGCCTGAAAAAATTAATAAAGATGTAAGACTAGACTTGGACCACGGATGAGCGTGGGACGCAATAATCGTATTTATAGAAGCAGCTTCTTCAATATATAAGATTAGATAAGTGACCTCACTATAATAACAACTTTGACAAAAAGCGAACGATACAGTTTTGTGACTTCTTCTCTTTAACATTGTAATAATATCAGAAATTACGAAGTAAATGGGAATATATATATATATATATGTTTATGTTTTGTAATAGTTGTATTAACACTTATCTTTCTTTTAAACATGACGACATATTTCTGGGTAGTCCCAATTAATCGTCTGACAAAACACAAAACACTCGTTGCAATTCCGGTTTCCAATCAAATTGTCCCCCCCCCCTTTCAAACCCCAAGAGTTAAAGGGCCTTTTTTATACATGTATTAATTGCCCATTGAATCACGCTCAATGAATGACAGCCTCGTTTTCATTCCAGATCAATTCACATGACAGCGCAACACGCGCGAGGACAATGCCAACCCAAGGCAAAATCATCACTGTCCACATGTCATCCGATGTGTCATTTCATCGTCAACACGCAAAAAAACAACAAACAACAAAATATAATCTGTAAAAGAACAAACAAAAAGGAAATATGGATAGAAAAAGCGTTTAGAAAAAAAATGACGAATAGAATGAAAGATGAGACGGGGAAAAAATATCACGTCGCTGTTATCAGATGATCTGATAAATTGCTTATAACATGAAGCGCATCAAAAATAGATTTTAGAAAGATAAAACGGCGGACTGTTATTGGAAGGTCGTTTCGTACTTTACGTGTCGGAACAATCCCCTGGATATCAAGGCAAGGGGCTTAGGCTACACACGACTAGATGCACACCTGAGCACACAGTTCGTAAACTAAGTTAAACACACACACACTTAAACACATAATTTTCTAACACAATTACACACACTTAAACACATAATTTTTTAACTCAATTATGCACACTTAAACACATAATTTGCTAATTCAATTACACACACTTAAACAAATAATTTTCTAACACAATTACACACATTTAAACACACAATTTACTAAATCAATTACACACCCTTAAACACATTGTTTACTAACTGAATTATACACACTTAAATACATAGTTAATTAAAAGCACAGTAAAACGCACAAATGAGAACTCAATGAAACTGTCAGAGACAATTAAAGATAAAGTTTACCAACTCAATTAAACACAAAATAAAATGCAGGCCTACCATTTAAAAAAACAACTCAATTGGTCACCCAGTAATAAAGATAATAATAAAAAACACAATTCAACACTACATTTTAATCATAGAACAGTACATAAAGTAGATGAAAACAGAACACACACTCTCAATTAAGCACACGATCAAATAAATAAACCAAACACTAACAAAAAAACACATTTAAGGGCACCGTTGAAGAACGGAAAATGACGAACAAGCTGAAAAACACAAAAAATAAATAAAAAATTACTAGATTCTATGTTTTTGCATATTTTATTTTCTATATTCATTCTCCCCCCCCCCCCCCCCCCCCCCGCCAAAAAAAAAACAAAAAAAAAAAACACAGCCTCATTAAGCTTCTTTCTTCCCTTCCAATCACATCTCCCCCCTCCCCTCTCAGACCTCTCTCACCTCTCCCGCCCCTTTCCCCCGGGACCATTTCAAGTTCGAGACCTCGGACTTTCACGTTCGATGCACTCGATTTAATGCAAGCCGCAATCGATTCCATGATCTCCCGCCCACTGGCATAGCACGGGGTGGTTATAATGCATAGGGCGAATACGATACTTCGGTATAACACGAATGTTATACAATGTCAGAAGCATGACACTTATGACTTATGACACACCAAAGACTATAATAAGGTGGGCCACTTGTTTTAATATTTCTGCTATTTGATGACCCGATGAAGGACTGCTTTTCCCAATTCCCTTTTGTCCTGTGCACTTCCGTTTTATTTATCGCTAAGATTTTCTCAATGAAAAATTTAAACAATTAAAATTGAAAGTTGTATCATAGACTATAATATACATGGACCGCTTGCTTTAGTTTTTTATGCTATTATTTTTTTTTTTTTGCAATTCCCGATTCTAAATACAATAATTGTCATATAAGTTCCGTTTTATTAAATCGCATTTTTTTCGACTTTAAATGAATACTTGTAGGCCTATTAATCCTATTATCATTTACTATAATAAGATGGACCGCCTGCTCTATTTTTAGAGCTTATGTTCTTTTTCCGTGCGCACACACTATAAATGTTTCCGCTCTGTACAACTTTCGATTTTAATTTTTCATTGAGAAAATCATAGCGATTAAATAAAACGGAACTTTATTTCCTGTATAGCAATTACTTTATTTAGAATCGGGAATTCCGAAAATCAGTGTTTCAAGTCACCATATAGCAGAAATACTAAAGCAAGCGGTCCATGTATATTATAGTCTATGGTTGTATACAGCGGAAACATGTACGCAAACGTAGGAGCGTAGAAGTAATTTAAGACAGCGTTTTTGGATGCGCGCGGAAAAAGAACAAACAAGCTCTAAAAATAGAGCAAGCGGTCCATCTTATTATAGTTTTTGGACATACGAAATCCAAATCCTGAATAACACTAATGTCATATGAAACATTGAGCATTACTCTAATGTCACAAAAAATCAAAAGAATACAAGAATTTTCACCCATATGTCATGTATATTGGTTTCCAAGTATTGGAACACACAATGTTTATTCCCTTCTCTTTTTCTCCATACTCACGATTTTGTGGGCGGGGCTTAGTCTTTCCAATTGCTTGACTTTTAGTAAGAAGGCGAAAGATTCTTGGTAATTTTGGTATTCAGTGTTGACCTCAAATTCTCGGAGTTGCTAAGAATGGTTGATTATTTCGGCATGGGGGAGTTCATATCATTTTTATTATGAGTTTTGTAGTGATACCATTATTTTCACCCCTCCTAGTAATAGGTCTGTCCCTTGCACCACTTGAATAGTATTTAATGATTTGTTTGTCTGAAAGGCAGTGAGTTCCTAGATAATTTCTTTTGAAGACGCTTGTGTTTGCACTATTTTATTCTAACTGTACATAATCTTCATAATATTGTATATATTGGAACATATCACCTGAATTAAATTATCAATAACATTTACACTGAAGCTTCCTCGTCAAGTTACTATTCTATTGTGTTGTTTAGAATACTATAATATTTATCTACTACTCTAACGTCAAGGAAAGGAACTGTTCGAACGCAAATCCTGAGTTTGTGCCCAGGACCATAAGAAGAGTTCGTGTAATACTGAAACATAATTAATAATAACTAAGTCTACCCTAGGACCAACGAGAATTATCAACAATATCTACACGGCTCTGGCCACAAGGGGATTGTGGACGTAACACATACAATTACGCATATCTAGCATATTCTATAAGGGTTTGGATTTGAAACCTATGTTTAGTTGTTATCGTTTTGACTCATAGTCTAGTTCAGGGGTCCGCAACCGTTTGATAATAGTGTGCCGAAGTAGGATTTCAAATTCATTCCGCGTGCCAAAAGAGTCATATTGTTCCAGTATATAATTTTTTGTTGAACAGATTTGAAATGCCTTTCTGGGGGTTTCTCGCGTGCCAATGAAAATAAATTGCTCTGCGTGCCAAGTCTTGAACGCGTCCCGTAGATTGCCGACCCCTGGTCTAGTTCATTTATACATTTCAACTTTTGCAAAACTTTCAAAGCCTTCTTAATGTATTACCCTTTATGTGAATAAATGTAAGAAGCTTGACATCAATATTTTTTGAATGAGTTATTTAGAGCCACGTCGATCAATGTGTCCGAAATAACCCGCACACACACACATACAAAAATACACACACATGGAGTCTCCCTACATGTAACATTGAACCTTCGATGAAGTGATCTATTTATAGATCGCTTCGTGACGAAACTTCCGGTCCATTTACGTCACGTGGACACGATTTAGAGAGAATGGCGTCCAATGATAAATAGTTTCCGCCATGACGGGCTTTTTTTTTCTTGGGGAGAGAGGGAAGGGGGGTATTTCCACTAACAACCAATTATAGGTTACTGGTGCTTCAGTGGGCGGTAGCGAAATGATTCAGCGGCGCCACGCTGGGTAGGATTAATCATTTGTGAGTGGGTGTTAGTGTTGTGACGGGAAATGCCCGAAAGCTGGTCTATTTTGCAAAAAGTCACCGACAGACCAAAGCAGTGCTGGAGTATTAAAGCGTTTTGTATTTTCGCTGACTGTGCTTAAAATTTTGAGTAGGCAAAACTTTACATTTCAGCTATTGGAATTTCTACAAGGCGAAAAAATGAAACGGAGTTTGCCAGTTTACGAGTCGATGTTATACGAAGGGATTAAGTGTCCAAGAAAATGCCTTAAACATTTTTCCCCTGAAAAGAATTTTCGGTAGCCCATCATCATCTCCCTGATCCAACAGCCATCTGGGCACTTCGATAACCCACAACCGGGATGTAAAAGGCAAAATTATCGGGCAGGAATAAGAAAACTACTGGTTGCCTCCCCCCCCCCCCCCCCCCCCTAAAAGAAACCAGTGTGTGCAACTGCCTATCTTCTACATGTTACTTATAGGCTAGTATTATCCATAAACACAATTGTTAGCCAGTCACAAAGATGAAATGTAAAAATGTAATGGGTACCGAAAAGGAAGAAAAAGGTTTGGAAAACGCAGCATTAAATCTTGGGTAGACTCGCTGATGCCCAGTGGATCCTACACGGAAACATTTTTTCCAGGATATATAGTAAAAAAAAAAAGTAAGTAATGTAAACTATCCTGACGGACCGAACTGATCATAGGGCCGATGAAGCAGCGTTCACCAGTTTCTGTGGGCACGGCATACTACGGTATTGTGTGGCCAGCAAACTGCCCAGCCGTCTTTACTTTACCCCCAACTAATATCAGTTACCCATCAGAGCTGGGGAGACTCAGGACCTTCGGTACGCCAGCCGAAAGCGCTGCCACCCTGCCACATTCTAGATATATAGCCCGTGACAAATATAAATAAATAAGAAAAATCCAACGCGTTCTCAATAGAACAGTGCAGACAACAAAGATCTAACCATACGTTTAAATCCAATTTTAACCCTTACAGTCCCGGGCGCGTATATAGCGGAACTGAAGGCAGCATAGATAGATGTAGGTCGGTACGGGAAGGGTTAAGAAAATATAATAGTTGACCAATTCGTTTTTTTCCGACGAGTCCCACGTGATGGCGAAATCTTTTATGACTGACTTGTAATTTACAAGATTGACGTGTATAAGAGGCAAGGGTGTTAACTCTCAGCAGCAATACGGCCCATTAAACCGATGAAACTTTAATGAATTGAAAATCACGTTATGAGACGTAATGAATGAATTAAATGAACATGATAAACATGACATTATTTGTTCTGCAATTAACTTTTTGTGTGTGCATGCAGTCAAGCAGATTAATGTTCAACACTCAGTGGCGTAGCCAGGTTTTGACGCTAGGGGGAGCGACATTTTAGGAAAAAGGCCCCACTTTTAGCAATTTTTCCAGATTAATAGAATAACTAAGAATTTGTACGTAGGGCCTATCAAGTGTTATAAGAATATATTGTGCCTCGGGATACACACACTGTATGATAGTGCAGTTTTTATTTAACCACTCACGATTCTTTTTCTAGCAGCTTATAGTGATGGGGATTGCTGCAAAATTGATTGCATCCACTGCTCATTTTCGGGATGAACATCTAGTATCGAAAAGTATTTAAAGAATCAACGCTAATGCTATATAAAAGGGGTCGACAACCTAAGGCACGCGTGCCAGACCTGGCACGCAGAACAATTTTCAGTAACACGAAAGAACTCCAAAAATATTGTTTAATGCAAGTGAAAACAATGTCAGCATAATTAGTTGGTGCTGCATGGCGAACTACATGGGAATCAAAAAATCAATTTACTTGAAGGGAGATAATTAACCCGTTTTCTTTACATTAATATTTCTAATATGTTTCTTTTTTGTTTGCTTTTAAAAAAAAATTAATGGCTTACAATTTACAACTCTAAAAATGATCAAATTACACAATATAGTTGAAAATGATTCTATAGGGCGTTTGCAATCCCGTGACAAAAAGCACGTGATTTGTGTTTACTTTGAGTAATGGTGTACAATGAAATATGGCCGCTGTATTAATAAAGTTTCATATAGGCTCGAGCTTTTTTTAAATGATGTGTTGTGTTTTAAGTCTTATTAAGATTTAAGCTGTATTATGTATGTTAAATAAAATAGGCTATTTTATTATTATCATAGACATAGATCATAGACGATGTGAGCCTAATAGTGACTTGACTAGATAGCCTATTCACCAACAATATCACTTGACATCGTAGCCTAGCCTACGAAACATTAAAAGTGTAGGCCTATAAAGTGAAATTGAAAGTGTAAATAGGTCTAGCCGGCCCTAGCCTAATCACTTTAATCTACAGTACTACTATTTACCTCCTTATTTTTGAGTAGGATAGCCAATATTCAGATGTGAATTTTGCATGATAAAGAAGTACTTCGCTTTCACCACGTTACATTTGTACCTTAAGTGGCTTCTTTATTTACACAAATACGTCACTAAAAACCTAAGCCATGCCCACTTAGAACGCTCTATAAGAAGAGACGAAAATTAGTTTTTTGCCAATTTTGGCTTTAAAAATGTTGAAGGTTGGAATTTAGGTGTTGTGTGGGCAGGGGGCGAGGCAGGATGTACGCCCTCCTTTGTTTCCCCGTCATGGTAATCAGATTTGTTTCGGATAATCTATCTCCAGTCATGTCATGCCAGAAATCTCTAGAAAATGATGACTGACCGCTGGAGAGAGGCTATAATTGCACATCGCCAGTTCCGTCAGGATCGCAAATAGAAAAAATTGAACCATGAAACGCGTCATCATGCTTAAAACCCAATGAACAGGCTCAGTGAGTGCACATTCAACATGTTTAGTGCACATTCAACATGTTCAGTGCTTATTCAACATGTTCAGTGCACATTCAACATGTTCAGTGCACATTCAACATGTTCAATGCACATTCAAAAGGTTCAGTGATTATTCAACATGTTCAGTGCACACTCAACATGTTCAGTGCACATTCAACATGTTCAGTGCCCATTCAACATGTTCAGTGCACATTCAACATGTTCAGTGCACATTCAACATGTTCAGTGCCCATTCAACATGTTCAGTGCCCATTCAACATGTTCAGTGCCCATTCAACATGTTCAGTGCCCATTCAACATGTTCAGTGCACATTCAACATGTTCAGTGCACATTCAACATGTTCAGTGCACATTCAACATGTTCAGTGCACATTAAACATGTTAAGTGCACATTCAACATGTTCAGTGCACATTCAACATGTTCAGTGCACATTAAACATGTTAAGTGCACATTCAACATGTTCAGTGTACATTAAATATGTTCAGTGCACATTCAACATGTTCAGTGCACATTCAAAATATTCAGTGCCAATTCAACATGTTCAGTGCACATTCAAAATGTTCAGTGCACATTCAACATGTTCAGTGCACATTCAACATGTTCAGTGCACATTCAACATGTTCAGTGCACATTCAACATGTTCAGTGCACATTCAACATCCTCATTCGCCTTTCAACAAATTCACTGTCCATTCATTTCATTCTTTGCTCAACTCGCAAAGAGTATTTTAACAATGCTGTATTGATTTAAAAATAAACCAGGTAAAAGATCGATGATGACACAATATTCCGTTTCAATACATATACATTGGGATAAAAAAAAACACTTTACTTGTTCCACATGCAAGAACAAACAAATATAAATTGTATTTCTTCCCGAGGGGCATCCGTCATAGAATGGCTTGCCTTAACAAAACATGGAGAGCAATAACTTAACATCCTTTAAAAGAATAATAAATAATTAAAGACTGGACTCAAACGTAGGACGCAATTTTCTTCTGAACAGTTGGAGCTTCTGTAACATATAAGATAGGACTGACTATGCCTAAACTTAATTTATTATTACTTCAACAACTTTAGGAGTTAAAGTTATTTCAGGTACATTATTATTAATCCCTAGCATTTTAGCTTATTTAATTTGATTTAAAAAGAACAGCAATAAATTGACATGATAACTAACATGATATTAAGATGATAAAGAACTGCTGATCTATATATGCATAGCCTCTTATCTTAACTTATAACGCTACAGACGCTCCTTCTATAAATACGATTATTGCGTCCTACGATGAAGAAAGGGAGTATATTCTTTGCATTCTGATTAGTGTTTTAAATGATGTAAAGTTACTGGTTTTCCTGGTTTGGCAACCCATTCCATGCCTTGATACCACCTTCATTTACCTATACAAATGGAAACATCTAAAAAAAACAGAGATACTGAAATGAATTTTTATATTTTTATGTGCTGTAGATAAGATAAGAATGGGCACTTCTTATAGCGCTTCTATCCATGCTATTAAATTAGCATGCCCAGTTCGCTCTTGGTGTGACTTGCAATGGCAGATGTATTAGCCAAAGAAAAAGGTCTTTAAGTTCTTTTTTAAAGATTCTCTTGTCCCAGACTCTCTAAGTGTCTGCGATAAATTGTTCTATAAAGAAGGCGCAACTGATTCAAATGAGCGCACTCCCAGGTACTTCTTTTTGTGTCCATCCAAACCGGGAATTTTGAGGAGTGACTGTTTTGAAGAGCGCAGTTTCCTAGATGGCTCATACCTTGATATAAGCTCTCAAAGATATGAAGGAGCAATGCCCTTTATGCATCCGTACGTAATGGACATAATTTTGTGCCCTATTCGCTTTATCACCGGGAGCCAGTGGAGATCCCTAAGTAATGGGGAGATATAATCTTGCCTCCTCACCCCCGAAACAATGCGCACTGTGGTGTTCTGCACTCTCTGTAATCTCTGCAGCTAGTTCTGGGGCAAACCCCACAGGCAACTATTGCAGTAATCCAACCTTGACTGGATAAGAGAGACGGCTACGGTATTGGCCGTCCTGCTATTGATTTGAGGTCGCAGCTGACCCAGGGCGCGTTTATGAAACGAACAAGCCTTAACCACAGCACTGATAATTGGAACCATTGATATTTTATTATCAATAAAAAGGCCAAGGTCTCTAACCGTGTTTGACAACGTTATCTCGGAAGCCCTAACTTTGATCGTAGTAATTGCGATTTTACGAAGACTTACATCAGAACCACAGACAATTGCCTCTGACTTGTCATCATTAAATTTAAGTCAATTTTTTTTCTTTCTCGACATTTAAAACAGGTAGTCTTCTCACGTCTCTGGAAGAAAGAAAAAGGCTAAATGATTCAGATTAGTGTTATACAGCCGTTATGTGGTATTAAACCATTCAATACTTGATATAAACATAACCAATTCATTTATGTATAGATGATCAGTGTGAGGATTTAAAATATATATAGTTGTTTTAGTAGGACATAATTTGTATAATCTCTAACCCGGTGTTAATGTATGGAATAAACGAGTGACGTTTTACGATAGAAACAATGACGTAGGAGTTAGATTGAACGTAGCGTAGATTTGGATATAACGGGAGACGATCTTAGGATTTGGTAGTGGCAAGACGTGTTTAGACTAGGCTATAGAAACTGTTGTGTATTTGAATTCATCTTGTACATAAATTGCATTAAATATTGAGTTCTCATTTTACTACAAGCCGGCAGTTTGTTTATTGATTGTTATTATATAATGTGATCTCCCTGAGAGTTGTATACATAGTAATTACAAAATAACGGTCACAATCAGTGCCAATGATCTTTTCACACCGTGTCAGTAATAGATTAAAATCACGGTCTCACGAAAATATGTATTTTTATATAACAAACTTCACACTTTCAATTTAAATCTTGTGGTGAATGTAAAAGTAAAGTATCTACCGTCAGACCAATTAGATATATTAAGTATGTAAATCAGATAGGAGATTCTGTGGCCAGAACAAAGTCCGGCCTCCCATACTTTGCCCCAACTATAGTCAGGTTCCCAACAAAGCTTAGTTGACCCATGGGATCACCATCCAGACCCTGAAAAAAAAATTCTAGCCTTCACCAGAATTCGAACCCGGGACGTTCGGTAGGCTAGCCGAGCGCGCTAGGCCTGCAGATCTCATCTGAGGATATATTATCTTTTACAGGTGATAGGTATTTGGTCATTTATACAGCGGCAGTAATTGCACTGACAATTTTTTTTCTAATATCATTATATAAGTTACTAAAACTACTGTTTGCAAACATGTCTAGAGTTAAATCCTCTTCTAATCTAATACAGCCAATTGATTACACGAATTAGACCACGATCAGCTTATAGAGTTTTTTAGTTTTTTTTTGCGTCGGTTGATATCATCATCATCATCATCAGTCCTTTGGGTTCCTTGTGGAACTATAATTCTCTGACAAAGCGCACCATTCTTCACGGTCTCTTGCCAGTCGCTTCAATTCTTCCCAGCTCTTGCCAGTTTTTTCAGTTTCATCCAATATGCTTCGTCTCCATGTTCGCTCGGGTCTTCCTCTATGTCGTTTGCCCTGGGGGTTCCACTCTAAGGCTTGTAAGATTTCTGAAGTTGTCGAAATTCGAGAAATTTTTTGATGTTGGCATCATCCGTCTTTGAAGTTATATTATTGCCCAAAGATAGTACTGGAAAAAAGTACGCAGCGTACATAAGACTAAAAAAATAATATCCTCTAACTAAATTCTAAAAATAATGAAAAAGCGTTGGCGATGGATTGGCCATGTGTTGAGAAGAGAGGAAGGGAACATCTGCAAGACAGCACTACACTGGACTCCAGAAGGGAAAAAAAGAGAGGTCGGCCAAAAGTAACCTGGCGCAAAACTGTGAAGCAGGAATTAAAGGAATTTGGTCACTCCTGGGGTACGATTGGAATTGTCGCACGTGACAGAGAAAGATGGAAAGACTTTGTTGCTGCCCTATACGCCCAGGGCGTTACGGGCAGTAAGTAAGTAAGTAAGTACAATTATAGAAACTACAACAAGAAAAACCAAAAAGGAAGTGACGTGAAATTTGAAAAAAAAAACTTTTATTCATATTCTAGAAAAAGGATGTGACGTCACTCATACGTAGCATAAAGGTTCTAGTCAATATCAATAAATACTGTCAATACCCACACATACAGAAAAACATCTGTTTAACCCTTACAGTCCCGGGCGCGTATATAGCGGAACTGAAGGCAGCATAGATAGAAGTAGATCGGTACGGGAAGGGTTAACTGTATGTGTATATAACAATTATATATTTAGAGAAAACGAAAGTGAAAGGGAGAGAGAGAGAGAGAGAGAGAGAGAGAGAGAGAGAGAGAGATGGGGGACATCGAGTGGGGCAGAGGCTGCTATGTATGTAACAAAACAAAGTGAATTTTCAAGGCAAACAAGTTAAGGCATTTCCGAACAGTGTGTGTGTGTATCGGGTTGATGGTAGACACGGCTCGCTGAATATTGAAGAAGGGTTGGAGAGTGTGGAAGAACTCCTCGCTAACTAAATGTAGGTCAACTGCGGTACTCTCGAATCCAGAGCTTTGGGTACTCGTCAATAAAACTATAATCAATACTAACTAACTGATAATCTCCCTGCCTGAGTAATCTAGATCAACTCTTGTTTTCTATGTCATGCTACTGTCAATCTAAATAATAGATTTGTTTAAAAGATTATTTTTGTTGCATAATAACTTTATCACCAAGCTGAGGTGTGGATGTTTTAATAAAGAATATTACGGGTTCAAAGTAAACCCTTGTATCCATCTTTCTACAGTGGATTAATTCTAAGCCAGTTTTTTTTTAATGTATTGCTAATAGGCCTATCCTTGGTTACATTGAACCATAATTTGAGGACCCTCTTCAGTGATGACATCTTTAAGTGCAAACTACTATATATCTAAGCACTAAAATCTATTATGTTGTGTTTAGTTTATAAAGAAAAAATCAGCCCTTATTAAAAGAAAAACTCTTTGCTGTTTTCAATCTAGAAAAAAAATCTGACTATAGAACTATTAGATAGATATCAATTTAAAGACTTTAGTTCTTTTTTTGTTCTATGTCTCTTTTTGATTTACTTTAGAAATCAGAACATATTTAAATTTATACCTAAAGAACATTCTTACAAAATTAAATATTCTATGTATTTTTTTTTTGTAATTATTGATTTATTGCCATTTTATGTTTTTTTCTAAATTGTGATAACTTACGCCTTACATAGAAATCGAATTAAACATGCTGTGTCGTTGTTTTGACTATCCGTCTACTGTGTCAGTGATGTGGTTTTTTTTTAACTTAATCCTTGAGAATAATTATATATTTTGCCTGATACAATTTCTGTTAGAGAATGCGAACTTAAAGCTCAAAAGTATTATTTAATGAATATAATTTTCCACAGTAAGTTTCAACTATAGACTATTGATAATTATAATTAGATAAAAAAAATGTATTTCAATAGTGTAGGTAAGAATGTGATAACAGCTTTAGGTGCTAATATCATAAGGTGCTTACACCCATAATTTGATGACGTCCATAAGTGATAACATTACAAGTGATAACATCTATAAGTGCTAACACCCATAGTTTGTTGACACTCTTAAAGTGCTAACACTTAAGTGCTAAATCCCATGAAAGGGATGACATTCGTCTTAACATACTCAGGTGCTAGCGTCCAGATAGTGATACCATCATTAATTGGATGACAGCAAAGACTCGGGTGCTTAAACAATTCTTATAACCTCGAGGAAATATCCGGTAATGCGATTGGTCAACTAGGAAAAAAAACAGAATCATAAAAATATTTAAGAAAAAGAATTTTTACTTTTTCTCCAACGTTCTGGAAATAGCCAGTGTTTTTTTTTTTAAATGTTTTTGTGATTCTGATATTGTTTTTTTTGTTTTGTTTTACTCAAATGAAATTGAAACACTACAAAAAAAAAAACAACTCCATAGACTCGAATATTACAGGAAAATTGAAACAGGCAGCAATAATAAAGACAGAAATAAATTCTATTACTTTTGAGTTTTTTGTTGGCGTTTCGAGGGTTTCTAAAGTAAATAGTTTTTATCATCTTGACATTTTATTATCCATCTTGAGTCTACCACAAACTTGATATTGGGGGGGGGGGGGGGGGGAGGGAATTGGGGAAGGGGGGGGGGGGCAAAAAATAAAACAGCCTAATGGAAAGATGATTTCCAGTCTGGTCCCTTCTGAAATAACCACAAATAGGTTTGAATTATTAATCTTGCAAAGGTTGTGTGGTTTTTTTGTTGTTGTTGTTTTTTTTCAATCCATTTATTATTGCACAAGAATGAAATAATGTCCCCGGGCTTTTAAAGAAATAGAGAAGAAATATTTTCTTGATGTCATTGAGCATAGTTTGTTTGTTTGTTGTTTTTATCAAGGGACATTACCTCGTGAAATTGTTTTGTTTAAGCTTTGTACTTCTTATAATGTTGTACGCGGACTCTATTTTATGATGCAGACTATTTGGTTTAACGATGTCACAACGTATAGGCGGAAACGTCATTTTTCTTAAGGCGAAATGAAACTAACCTTTTGAGTACAGTCTAAAACATATTCAACATCTAGACCAAACAAATTTAATTTAAGACTAAACGCAAGTGAACACTTAGACTAAACTCATTTACAGTTCACCCTTAACAAATTCAACATTAGGACTAAATAGATTCAAAGTTTATACTAAACACATTCAAAATTTAGACTAAACACATTCAACATTTGGACTATACACATTCAACATTTAGACTAAACACATTCAACTTTTAGACTAAACACATTCAAAATCTAGACTAAACACATTCAAAATCTAGACTAAACACATTCAAAATCTAAACTAAACACATTCAACATTTAGAATAAACACATTCAACGTTTGGACTAAACACATTCAACATTTGGACTATACTCATTCAAAATTTAGACTAAACACATTCAACATTTGGACTATACACATTCAACATTTAGACTAAACACATTCAACATTTAGACTAAACACATTCAAAATCTAGACTAAACACATTCAAAATCTAGACTAAACACATTCAAAATCTAAACTAAACACATTCAACATTTAGAATAAACACATTCAACGTTTGGACTAAACACATTCAACATTTGGACTATACACATTCAACATTTAGACTAAACACATTCAACATTTAGACTAAACACATTCAAAATCTAGACTAAACACATTCAAAATCTAGACTAAACACATTCAAAATCTAAACTAAACACATTCAACATTTAGAATAAACACATTCAACGTTTGGACTAAACACATTCAGCATTTAGACTAAACACATTCAACATTTAGACTAAACACATTCAACATTTAGACTAAACCCATTTAACATTTAGACTAAACACATTCAAGATTTAGACTAAATACATTCAACATTTGGACTAAACACATTCAACATTTAGTCTAAACACATTTATCATTTAGACTAAACACATTCAACGTTTAGACTAAACACATTCAACATTTAGACTATACACATTCAACATTTAGACTAAACACATTTAACATTATTACCAAATACATTCAAAGTTTAGAATAAACACATTCAACATTTAGACTAAACACATTCAACACTCAGACTAAACACATTTAACATTTATACCAAACACATTCAACATTTAGAATAAACACATTCGACGTTTAGAATAAACACATTCAACATTTAGACTAAACACATTCACCATTTAGATCAAGCTCATTTACCGTTATTACTAAACACATTAACATTGTATACTAATGACGCTCATCATTAAGACTTGTTTATTAGACTAAACACATCTTTCTGGCTTAACACACTAAAGTTACAGAAAAAGTTATAAATTTTTTTTATTTCTATAGAATAATCAATGTCTTCTACGATGCTTTAAAAAAAGGGGGGAGAGAGACAAACAAAAAGAGAATCGATTTCTAAATATCGCTGTATCTTGGGCTGTCAGTATAGAGATCAGGAAACGATTATTCGATTACCATTAGCTACTTCACAGAGTACAGTGGGACATTATTTATACCCGTGTTTGAATGGATGATTAGAACACTGTTTTCAGTCAGCATATTTACTTCAATGCGACTCCCAGCTTTCTTTCAGTTGAATACTTAAAAATCAATAGTTTCTTTTGGAAGCTTTGAATCGAAGTTGGCAGCAGTTTTACTATTGTTCTTTTTTAATTTATTTTTTGGGCGCTTAAGAGATCAAGGAACCGTAACTCGTCAATAGATGGCGCATCAGTGAATTACGGTGCAGACTTTAAACAAAGCGCTGGTTTCGTAAAGATATAGTAGAGACCAGGGCACGGCAACCTTTTAATAATAGTGTGCCAAAAGAGGATTTCAAATTAATCCAGCAAAAAAAAAACAACATATAAGTCTTCCCGTTTATTTCTTTAAAAGAGACGAATTGCAATTTCGCAATCGCTCTTTGTGCCAATTCTGGCCCTCTTGCCGTAGGTTGCCTTCCAGTGGCAGGGGAGGGGGAGGGGGTACAAATTTGAAAGTCCCCCCGGGTCCCTACTTGAGGGGGGGCCCCCAAAGGAGTGTCCGAATTGTTTTTTTCTCATGTCATTATGTCGAATGTCAAAATGTAGGGGCCCCTAGAGAGGCCAAGCCCCCCCCCCCCCCGGGCCCCTAAATCTCTAGCAACGGCACTGTTGCCTTCCCCATGTCTAGACTCAACAATAGTATCCTGAAAAGCGAAAATTTGCTTTTGTAAAGAACTATAATTAAGAGAACTTCAGAAACGTACAATTCGCATTATTTAGTGAATTTCGTTTATTTCTAAAAAAAAAATAAAAAAAAAATAATAATAATTTGGTACATAAAAGTCTTTTCCAAAATGAATGACTGCGCGCTTGTTTCGTCTTTAGAGACACATTTTCAAACCCTCTAGTGTAGACTTAGCCCCCCCCCCCCCCCCCGCACAATTTTATAGATTTTTAGCTAAAGCTTCGACAAAATTAATATTAGCTTGAGGTGAAGCTGGAGATGAAATATCTTAAAAATGAACACCTTCGAAAAATGAGCGTCGATTGTCTTCTCACGGACTAGCATGGCTGACCACCATTTGTCTCCACATAGATTTCCAATGAGAAGCCAACATAGAAATACTGAGTATTTAAGATTTGCCTACGGGCAGATGGAGTTTGTTAGCCTGGAAAGGCAGTCCATCTAGGTGAACCTTACAGTTTGAGAACCTTAAAAATATTTAAACACGACAAAGTCGTAGATTTGAGGTGATTAAAACAAAGAACTATTGTCTTGCCCGAAACAAAAGCTATAGCTTTATGTGGGAAAAATAAAGTAGTAGCAGCCTTGCAAACTCCGGAATGCTACAAACCATGCCAACTCTAGAATGCTACAAACCATGCCAACTCTAGAATGCTACAGACCATGCCAACTCTAGAATGAAAGAAAAAAAGTAGATCGAAATAATAAAATATTATAATAAACTAGATGTATAACTAATTTTGGTCATTTTATTATATAACTTGAAATAACTAAATGTTTTAAAGTTTTATTACTTCAGTGTCATGGACTCAAACAATTGGTGCAAAAACATTTGTATACTTTTATATAATCATTCTCATTCAATGCATATAGATAAGTGAGTAAGCTCCCGTCTTTGTTTTTGACCTTTTAACTACAAGTATTTCCTAAACCAGGGTTCAGCAACCTAAGGCAGGCGAGCCAAACTTGGCACGCAGAGAAATTTTTAATGGCACGCGAGAGACCGCTAAGAGATGTTTTTTATTGATAAAAATCAACATATTCCGGTTCTGATGAGGAAAATTGACTGTTGAAAGTTGAGGACGATGTTTCTGATTGACATAGTGATACATTTCAGTGAGTCGCATTTACAAAGACATTCGGAATAGATTAACATTGAACATGGATATATCTTGCCGTAAAGTCGATTTCAAGAAATTTTTTACTACATGTACATCCCTATATTAAGGCATATACTAAGATAGTGTTTTTTTTTCAGAAGTACATCGAAGCACTCAAAGCGGAGTTTTCTAATCAAAGTCAACACTTTCAAATTGATCGACTCATTTTCTCATAGAACACCATTGGCTTGATATTGTTACAACTTTCTAAGATGTAGATCTCTTTTGTTTTAAGTAAAGGGAAAGTGGCGATTTAAGTAAAGGGAAAGTGGCGATTTAAGTAAAGGGAAAGTGGCGATTTAAGTAAAGGGAAAGTGGCGATTTAAGTAAAGGGAAAGTGGCGATTTAAGTAAAGGGAAAGTGGCGATTTAAGTAAAGGGAAAGTGGCGATTTAAGTAAAGGGAAAGTGGCGATTTAAGTAAAGGGAAAGTGGCGATTTAAGTAAAGGGAAAGTGGCGATTTAAGTAAAGGGATATTGGCGATTTAAGTAAAGGGATATTGGCGATTAAAAGCAAGTTAAATTTTAAACATTTAAAAATGGGCAGCCAAATGTGCCCATTTGCGAAAAAAACTAACACTAAAACAATAGACTATATTTTGTAATTTCTGTAATTAGGGCCCATTAATGTTTAAAATATAAACTCCTTAAATGGACAAACAATGAATGCAGGAAATTTTTTCATTTACAACTGTTTAACGTTAATTATTTTAATCCTCTAATAAATAAATCTTGTAATGAATACCAAAATGATGGATTTATATAAAGAAATAATAATTAGTGAGTTATATTTGTTATATTCCAAAACATAACTTTTTTTGGCATCGCTGTTGAATCAAACGCAGTTTTTTTAATTAAAGGGAAATAATAAGCCCGTTTTTTTTAATTTAATATTTCTAATATGTTTCTTTTTTCTTTTATAAAAAATAAATGGCTTATTATTTATAACTTAAAAATGATTAAACTGTAAAATGAATTGTAAAATTATATAAATATTATAAGAGTAAATAATTTATATGTATATTTACAAACATGACATTTACTACTTATGTTTTATGATTACTTTGTATCTATTCCTCCTATTATTAGTAATATCCTATAATAATTAGTAAGTCGTAAATTGGTGTGACCATTTGAACTGGAGTGAACTTGAACTTCCGGTGAAATTTACAACGGCTACAAGATTAGTTATGAGGAATCCGTTTTTAACATCTAAAGTGAGTAGGCGATAATTAATGCTCATAGTGTTAGTCGCGTTTGGTTAAATTAAGCTTTTGTTTATAAAATAAGTTAGTCAAGAGTTGCGTCCTTGGTAATTAAAAAAACACAATGCGGAAATTCATAAAAAACAACAACACGAAAATTCTTTTGCATCAAGCAATTAGTTTGGGATTATAAATAGGTGATTCTTCAAATCTGACATTCACAAACCATCGTTTTCTTTTGGCGCCAACTTTTTGGAAATGAAATAAAATTAAATTCTCTACATATTTTCGTAGCCTACAACCAGTAACATAGCACACATGGCAGACATGTTTTTTTTATAATGTGATCGAATTTGACCGGAAATGTTTTTTCTTGTGAACTTTTATGCATGCATACACGTTAAGACTTGTCAATAGACGCAGGCTAGAACTAATGAAAGGACCTTTCAATTTAACTGAGATATAAATATAGTGATTAACATTCGCTGTTGTTATATTTATAATTTAGATCCTCATCTTGAGAATGTTGACTAACAAATGATAATGCTTAGACAATAGTTACCAGTAATGTGAATGTTTAGTAATAAAATATTGATTTCGAAAAAAAAAATAAAATGGATGACAATCACAGACACGTTAATTTTGTATTAAATATAAAACTTTTTAACGATTTTCTCCATAAACAATCTCCTTTGCTTTTGGCCTTGGTCTTGCTTCGGAGTTGAATTAATTGTCCTATAAAAAGAATTAAAAAAATAAAAGTATAATAGAGCAGGTTGAATGATTTAGAAATCCTAGTTTGGCACACTGTTAGCACAAGGTTGCCGACCACTACCCTAAACATTAATGGAACTGTAAGATATGAGGGATGTCAAAGTACTATCCCTTGGGTCATCTTCTCTTCGCTAAAAAAAATAAATAAATATGCGGGCCGAGGAAACCCTCGACAACGTCATTTTATTGGACAAGCCCCACCTCACTACATATTATGCCCTCGGGCCGCAAAAAAAAAAAAAATGCTTGCCTTTTCGTGTAATGAGCTTCACACACGCGGTAGCAACATCTCCGCTTACGGCGGTAACCTCGTGACTAGCGTTAATTGAGATTTGATAGACCATACGCCTAGACATTATATCTAGTTTTTGTTCATTGTGTGCATTTAATCATTTGAATATAACTTTGTAATGCTTAGTTTTTTTTATTGAGACTTATATATATATATAAAGTGGCGATACTTTGCCATCAGTGCCTTCATAACAACGACATGCCCGTCCTATCTTAAGGAACTAATCAACCCTATGTTCCACAAAGACTATTCCGTTCAGCTGACTCCTCGCTTCTGGGGGTGCCCTGTTTCTCTCTGACGACCGTTGGCCTGAGACGGTGCCGTTGCAAGGCATTTGGGGGCCCGGGGGGCTGGACCTCTTTAGGGGCCCCTGAATTTTGACATTCGACATTATGACATGAGAAATAACAATTCGGACACTCCTTTGGGGGCCCCCCTTAAGTAGGGGACCGGGGGGGATTTTCAAATTTGGAACCCCCCCCCCCTCCCCCTCCCCTAGCTACGCCACTGGCCTGAGAGCCTTCTCAATGTCTATCCCGAAAGTATGGAATCTACCTTCCCATCCAACACAGGCGAACAAGTTCTATCGTCCCTTTTAAAAAGAACCTGAAAACATATCATTTGAATATTTAGATTCCTTAAACATTTTTTAGACCCCTACTGTTTTATTTGTATATTAGGTCGGTTAATTCTACATTTATTTGCTTTGTCCCAGGTTTGTTAAGTTTTAAATTATTAATTAGCTCTATATCCTTTTTGGCCTAGAGAATTATAGCCTTGTTATTGCTTGTTTCTTGTATAACTTCAAAGGCGCTCTGAGCGGACATTAGGGAAAAAAAAGAAAAAAATTTTTGGATATGAAGCAGTTGTCATTTGTTAATATAAATTCTTGTTTGAGGTCTCGCAAACATGACAAGTAAAATGGTCAAGATATTCTGTGCACTATTATTTTGTATGTTAATCCCATGAATTAATTTCTGATTATTTCAAGTAGCACCACCATCACGTATCTTTGAAGTTCTACTCTTTAACAGTTTCAGTCTGGCGGTTTGTCAAAGAGAAATCTATGTAAATGAATGCTAAATTGTCTCCCTTGAATGCTGATCGTTACCATGGCAACAGTACCCAGAAGAAAACAAATTATTTTTTCATTCTTTTTTTTAAACAAAGGAATGTAAATGGGAGTTTGGAATTCGATCGTTTACTTTGTTCTTTGGTTGTTGACCCCCAGTTAGACATGACGATAATGTAGGGATAGAATCAAGGCAGAGAGAGATGGATAGACACATGGATAGACAATCTAAAAGAAATGAATAAATCTGTGAGTGTGTGTTAAGCAACCTTTTCATAATGGTGTGCCAAAGTGGGATTGATAATTCATTCAGCGTGCCAACAGCCTAAAAGGCAGCATGCTTTAGCACTCTTTTTAAAAAAAATTAAAATATACTTGAATAGTATTTTTAGGATTCTGCCGCGTGCCATTGAAAATTGTTCTGCGTGCCAAGTCGTTCCGTAGGTTGCTGACCCTGGACTCGAATTATAATAAGATAGATAAGATTGGTTTATCTCAAGGTCCCAATCAATAATTGGTAAATCGCCCCCCCCCCCCCAGTCCACACTGTTAGCTTCATCAGAAGAAGATTTAAACCCCCACTTCTTTACGAGAGAATACGAGCGGAGATTACTCTCTTAGGGTTCGGAGAACCTACATCAGATCTAGAAGGAGTGTTGGGATCTTTGCAATCAGAGCTCGAACAGTTAGATTCAGGATATAAATATTGTCCTCGTGATAATTTAAGATTACTTTATTGATCCAAACAAATGGAAATTTAACTTGATTACATAAATTTTGTCTTTCAGCATAACAATATTAAAGAACCATTTGTACTCAAGCACAATAGACATTCGCGCACACTATCATACCATTTATCATACAAGAAAAAGTATCATTTATGAAGTCAGCTATTGTATTTCCTGGCTGAGTGATGATTCTTTTGAAAGATTCTCACCGATAGTGGAACAAAAGAGTTCCCAAATCTCTCTGTTCTTGCCCTTATTGAAAGAAGCCGACCACTTCGACTAGATATAGGATGTAACTATCGTGAAGCGGGTGTGTGCATGATCTTGAAGGATTTTTATCAATCATAGACAGGCACCGTGAATTGTAATGATAAATGTTCTTGTATGAAAAATGGTATGATATTGTGAGTGCATATCTATTTTATATGTGCCTATATTTTTGTCCTTGTCTTATCTTATCTTATACATTACAGACGCTCCTTCTATAAAGAAGATTATTACGTCCAACGCTCATCCGTGGTCCGAGTCTAGTCTTGCATTTTTATTGATGTTTTAAATGATGTTAAATTACTGGTTTTGCTGGTTTGTTCAGGCAACCCATTCCATGCCCGAATGCCACTTGGGAAGAAAGTACTTATGTATTTGTTCTCGCATAAGGGATAAGGAAAGTGTTTTTGTCTTTATGTTTTTCTGAGCTTTGCAACAGGTTGTTATTGGGTTGTATTTCTAAATTAGAGTTTAATGCCTTATGTATTATTGCTACTTTACTCTTTGCCCTCCTGTCCTCTAGTGTTTCTAGGTTTAGTGATTTGAATAATGGTGTTACTCTTGTTAATTGGAAATATTCACTGGTTATGAACCTTGCAGCTCTTTTTTGGATTTGTTCTAATTTTTTAATGTTTTCTTTAGCTGATGGGTCCCATACAGGTGCTGCATATTCTAGTATAGGTCTAACTAATGTGAGATAGCATTTTAGTTTTATATTCTTATTACATTTGTAAAACGTGTACAAAACTAAAACAACTTTGTCTTATTTCAGGATCAGTATAGAGATAAGTAGTTTCTAGAGCATTAGAGATAATTGTACATGAAAAACGAAAGTTGAGATGATAAAAACAGTAACAAGTTTTATCGTGACATATATTCTTTACTGTACTTGAGACTGCATGTAATTATAAAGGGCCGTTAAAAAATGACGCCATGCGATTTTGGCCTACTTTTAACTACCCGGCTCCTCACCAACGTCACAAGATCATCACAAGTCGTTACAAAAAAATCAACCCTCTTTCCGATAAGGAGTCATATAGCTCTGCGGTCAAGGCATACTAGAGGATGTGTGGCCAGCACAACGCTCAGTCGCCTTTACTTTACCCCAACTAATGTCAGGTACTGGGTAGACTCAGGGGACACCCTCCAGTCCCGGAAACACATTTTAGCCTTTATCGAGATTCGAACCCAGAATTCTTCGGAGCACCAGTCGAACGCGCTGCCGGCTCGACCACCGTGCCTTTTAATTGTTGTAGGTAAGGGAGGTAAAAAAGAAATAATGTGCCACAGCCCGGCTGGCACGTCAACTAGAGTGGCATGTAACCCTGCCAGTGCCAAACTGGAACCGACGCATCCCCCCGAGGCGGAATGCGAGACTTCATCGATAAACAATAGAAACAGAATAGCTCGAGAAGGAAACTAGAGAAAGGGGAGTGGGATGAATGCTGGGAAACAGAAATTAATTGGGTCAACCCGTGTGTCATGTGACTTGCTTCGCGCTGATTGGCTGGAACATTCCGGGGGCAATAAAAACAACAACAACTACAACAAGAACCCAACAGTCGAATTCAATTAAGTGGACGCAGGGTAGTTAGGGTTGTTAAAACAAAAAACCCTGGGCGGAGAGAGAGAGAGAGGGCGAGGAGGGGGCGACTAGGGCGTACTATAGCTGAAAAATAAGGTTTGGTGAGTTAAGATGAGAGAGGGCTAAGGATGGTAGGATGGTTTAGAATGGTTTAGGATTTAGGATGGTTTAGAATGGTTTAGGATTTAGGATGGTTTAGAATGGTTTAGGATTTAGGATGGTTTAGAATGGTTTAGGATTTAGGATGGTTTAGAATGGTTTAGGATTTAGGATGGTTTAGAATGGTTTAGGATTTAGGATGGTTTAGAATGGTTTAGGATTTAGGATGGTTTAGAATGGTTAATTGTTAAGTATGGTAGGAAGGCTTACGATGTTTGAGATTTTAAGGATGGTTGAATGGTATAAGGTGGTGTAAGATGGTCTAGGATGGCTCTGTGTGGTTTAGGATCATTGAGAATGATAAGGTGGTTTAGGATGGTATAATGGTTTAGAATTGTAATTCGGGGCAAATCTCATGCTAAAAGTTGTTGTTTTTTTTTTTTTAAAGTTAAATTTCCTTGCGAATTAAGTGGAGCCACCAAATGCTAAGACGCTGTAAGTGCAGGGGCGAATCGACAAAGTGGGTGCTACCTAAACTGTGAATATAAGAATATTCGCACATTACCAAAAATATATTATAAAACCATATCATTTTTGAAAACCAATCGATTCGGAAATTTGATAGATTAACATATCTTAGAGATAGTTGTGACAATTTTCTGAATCTACGTGGTCTAAGAAGTCTGCAGTTTGGAAGATAAGCCATAGAAAAACAAAAGTTATCAAATGCTGGCTATGGTAGGTCTTTGACCTGTTCATTTGGCCACAAAATGTTATGGCGAATTTAGAATTGTTTCAGCCATTGCCGGACCTTTGACTTGTAATCTTTCATTTCCGATTAGTCTATTCATTAAATATTTAGAAATAAATTGAAGAAATTTATGAACAGTTGGTAATTGTAATGAAAAGTGAAAGACACAGAACTAGTTAGACAAAAAAGTGAACAGAAGAGCGAACGGACAAACATACAAATAGATAATTAGATAGATCATATGTTCTCAACGGGGGCTATATCGCCCCCCGGGGGGCGGTGAGAAGCTTTAGGGGGGGGCGCTGACATTCCCGGGGGCGATTGGGGGGCGGTGAAGGGCAAGTGGGCGGTTCAAACGTACCTGATATATTTTAACACCTCAGCTATTTGAATCGATTAGTTTTTGTGCTGCTAAATATCTGATATCCCCCAACAGTTTGCCTACATATTATTATATTAATAAGAAATAGGAATCGCAGTGACTTTTCGATGAATTAGGGGTCAGTATTTGGCCAATTGTGTGCGGCCGGTTGGTCCTGTGGTTGGTTCACCGGACTGTCGCCCTAACATATGCTAATATTAATGATATTTTTATCTCAGTTTAACCGAGATGTCCTTAATGTGTTTTGATTCTCCTAGAATGTTCACCAATATTGTTAAACAACATAGATAAGTTCTAATCATACAAACTGGGTAGTTATTGTGATGTTTGAAAGTATACATATACATGCTTTAGTCATATAATATTTATATATTTTCAAATATTTTTTACAGTTTGATCATTTCAAAGTTGTAAATTGTAAGCCATTTTTTTTTTATAAAAGAAAAAAAAAACAGAAATATTAGCTCAAATAAAACGGGCTAATTATTTCCCTTTAACTAAAAAATGTTTCCACATTTGATTCAATAGTGATGCCGAACAAGTTCTGTTTTGTAATATAACAAATATTACTGATTATTAAACTTAAGGCTTTTGCAACCAAAATTAAAACAAAAATAGATAAATTGCTAGCAACACACCAGGCAAACGATTCGCATTAATATTGATTTATTTAAACCTTTTGTTAAGGCAATTTTTTTATTTTGATCCATTAATTCTTACAAAATGTTTCCATTTCAGTTTTTTAAAATATGATTAACCACACAAAAAGTCTAGTCCGCCTAAAAAAAAAATGCGGAAACTATAGTCTGGATGGGCGGAAGGGGGGGGGCTAAAAGAAAGAGGGGAGGGGGGCGGTGAGCGGAAAAAATATTGTAAAAGGGGGCGGTGAGCCGAAAAAGGTTGAGAACCTATGAGTTAGATGAACAGGCGGGTAGAAAGTCAAATAGTCAGATAGACAGATAGACAAATAGACAAACCAGAAGACAAATAGACAGAGATAGAAAGATAGATAGACAGGTAAATAGATAGATAGATAGATAGATAGAAAGGCAGATAAATGGGCAGACAAAAAGTCAGACGTAAAGACAGTGAGACAGAGAGGCATAGAGACTGAAAGACAGACAGATAGATAGATAGAAAGATATATAGACAGAAAGACAGATACATAGATAGATAAACAGATAGATTGACACATGTACATATATGCAGATATATATGAAACAACGAAATAGAGAGAAAGAGTGAGAGAGAGAGAGAGAAAGAGAGAGAGAGAGAGAGAGAGAGGGCGTGAGAGAGGAAGGAAGATAGTAACAATATCAAGCATAACCACACTAACACACCGACAGTAATCCATCTATAAGACAAGGGGGACAGAATCCCACGAAGGGGACATTATTCATAAAAGGTTTCGTGTCTTGTATGGTGTCGTGTTACTACGGCTGGCATCTATTGCCTATTAACCCTCAGACACTGGTTACTATAGAAACTTCTTTCATGCAGAGATGGGACTCCATCGAGTCTTTAATGTCACTGTCAATTTGCAGTGGCTTGCACATAATTTAATAAGTATGAAAAAAGTCTACCGTATTGTTATAGTGCAATATTTGAAACGGACGTCATATTTTTTATATATTATTGTATTAATATAGAGTTATATTGTAAGGTATAATGTAAGACATTTGTTGTTAGTGCCATATTGTCTTTCTCATGTTGTCTGCGATATATTGACTGTGAAATAGCATCTGTGACATAGTGTCTGTCATAAATTATATGTGACAAATTGTCTGTAATATAGTGTCTGTGCTATATTGTCTGTATTGGGGGCGTGTGTGGCGAGTGTTTAAACCTATTCAAATACAATTCATAACTTATACATAAAAGATAACTCTTACAAGAATTAGTGAGCAGGTCGTTACCAGCTCGTTTATCTCTTAAACCGCTTTATTACTGCTCGTGGTGGTATGTATGATCTCACCTAAACAGTCGACGTCAAGACGATTACAGTAATTTGCTTTTAAAACTCTGGAACACATATCAGCCACTGCAGATTATTACTGCATCAATGTCACCATTGCCCTTAGTGATATACTGCACCCCACGGTAGGCCTAACAATGCACCCGGGGATGGGGATGGGCACGATCTGTTAATTGTATCCACAGCCGCGTGATTCCACTTTAATACAATTTATCGGTACAGTAATTATCTCTCTATATATATTTGTGTGTGTGAACGCAGTGTAGGCCTATAGCCTAACTTCTTCACAGAATCGACTTTTATCATTTTACTTTTATCGGTTCTTGCTGAAATCAATATTTTGAAAGCATAGACCTACTTTACACTAATTGTTGTGCTAAGTACTCTTATTAACAAATTATGTGATACTTAGTTTAATAGAGACATTTATCTGTGCTATTTTGTCTGTGCTAAATTGTATGTGCAATTAAATATAATCCTTCTATACGTTGTAAACCATATTCCTATTCTGTGTTGTAAACTAAATACAAATATAATGTTGCTGGAAAATGGCCTTCAATAAACTATATAAAACTATATATAATATATATTAAATATCATAGACAAGTCAACACTGGAATCCCGTCTCACAGAGTTCGAAAGGGAATAAATTGTTAACCTTGACATTGTTATGTTCTGAGATTTATTTTCATATTTTTAGGTCAGTGCTATTTAGCCGTCCGGTGTTAATGTATCGTACCACACTTGCTACTCTTCTAGTTTTCTAGGCTTGCATTCTATCTAGAGTTCCATCTATTTCAGTTCCATCTATTTCAGTTCCATCTATTTCAGTTCCATCTATTTCAGTTCCATCTATTTCAGTTCCATCTATTTCAGTTCAATCTATTTCAGTTCAATCTATTTCAGTTCAATCTATTCAAGCTCTATCCACGTTGTATCCGATTTCTATTTATCCTAGGTCTATTATTTCCAGTTCAATCTATTCGAATTCTATATATTCATTTTAGAGCCCTCTACCTGAATTTAATCCGAGTATCAGCTTTGGAATTCTCAAATTTCTCGGAACTTTTACTAAGATAAAGGGCAGCACACTGCCTATGGCACATAACGCGTACCGGTTGCCATACTTGCCATACTACGAAGGTACCGCCAGAAGTAAAACTTCCACCTGGTTTGAAAAGCAAAAATAAAATGACTCTGCTACAATATAACACCAAACAACAAAGCAAAGAACATTAGCCCCAAGGCTGTGCCAGACAGCGCAGCTTATGACAGAACGACACTCACAGACACACAATGACAAATGCCAAGTGACATCCAGCACTTACCTCACTGGCGGCACGCAGGCGCTTGTTCTCCTGTCTCCAGGCCAGGGAAGTATAACTCTCGAAGAAGCTACCGTCAGTCTCCTGCACCCTGCAACGGCCAGAGTTTGATTTTTGACAATACGATTTAATGATCTGAATCATAATTCTTTTTTTTAAATTGAAAATTTCCTCTTAATTTAATAATAAACAATAAAGAAGGAAATTTGAGCTTGAGTTATCTTTCCTTTAGTGCACGAGAATTAACTCCCTTGGTGACACATTTGATGGGGTCATTCGGGGCAGAGTTGTGTGCTCCCATTGTGCTATAAATAAATTCGGTAATTCCCAAAGAAAATTGAACACTCGATGAGGTATCCAGGTCAAAATGAAATCACTTTTATCAATTTGTTTGGCATTAGTAACGCTTCACAGATGAATAAAGCTATTAATTTTAAATTAACTCATTAAACACACAACTTAAAAAAATTATCAAAGGTTAGAATAATAATTTTAAAAAATCTCCAATTTTAACGAATGTGAACGCGTGAAATAATTAATAAAGCATTAAACAATACATCAACAACTCGGAAAAAAACAATGCTTTATTAACACTCAGTGTCTCCCTCGTTAAAGGAAAAGTTTAATGTCGGATTATTCCGTGGCAGCAGAAAGTTTTGCCACTGTGGGCTCCACTGACAACACCACGAGATGGGGAGATAAAAAAAACACAAAGTAATCGATAAAGTGACGAGGGCGCAAGGTGGAAGCAACTCCGAGGGCTCGGTGTGGCTGTGAGTTGTGAGTGTGTCGGATCATTGTGGTTGTGTGTGTGGGTGAGTGATGGTGAAAACAATGATATATAGGTCAGACTAATCACAAATTGAAGTTAAATTTCGCGGCGCTGCCCCCCTATTATATTTTTTTTTATATATTGTGGACTGGCGCAGTGCCTGATCATGCATGTCGCGTCTGTTGGTGTGTTCTTGTGTATGTGTGTTTTTGTGTGTGTTTGTTTGTGTGTGTTTGTGTGTGTGCAGAGTAAAGAGTGGAGATGAATTATAAATGTAAGAAAGTTTTAAAGTCCGTGTGTCGTTAATTGTTAATTACAATCGTTGTGTAGAGCTTCGCTGTATGCATGTCTGTCTGTCTGTAACTGTTGTTGTTGGTAATTTGGGCTTTGGAATGAGACTTCCGACAGACATTGAGAGAGAAAGAGGAACGGATATGACATACACAGAGAGAGAAAGCGCGAGAAAGAGAGAGAGAAAGAGAGAGAGACTGGCATCGTACGTAGAGAGCAAGAGGGTGTGAGGAAGAGCTAGGCAGGTATGGCAGGTGTCATGGATGAAGGCGAGAACAAGAGACTGAGAGAGATAGTGGGAGAAACAGACAGAGGGAAAGAAAGAGTTGAAGAGGGGGAGAGAGAGAGGGGCGCCAAAGAGACATAAAAAGGGCAAGAGACAAGCCGAGAGAGCAGATAGAAGAGACAGAATGGGAGATGATTAAGGAGATTGGCGGAGAGCCAAATAGACAGACAGGGAGAGGGAGACAGAGAAAGAGATGGAGAGACTGACAGAATCAGACGTACGACAAGAGGGTTTGATATATAAAAAGTAAGTAAAGAATCCCGTCAGACCCAATTCGCTCATGGGGCCGATGAAGCAGTGCTCACCAGGATCTGTGGCCACCGCATACTAGGGGAGTGGGTGCCCAGTACGATGCCCAGCGGCCTTTACTTTACCCTTAACTAAAGTTAGGTACCCATCAGAGCTGGGTGGGTAGACTCAAGGACACCATCCACACCCGGGAACAAATCTAAGCCTTCACCAGGATTCGAACCCAGGACCTTCGGCACCCGGGCCGAACGCCACCGCGCCCCATGGAGTGTGATATAACGTAAAATAACTAAAAAGAAAACCCGGATATGACGAAAGAGCCGCCATAATGAAACTGTAATACTATATTTTAAGACAATTTTAAATGTGTCAAAAAAAACAACAACAACAAAAGTTGTATATGCTATTGGAGGTGTCGGAAACCTTTTGATAATAGTCTGTGCCAAGGTGGGCAGTTACAATTCATTCAGTGTGCCAAGTTGAGTGCCAACAGCCTATAAGTCACCCTGCTATAACACTCTTTTTTTTAATAGAAGATACTTGAATAGTATTTTTTTTAGGCGTCTTCCGCGTGCCATTGGTAAATCGTGGGTTGCCGATCCATGTGCTAGTGTATAAGACCTAGACCATAACAATTTCCTGCATACGCCCATATTATTATATGACTCACTTCAATTGAGAGTCATACTTTTCACGATAGGCCATGGAGTGTGTCCGCGAACAAAGAACAAACACCGCCCTTGAAAACAAAAACAAAAACAAACAAAAAAAAACAACAACAGCCAAGCCCTCCCCCTTTCATACAATCAATAAAAAGGGAAGATAACTTTATGTCAGATTTCATACATCAGTTTGTGCACATTGTTATCGGTAAAATAAACAAATTGGGGCGTGGATTGGGGGGAAGCGGGGGTTCGGCCTAGTTTTACAGCCAACCCATTACCCCCCCCCCCCCCGGCCACTTGTTTCCCCAGTAAGCCCATTGAAATCCTCCAGGGGTAGAGATATGTTCAAGAGAGGGTGGGGGAGTGGGAGACTGGGGCGTCCAATCATCTGGAGGACAGCATGCAAAGTGTCTCATTAGTGTGTCTTTCGAGGAAAAGAAAATCTACCTCAGCTCCCCCCCCTCCCTTTACCAACCACCTCAGCTCCCCCTCCGTTCACTAACCACCCACCACCGTCCCTCATCTTCTACTCCTGATTGTTATAGTCGAAAAATTTTTCTTTTCTTATCAGGGGATGCCACTGTTGTTGGGTTTTTTCCCCACAAATGTTTCAATACAAAGGATGAAAAAAAAAACATAGACATACAATTTTCATTTTATAAACTTACTTTTATTTTTAAATCACACACACACACACACAAACACACACACACACTTTATTATACTATTTATATCAATTATATAGATACTTTTTAGAAGTACATATTCAAAAACACAGGTTCATAGACCTTTTTTTTTAAATAGTAAACAATCATATTTAAAACTATTTCAGTTGTATCTTTTGTAAGATTAAATCGTGTGTCTCCCCCCCCCCCCCCCCCCCACCGGCACACACACACTCTTCCGTTTTTTTCAAAGACACTTCCATTAGATAATAAGAAAAAAAAAGAGAAATTAAAACCCACACTTACAACATATAAACTGTTGAATAAAAACATGTAAGACCAGACAGCAAACTAAAATATATTATTATCATCAATGCTGTACAGTTTTAGATGTAAAAGTCTTGCATGCAGCAAGGGGGAGGCGATCGAGCCTACAACGTACGGAGGAGAGTGGAGACAATACTGGACTGATTGAGATGTATGCAGAGAAGCAACGGGGAGGGAATTGTGACAAATGATGGGCGACGAGGAATAGAGTGAGATAGCCAATGATCATCTAATTTAAAAGTGAGCAGATCAAAGCTTGCAGATGAATTTTCCCCAGTCATGAGAATTCATGGAATTAAGTTTCCATGGCCTCTGTTCTTTAGCAAACGCAATATCGAAAATTTAAAACGTCTTTAGTTTGTATAAAACATTTAAAATTTAAATCTTAAACCAAACTCGCAAATTTGAAAATACAAACTCACAATATATAACCCAAACCAGACTATAAGAAACACATAGTAGTCATTCGTTTCTCCGTCATTTTGACGGGCATAACCACTAGTAACTAGCCTATATAAAATGAACAACTGCAAACCTTTCATAAGGTGAACTAAAAAAAACGCTGCCCAGAATCAAGTGCGCTAGAGAGTTGTTGTGGGGGCACTATGAGAGTTGTTGTGGGGGCACTATGAGAGTTGTTGTGGGGGCACTATGAGAGTTGTTGTGGGGGCACTATGAGAGTTGTTGTGGGGGCACTATGAGAGTTGTTGTGGGGGCACTATGAGAGTTGTTGTGGGGGCACTATGAGAGTTGTTGTGGGGGCACTATGAGAGTTGTTGTGGGGGCACTATGAGAGTTGTTGTGGGGGCACTATGAGAGTTGTTGTGGGGGCACTATGAGAGTTGTTGTGGGGGCACTATGAGAGTTGTTGTGGGGGCACTATGAGAGTTGTTGTGGGGCACTATGAGAGTTGTTGTGGGGGCACTAAAAAGTTGTTGTGGGGGCACTATGAGAGTTGTTGTGTTGTGTGGGCACTATGAGAGTTGTTGTGGGGGCACTATGAGAGTTGTTGTGGGGGCACTATGAGAGTTGTTTTGGGGGCACTATGAGAGTTGTTGTGGGGGCACTATGAGAGTTGTTGTGGGGGCACTATGAGAGTTGTTGTGGGGGCACTATGAGAGTTGTTGTGGGGGCACTATGAGAGTTGCTGTGGGG
The DNA here is from genome assembly GCA_949126835.1 of Anisus vortex. Classification (NCBI taxonomy): domain Eukaryota; kingdom Metazoa; phylum Mollusca; class Gastropoda; family Planorbidae; genus Anisus; species Anisus vortex. Next base: position 43,799,066 of record OX421494.1, on the reverse strand, counting down.
GCACTATGAGAGTTGTTGTGGGGGCACTATGAGAGTTGTTGTGGGGGCACTATGAGAGTTGTTGTGGGGGCACTATGAGAGTTGTTGTGGGGGCACTATGAGAGTTGTTGTGGGGGCACTATGAGAGTTGTTGTGGGGGCACTATGAGAGTTGTTGTGGGGGCACTATGAGAGTTGTTGTGGGGGCACTATGAGAGTTGTTGTGGGGGCACTATGAGAGTTGTTGTGGGGGCACTATGAGAGTTGTTGTGGGGGCACTATGAGAGTTGTTGTGGGGGCACTATGAGAGTTGTTGTGGGGGCACTATGAGTGTTGTTGTGGGGGCACTATGAGAGTTGTTGTGGGGGCACTATGAGAGTTGTTGTGGGGGCACTATGAGAGTTGTTGTGGGGGCACTATGAGAGTTGTTGTGGGGGCACTATGAGAGTTGTTGTGGGGGCACTATGAGAGTTGTTGTGGGGGCACTATGTTCTACGATTAACCATGAGAATAATTTATTAAGCAAGCAAGCAAACTATAAGTAAAACAAATACTAACATTATAAATGATTTTTTTATATTGACAAATATAAAACATAGCCTACTGTTTTAATGACTGTTTCCTCATTTCCCCCAAAACAACACACACAAACACAAAAACATCATTAGATCGTATGCGCAAGCACTGAATTTAATAGTTTTAACGTTTTTATTTAAGCTTGTGATGGGGATTGTGTGGCCAACACATACCCACGAGAAAAACCCTTCAGTTTGTGCGTGATATCGTGCCGTGGAGTTGCTGGATTTTTTGTTAGCCCAGAAAATGTCTATTGAGTCTAGTGTTTAACAAAATTCACCATCTCTTTTTCTTTTTTCTTTTTTAAAAGACAAAAAAACAAACCGTTTTAATAAAAGAAGTGTTAGATGACGAGATCAAGAGGAGATGTGACTTGTACAAAAATATATCAGATTTAGGGATGAGTATAAAGTAAAGATCGGTTGATTACAGGAAATGTTGAGGATCAACTCTAACCAGAAATAACAAAATGCAATTTGTCGGTAATGTTTTTATTTAAAGTGGTTGGAAATGACGCAGGGAAAGCAAATTTAAAATTATGGCTCTGAAACTAGAACAAGCAACACGTTGGTATGTCTCCCTGTGGAGAAAAAAACAACAACAAACAATTCAAGCTCATTGTGGTGAAGTGGGGCAGCCATGTGGTAAACTAAGAATCATATGTGGCAAACTAATGGCTCCGTGTGATAAATCAAGACTCCATAAGGTAAACGAATAGCTCCGTCTGATAAATCAAGAGTGCATAAGGTAAACGAATAGCTCCGTGTGATAAATCAAGACTCCATAATGTAAACGAATAGCTCCGTCTGATAAATCAAGAGTGCATAAGGTAAACGAATAGCTCCGTCTGATAAATCAAGACTCCATAAGGTAAACGAATAGCTCCGTGTGATAAAACAATGGCTCCGAGTGATAAAACAATGGCTCCGAGTGATAAATTACAGGCTCCATAAAGTCAATTGCATTCGCCGTGTGGTAAATGAATGGTTTCATGTCGTGAAAGTAATGCAGACGTTTACAGAGATAAGCGCGTAACAGAGATCTAGTTATGACTGGATTAAACTTGCTCTTTGTAATGTAACCTTAAATATATATCTCCAAGTCTAGTTTGGTCTTAATACAAAAATCAAAACATAATATTCTAGGCCTAATTATTACTGTAAGATTATCTGTGGTCAGCGCAAGACTTGATGTAACTACTGGCTGAAGGAAAGGTCAAAATATCTGACCTATGGCTTATTTAAGTATCGCCTTTGAAGCCTCGGTGGGATATCCGGACTTTAAATCTCTGACAAACACGTCTTATCTTACGGCTTAGTCGTGTTTTATCCTGATTAGCTTTTCAACACCTCTCCTGTCTGTCTCTCCTATATGTCTCTTGTCTCTCTCTCACTCTCTCTCTCTCTTGTCTCTCTCTCTCTCTCTTGTCTCTCTCTCTCTCTCTCTCTCTCTCTCTTGTACACACACACACACTTTCGTCATCCATTCTTTAGAGTTCCAACACATACATCTTTCAAACCCAAGTTTCATTTTATATCTTCCATTTTTTTTTTTTGCTTTCCAAGTTAGGAAGTGGATGATAAGCTCCTGTCCGAGGCACGTCGAAAGCGGCATGTATATGATGAGACTATGGATGTTAAACGTGTTTTATAACCGAAAATCGGTCCAACAGAAAAGGTTAAGGAAAGAGAATGGAAAAACGTATGGAAAAAAATTTGCAAGAGCTTGTTCAAAAATTTATAACTTTTTGAACAGCTAACGGAAATAATATACAATTTATGAAACAGTCGTGAACAGAATATGTAGTGAATTATGGAGAACATGTACAACTTATGTTGGTCTCTGCTGCAATCATGTGATCTGAGTGTGTGTAACATTGATACCCCATAATGTGTTAGAACATAATTCTAAAACAGAAATTGATTTTCGATTTTTTTGTGTTGTTGCTACCTAAAAAAAACAAGTAGACGACCTTCTTGCCTTGCGACCTAATGGACAATCCTCAGGAACTCCAAGAAGATGTCAAGTGGAGATAAGAGAGAGAAGAAGAAAAAAAACACCCCGAGGCTGGGTGATTATCTTTTCCTTTGGTTATTTGTTGGGGGGTTGGGGGGGGGGGTTAGAGGTCAAGGCCGGTGCAGATGGGGTCAAGGAGAAAAAAGGGGGCTAGGGTGGTGGGATAGGATGACGTGCGTCAAATGTCCGTAAATAGAAACTGCTGCCGATGCCAGAAGCAAATAGAAGCAAATTAGGCCCGTGAATTTAGAGGTTGAGAGTTGTGTAGCATTGATACCATGGCGGATCAGGGAAAGGCAGATCTGGAATGAAAGAGGAAATAGAGAGAGAGAGAGACAGAGAGTGAGAGAGAAATACTACGAAAACAGAGTATAAGAGACAGAGTGAAGAGAATGAGTAGTCCTAAATGTGTGTCAGAGAGAGCGAGAGAGAGATAGATAGAAACAAAGAATGACATAGCTATACGAAGACAGAGAATGATGAAGAGAAAGTGTCTGTGTGTGTCTGTGTGTGACAGAGAAGAAGAGTGAGAGAAGTATTATGCTGGGTTTGGTCTCGGGCAGTGGTCGGCAACCTAAGGCACGCGTGCCAAACGTTGCACGCAGAGCGATTTTCAATGGCACGCGAGAGTCCTCCAAGAGTGTATTTTTTTTTTAATTGATTATCCTGTTCTGAATGAGAAAAACTGAATGTTGAAGCCGATGTTTTTTGAATGACATAGCGACACATTTTAGTGAGTTGAACGCTTTGACAAGGACGGGGGCAAACAGAATTTAACCTGTTAGATCACTGAAATGGATTTCCTTATATCTTGAGTGAAATCCAATTTTAAAACATTTAACTATATGTACTTCCCTTTATTAAGGCATATACTAAGATATATAGCTGGGCTTTTTAGTATATAGTTCGAAGCACTCAAAGCGGAGTTTTCTAAACAAAGACAAGACTTTCTGATTCATGCAATCATTTTTTCATACTTTATCAACCCTAACTGGCTTGATCTTACGACAACCGATTTTAAAACGTTGGCAGTTGAATTTTAAATATTTAAAAAAAAATGGGCATCGAAATGCCAATTTGCGGGAAAATCTGGACGGAAGATGCTTAGGAAAGTCATCTGCTATTCTCTACTGCCAGGCATTCATTCGCTCTACTTTCAGCTTTTGGTTCAACTTACACTTTGAACAATATTTATAGCATATGAAGGCTATGTTAAGCATTCAAAGTGGTATTTTACAATGAACTACTCAGAAATTATAAATATGTATCTACCATTATAAATTACCGAAGAGGATTCAAGACGAGGCACTCATTAATTGATGCAGACTAATTACATTTAAAAGAGTTTTGATGCTTATCTTCTATAATTAAACATAAATATAAGTTTTTCTTAAAGAAAATTTAATGTTTTTATTAATTTAATAAGTATAAGAGTCTTATTTACTAGCATTATATTATGCAGTTTTTATCATTATTAGGCTAATGTTAAAAAGATAAACTCCTTATGGTTAAATGGATAAACAATTAATGCAGAAAATGTTTATTTACAACTGTTTAACGTAAATTTATTGTATCTGTCTAATTAAATTTCGTAATGAATACCACAATGGTGGAATTAAGTAAAGAAATAATAATTAGTCATAATAGTCAGAAATATTTGTTATAATATTATATAACATAACTTGTTTGGCATCACTATTGAATCAAATTTAGAAACTGTATTTTAATTAAAGCGAAACAATTAGCCAGTTGTTTTTTTTGCGCTAATATTTCTAATATTATGTTTTTTATTTTTATTTTATAAAAGACTAAATGATCTACAACATAAAATTTTATAAAGACCAAACTGTAAAAAGTATTTTAAAATTATATAAATATTATGTGACTAAAAAATGATATGCACACTTACATTAACTACCCAGTTTGTATGATTGCTTTGTATTAATTCTTCTCATCAACAATCCAGCTGAACATTTTCTAAAGTTAAACAAAGGTAACAGTTATAACTGAAAACAAAATATAATCAATACAAAGCAGTTGCTAGATCTTCATCTTAACAGCTAAATGATCATGCTTACAAAATAATTAATAGACTATAAATGTGTAAGTGTAGTAATTAAATATTGTATTTGGTATAAGTATTAATAACAAGAAAACCATAAAAACGAAGTTTTTATTATACTCCCTTTATTTGCAAACTAAGTTTACCATCATGTAATTAAATAATTGATTGACTACTGCAAATGAAACGTACAGAAAAAATATCTGTGTCGCAAATCTCAAAAATATCTCCTTACTCCGTATGAATTGTTCTAAAAATAATCTTAGCGCATAATTTGTTTTTCTAGCTTTGCGCCGAAAAACTATAAAAAGTTGCACAGGCATTTTTAAAGTGAAACCAAAATATTTCTTATACTTTCCTTTTAAGAAATGAATATTGTCATAAGTGTAGTATTATTAAGTTGTTTTAACTGAAAATTTGATAGTATGTATTGTTAGGCGCCACAAGTCTGCTGTCCAAATTTCAGCTCGATCGGACCACGGGTAGTGGTCGAAAGATCAAAGCCAATTTTTGCACCATTGCAGACAGAGAGACAGACAGAAAATGCAAGTTAAAATAACTATCTATGTATCTATCTATGTATCTATCTATGTATCTATCTATGTATCTATCTATGTATCTATCTATCTATGTATCTATCTATATATCTATCTATGTATCTATCTAGGTATCTATCTATCTATGTATCTATCTATATATCTATATCTATCTATCTATCTATCTATCTATCTATCTATCTATATATATATATGTGTGTGTATTGGTGTATCTAACTGTTCTTCTGTTTCTGTCTATCTATTTTGTCAGTATGGCTATCTACTCCTCCGTCCGTCTGTATGTTTGTCTGTGTTCCGGTAGCATGTCTTGCTGTGTGTTTTTTTTTGTTTTGTTTTTAGGTCTATCTCTCTTCATTTTTTTACCTTGCCACTTCACCGCACCATTTTTACCATTACCAATTTTACTATTTGGTGTATCTACAGAGCATCACTATGATCATCTAAGAGTATCTGGATTTATAGATTTATACAATGGAAGACATGTACGGCTTAATGTGTGTATTTGGATACGTGTGAGTCTACACATGTGTGGCGTTTTGGGGAGAAGATTAACGTCACACTCAACTAAGAAAGGTCTTAGATGTAATCCGCTCTTATAAGATACTATAATCATCTCATATGTACGTACAAACCACTGACACTATGTGCCACTATTGAATCTCTGATTGGAGTAAGAATGTGTCTTTCCTTTCTATCTCCTATAATATTTAAGATTAAAGTATTTAGCTTGCATTGAATTTTATTTACATATATGTATACGTTCTGCATGCTTATCAGTATATTACTTATTGTTATACGATTAGTCATTGATATTAGTTCCCATTCATGTACATTATAAATGTTGTAGCACGTGTGTGTTCCTCCCCCCTCCCCGCCCCATGCCCTCGGAACAAGGCCAGGGTCATACCTGACGCAACCAAGCTAATCCCCCCCCACCACCCCACAGTCTCTTTGACCAGATCACAGGAAATTCACATCTCAATGACGGTTCTTCCCCTGGTCAGAGAATAGGGAACTTGGAATCTTTGATGCAGGACCCCGACGGACAAGAGAGAAAACTCTGACCAACAACACAGGGCCTTCGAAGTTTCCCTACCGCCGCGTCTTCTCCCCCCCCCCCCCGCACCCCCTCCCCACTACCGTTTGGTACTCATTTTCACATGCCAATCAATCAAATGTTGAATTGAAGAGACATGTTGACCAATCGGATACGCTATCTACTGGTCAATCTTACCCTTGCCCCTCCCCCCTCATTACAATCACGTGGGGAGTTGCAACCTAACTTGTTGTTTAACATGTAATGTAAATGTAAGTTAGTTTTAGGTCAGTCTGGCTTAAGGAGTCTCGAGGGTTGGATGCCCCGAGCTCCAATAGCACCTAGCGGTGCTATAGTCTGTTGTAGAGTCCTTGTTAGGACTATCTGCTACATGTAGTTTAAGCCTATGATTAAATGTACACTCTTTATCACTTGTATTTGGATTGTATGAATTATGTGCTCATGTCATCAATGATTGAATACGGACTTTCACGTGAATAAAATATTCGTTGTTACAATACGCCTTGCTTATCGATTGATAGAATACCTGTTTGTGTGACGTCCAGTGACAGTGTCAATTAGTCAACAGTTTAACTCAACCTACGTATTAACGAGCCAAACGAAACCTGGATATAAATTTGTCTTAGAATCACCTAGGAATCATCTGCACTTCGGGACCACATACCACCTAGAAAACCTGCCTAAATCACCCCTCCCCATCACCCTGTGTACCTGCTGAGTTATCCACTAAGTCTGCACTGATAGCCTAGGCTAATTGCAGGCTCGGTGACAGAATCTTAGACCAGCACGCCACACCTGTGGGCTCGTGCCGGAATTAGTTTCGCTTGACGTACATGGATAAGTATTCACGCTCAACATTGAACTCTGTGCTATGATATTCTTCACGTGATGAAAGACTGGGGGCTTAAGGTTTCATCAGGTGAGCGAACTGTGTTATTTGACTCCACTGCAAACACTCATCTATCATCGTAGAATTATACGTCAACTCTTGTTTCTGCCAATGCTATACGCTTGAAATATATCGCCTTGCCTGTTCGGATTATTTGCTGTATTACGTTTATTTGTCGGCTTCACGCCACAATAACAAAATCGCCACTCGTGTTTGGATAACTTGCTCTATTATGTTAGATGTCGGCCAGAGCGCCACCAATAACAAAGTCGTTTCCTGCTCGGATTAGCTCCTGTACAACTCTGTACACTGTATATGCTTGCCGAATGCCGATAGTCAATAGGCATATCGACATTTCTGCTTGGGATTAGCTCATGCGTAACGAAATTATTTGCCAGATCGCATAACTATGTCCGCCAAATACTGTGAACCAGTACCCGCCCTGAGAAACACTGAAAATATTCGCGCCCACCGGGCCTCAATCCAGCCTGAAATCTTCAACATTGCATATAATGTTCGCCCATTCAGCGATAATTCTTGGATACTTACAGCCAATTTCGCACTGGATTAAACTGTCATGTGCAGTACGTTTCCTGGAAGCTGACATTATTGCCTTTAGATTGGAATATATTAACTGTTATCGGATTACCATGTGTATATATTAACTGTTGATGAACTGTGTTCCTTACACAACCGTTGGATAATAAATGTGTTAGATTTAAAGACTGCCTACGGGCCAATTGACTGTTCTTAAAGCGCTACACAACTGATGTCATCCGATGTCATCTGATGTGCCAGACCACTCTGACGTCAAGATGCAAGACCCCGCGGTCTAGCGTGAAAGAAAATGAATGTGTATAAATAAAACGGTGAGTGGCATATATGTAGTGGTCAAATGTACGTACAGAGATATTATTGGTAGCGAATTAAATAATTGCTTCTCTACCGATCTTACAAATTTATAAAACGGGAATTGAGAAAGTAGAACGATTTAATCTTTACTATAGCCAAAGTAATGTACGCCCACTGCCAGCCCCCCCCCCCCATTCCGTCGCTGCTTAAACACTGTTAAACAAGGAGAAATGTGTTGCTTGAGAAAAGAAGAGAAGCGAATAGTGTAACAATTAAAGTGAAGCTATGTCCGTGTTTTAGCTCTAGGGCCCAATAATTGCAAACGAACGACAACATTGATACAATTTCCTGGCCTATCGCGCCAGAGGTGACTTGACTACCGCCTTACTCCGCCCCCCCCACTAGAAGTCACTCGCGCGTGAGAAATCAGAATCCACGTGATCAGAAACACTAGTGTTTAGGCTTGTGTTGGGGTCAGCTGCACGCGCCCACACAACGCCCGCCGCCGCCCCCCCCCCCCTGAAGAATGTTCACTAGGCCAATAATGCATGTACCAATACGTTAAGCAAAGGACTCCGCTGCCCCACCCTCTATGAACCGTCATTGATCCCCTGATATTTACGTGTGAGCCAGATCCCCTCACCTGTCCGCTTTAGCGCGAGGCAGGGAGTGAACTGGTGGACCTGATAGTTCGATCAGCAATTCGATCCCTATCACCCAGTTTTGGCATCCCGTCTCGGACTTCCTCCAATTTCGTGGACCCTACTGCCGAGGTCGAATTATTATTATTATTATGCTTATAATTATTATAATAAAGTGAATCCCGCATTTATAGCACATAGAAAGCATGAAATAAATAGATTTCCTAGCTAGTGCCTATCAAACTATCAATATATGAAAAAGTAAGGACCTAAGACAGTCACAGACAAACGATAAAATGAATAAACCGTGTCAATAGCTCGCAAATAAATGGGACGAACCTAGACTAAGCATTATGCCGGAATAGATTTAAAGTACTGTAAGAAACGCTAAAGCATGCTTTTCTCCTCCGCCCTCAATAGAAACGTAAAAATATTCGCCCGTCATCCCTTACCGCCTTGTCTCGACCTCCCCCCCTCTTCCCCATAGCGATGACCACCCGCTTCGCTTCGATGGTCCAGAACTCTCATAGTGTAAATAGTAAGTGCAGTAGGCCTACCTCTAATGGGTCAAATCTTTCATTATATGAAAGCTTTAAAACATGGCGGAGCAGGTGTGGCGTTTTGGGGAGAAGATTAACGTCACACTCAACTAAGAAAGGTCTTAGATGTAATCCGCTCTTATAAGATACTATAATCATCTCATATGTACGTACAAACCACTGACACTATGTGCCACTATTGAATCTCTGATTGGAGTAAGAATGTGTCTTTCCTTTCTATCTCCTATAATATTTAAGATTAAAGTATTTAGCTTGCATTGAATTTTATTTACATATATGTATACGTTCTGCATGCTTATCAGTATATTACTTATTGTTATACGATTAGTCATTGATATTAGTTCCCATTCATGTACATTATAAATGTTGTAGCACGTGTGTGTTCCTCCCCCCTCCCCGCCCCATGCCCTCGGAACAAGGCCAGGGTCATACCTGACGCAACCAAGCTAATCCCCCCCACCACCCCACAGTCTCTTTGACCAGATCACAGGAAATTCACATCTCAATGACGGTTCTTCCCCTGGTCAGAGAATAGGGAACTTGGAATCTTTGATGCAGGACCCCGACGGACAAGAGAGAAAACTCTGACCAACAACACAGGGCCTTCGAAGTTTCCCTACCGCCGCGTCTTCTCCCCCCCCCCCGCACCCCCTCCCCACTACCGTTTGGTACTCATTTTCACATGCCAATCAATCAAATGTTGAATTGAAGAGACATGTTGACCAATCGGATACGCTATCTACTGGTCAATCTTACCCTTGCCCCTCCCCCCTCATTACAATCACGTGGGGAGTTGCAACCTAACTTGTTGTTTAACATGTAATGTAAATGTAAGTTAGTTTTAGGTCAGTCTGGCTTAAGGAGTCTCGAGGGTTGGATGCCCCGAGCTCCAATAGCACCTAGCGGTGCTATAGTCTGTTGTAGAGTCCTTGTTAGGACTATCTGCTACATGTAGTTTAAGCCTATGATTAAATGTACACTCTTTATCACTTGTATTTGGATTGTATGAATTATGTGCTCATGTCATCAATGATTGAATACGGACTTTCACGTGAATAAAATATTCGTTGTTACAATACGCCTTGCTTATCGATTGATAGAATACCTGTTTGTGTGACGTCCAGTGACAGTGTCAATTAGTCAACAGTTTAACTCAACCTACGTATTAACGAGCCAAACGAAACCTGGATATAAATTTGTCTTAGAATCACCTAGGAATCATCTGCACTTCGGGACCACATACCACCTAGAAAACCTGCCTAAATCACCCCTCCCCATCACCCTGTGTACCTGCTGAGTTATCCACTAAGTCTGCACTGATAGCCTAGGCTAATTGCAGGCTCGGTGACAGAATCTTAGACCAGCACGCCACACCATGTATATCTAACTTATGTATTAATCTATCTATCTAGTAATATATATATACTTTGTAGACTGTGTGTGTGGATTCCGGTCCACTTTGGTTAATTTAAAAAGACGTGACCTTATTGTCTTATATTTTACTTTTGCTATATCGCTTCCGGTGTGTGTCCTCCCTAGCTGAGTGGTTAGCGTTTTCCATTTTTTTGTATGCGCGTGTGTGTACGCAAGTGATGGTACGTGTGCGTTTCTGCGTCCGTGTGTGTTTGCGATTTGCGGTACGAGGAGGGCAAACGCGACATAAACTGGACATATAAAGAAGCCACCAAACGCTCTATTATAAATTCACCAAGCCGCGAGCGAGCACAAAAGTTACAAAGACCTGTCAGCCCCATATTCTCTCTACCCGCGTGTCGTTATATAATCTCCCAACAACAAAAACCAGGGCCTGGTCAGCTGGTCAGGCGTGGGTTCTCCCAGTACCAGTAACACTGATACCTAACGTGTCCCGGGAGCCTCGGCCACCGCGTTCCGGTAATTAAGTCACCCGGGACATCCTACTAACGTAATTTTCTAAGAGCTGGACTGACTGTTATGTACTGTTGCGTCCGGTGTAGTGACCATTCATTTTGGCAAGCCGCCAGATGTACTTCTTACTAATACGTTTATCTCAGATAACTTGAAAATTATATCAGTCTGGATGAGAACATTCTACGTTTTAAATTTACGCTAATAAAAAAGGAAAAACCAAACAAAGTGATGTTAATATAAGGGGACATAAGAAGGCTTAGAACTGAAAATATCACTGAAAACTCTTAATGTCGTAGTAATATTATGCTGTCTCTTGTTGTAAACAAAACGAACGTATTGAGTATATTAGGCCTTCATACAGGAAAAGCACACTTAGTGAATCATAGTTAGCATAATTATTTAGTATAATTATTATGTTGTTCATATTATGCATTTTTTTCTTATGCCTTAGCCTTCCAAAAATGTTGGTGTTTGCCATCGAAAAAAAATATTTTTTTTTAAATGACCGCAAAAGTGCATTAAAGACGCAAGACAACAGTTAATGATGCGCGAGTCCAATAGGGATTTATCAATGCTCACCATAAAGTGTAAAGAAAAAAATTTTTTTTAATGATTTGCATGGGTTAATAGCTGAAAATTTCATAAAATATGTTCTCATGGGCTTTACGTCTATGTGCCAATTTTTATCTCGATATGATGACGGGAATTAGGTCTATTGGTCTTACAATGGTGGGTTCGCCAGAAACAAAATGTTTCAAAGTTTCCAAATAAAAAGTCTGAATAAATAGTATGCTTAAAAACAGTTTATGATGAAACTGGGATTAGACAGTTTGAATTCAAACATCTAGCCAGCTTATGAAATCCAAAATTTTTATTACAAAATATTATGAAATAACTGAGCGAAAGGAAAGAAAAAAATGTAAAGACGGTCAAAGGTGGAGGTTATGCAAGAAAGATCGAAGGCCGTTGATAGCATTGATGGGCTGTCTATTGAACTGGTACTACTAGTAATTCCTTTTTGGTTGTCTCCCCTGTTTCTCTAATCTAAGTGGGTCACTCCAGTAGGCCATTTAGTGGGTCAGAAGACGTCCACTTTGAACGAGAAAAAATGGACGTCAATGGAATTCTTCAAGAATATTCCCATTGGTTAGATTTAATGGACTGAATTGTAGTTGGTGTCGTTTTTTTTATCCTCTATCAGTGTGTATGTGTGTGTATGTCTGTGTGTGTGTTGGTGTGTTATGAAAGGATGGAAAGATTAACATTAGTTGAGAAAGCGCGATTTGGTTTCGAGCTTTTTCATTATTATGCTCCGACAGAATATTTGTGTATACAGACGACCAAAACAACATTCACTTCACTGTGGTCTACGGACAGTGCGTGGGCTTGGCTAGATAGTTGTTGTATTTTTAGGCTTACCAAACTTTATATTATATTTACATTATATTATATTAATTATATATTACATAAAGTTATCTCTTCTGTATCACACAATCACAGCTTACCTTCGGTTGTGCGGAGAAATATAACCTTTTTTATTTTGTTTTTCATTGGGCCTGTCACGATTCTAGAATTAAATTGCGACACTTAGCACTCACGGATAGATCATAGCGCAGAAGTAGTGTAGAACTCGAAACATAGGTTAGCGTAGAGTTAGATTAGGGAGTAGAAAAGTAGCCTGGAGCTATTACCCTCTCCCTCTCTCACGCAATAGGAACACCCCAACCACCTCTTCTCCTCACCTCTCTTTAACCCTCTCTACACTTTTTCATTCCCGAATTCAGAGTTGCTACTTGATTCAGCCAATTGGTATTACACTATTTGTATGTGTGATTGTATGTGTGTGTATTCTTTAATGTATGTATATATATATATATATATTCTATTACGCTGTCAATTATGATTCATGTTGTATTTTGATAGTAACTACTCATTTATTTGGCTAAACTCAGCATACACGTAAAACCCCCACCCACCTGTAGACACCCTCCACCCACTTCTACCCCTTTTTCATTATCTCCCCTCTTCGTCCCCTACTCAGCGCCCGTGGTCAAGCCCTTGATCCACTCGTCGTAGTGACATCTGGAGCGAAGCGTCTCGCACATACGTAAGCGCCTCGGGCTGCGCTCGACCATAACCAATAGACACAGGTACATCAAGGGAGATAAGTCATTATCTTATCCTTTGTATCTCCGTATACGTCTACCCCCCCCCTTTTCCCCTGGGCCCCACCCCGCTCCTAATTTCCCCCTCCAATAGTCAATCCTCTATGCAAGTATATTTCAAACCAGCCAACCAGAACATATGTAATTCTAAACTGATGTAGCTATCCAATCAAATTGACCACTGATCACGTGACTAAAATCCACGAAAGCGCGCTTAACTAGTTTTAGGGCACTTCGGCTCAAGCGTTAGGTGGAGAAGGTTGTTCGATTCTAGCCTCCACTTATTCAGTTCGTTCCATAGGATATACCGCCTGCATGTGTATAGATAGATATTTTGTCAGTATAAGTATTTTCATGAACACAGCTACGTTTGCCTAATGTTGGACAACCTAGCAGTACCATGTGTTGAGTGTTAACTGAAGCCTGTGCAAATTCATATATGTATCTTGCCATTGAGTGAAGAATTGAAATGATAATAAACACCTGAACTTAACCAACGATTTATTTACCTACTTAGAACTATCTGTTGTGTCCGTCATAATATCTTACGAGCCAAGAGAGAAATAATAATTATTCCAGGGCGATTCCAGTCACGGTAACTCATATCCCAAGACGACCTGCCACCACTACCCCACTCACCTACGACTCCGCATCCCTCTCATTGTCCAACTTCTGCCAGGTTGATGTCCTAATCCGAAACACATCCTGACAGGGCCCTTTTGCATACCGAATAATATAGACCAGATCAGGGTTTGGAAACCTTTTGCCAATGTGTGCCATACTAGGATTTCTAAATCATTCAGCGTGCCAACAGCCTGAAAGTTAACCTGCTACTTTGTTTTTTTTATAAGACAATTTTGTTAGCGCCGTAGCAAGACCAATACCAAAAGCAATGGAGCTTCAGAGAGAAAATCGTTAAAGCGTTCCATATATAATATAAAAAAATTAACGTATTTGTGATATTTTTCTTTTTTTTCTGCATTAATCTGCTGTAAAACTAATAGAAAATTTAGTATACTAATTTCACATATAAGGTTAGTGTAAAAGAATTTTAATATAGTTGACAAGAAATAATTCTTACACCTACTATTAGCTCATTTTATTTATATTTAAGATCTCAGCTTTACTAAAATTTCCTTTGACACTTAACATGCCAAATTCGACTAAAGTCGAATTTACAAAACTCTTTCTGTATGCCAATTTCGACTTTAGTCTTTAAAAAATGGTTCAAAACCTTAACCTATTTTTTTTTTATGTGCCCTGTTATATTTACAGAGTGTTCTTGTGTGAATTTGAAATATATTTTTTTCTATTATCATTACATGCATTGACTTTTATTGTAAATTAAATTGAGCTATTGATGATTCTGATTCGGGTGAGGAGTATAATTATGACAGTTGTGATTTAGATGATAATAATAATTTAGATTTAGAAAGTGATCCAGATGGTGAGATTGATTTAGCCTGAGAAATCAGTGCTATTTCTATCTCCAATGTACCTACTCGCATTGATGACAAAACGGTTGAGAGGCGTAAAGGTAGCAATGCAACAAAACAGCTTGTTCTGACTGGGAAGTGTTAGGAATGATTTTGTTGACCTCAAAACGAATAGCTGTCTTCATTCAACAGTAGACAATTTGTTCTTGCAGATGTTAACAAATTTTGATGCTGTTGATTTTTTCTGATACTCTAATGAAACACATTATGAACAGGTTTTGAATGAATGTCAAAAGAGAAAAATGTGTTGTGAATGATGGATCCCACCGTATTTTTTTGCTCTTCATGTAACGATGGGCTTGTGCAGCATATCATCAATAGATTGTTATTGGGCTAGAGGACTTTGGCTCACATGCACCCCTTTTACTTCAGTGATGGGGAGAAATAGATACCAAATTATAAACTCGTGTCTTCATTTCAATTTCCGCTCTTCAAACTGCGACCGTCTTTGGACAAAAAGCCTCCACTATACCGACAAGTTTATGGACCAGGACAAGCTCTTTCAATTTATAAGTCTATGGTGACAGTCAAAGGACGTTGTTTGTTCAAACAGTGCATCTCATCTATGACAACTAAATGGGGCGTAAAGGCATTCCTGTTCTCTGATTCCAAGTTATTCTACTATTGTGGTTTATAATTTACACAGGGAAAAAGACTTTCATAGGAAGAAGGCATGAATTTGATCTGATTGGCGGATAAGAGTGAAAAGGCCACCCATCTACACAGACAATGACATCATACTTATGCTAGTTCAAAGGTGAAACAGCTAGGCAAAAAATTCTTGAAAATTCAAAGGCTTATCCAAAAGAACTCAAGGGAAAAAAAGGTAAACAGGTGATCCTCCTATCTCAGTATTACATGTTTCTATCAACGGTGGGAGGCAATACCACTACAGTAAAGCGTGTTCGAGACAGAAATCTACCAGAGGGTTACAGAACAATAAAAAGCTACCAGAATAACAATGATCACAACGGTGGTGTTGATCAGTTTGACCAAATGAAGGTTAGCTATTGCTATCCTCACAAATCAATCAGGTCGTTCCACTCAATCTTTCATTATACAAAGAAGTAACTTTGATAAATGTACTTATTGGTTATAGATAAACAAGGACGCTTCCATGACAGCTAAAAAAAAATTAGCGAACTGGTACTTGAATCCCTTATTCAGAACCAAGTCGCGAGGCCGTGACGAAATACTACTGCCCCGACCCTTAACATTGATGACAGTCTAACTGCACGTCCATTTCCCAATATATAAAGTCAAAACGTACAAACCAAACTGTCTTGTTTGTAAATCCTGCAAAAAAAAAATTCAAACAATATAGGACTGTTATATTTGCAACGTCCATCTCTGCATTGTGCCAGGTTGTTTTTAACTGTATCATACATCAGTAAATTATATCACTGATGGACGCAACAGCAGTAAATTAGTATAATGTGTTGTTTAAAAAATGTACAGGGTCTAGTTCAGCACAACTGTTTCTATTTGTATTTTGATTTGATATTGATTCTATTATTTGTTTTCGAAGCAGTAAATTAATCTTTTGTTGGTGCTGTAATTAAATTGTATAAATGTATAATGTTGAGTTTTTCTTTGATATATAATCTAGGTTAATTTACACACTAAATTTGTTCAATAAAAAGTTTTCATTTGAAATAGATCCCCCAAGGACCAGTTCTTTCTTTTATAGGTTTATTACCATATTGCTTAGGAACTGCACGAGAAAAACAATCCCTAAAAAATAGTAGATTTTTCTAAAAATGTCACAAACTCAAGATGGCTGCTTAAGTCACGTGGCGCTAATTTGCATGAAAATTTAATTTTCCAAAATAGTCTTAGGTTTTACATATATGGAAGAGCTTTCGTTTCTTGATATTGACTAATTACATATTTATAACTTCTCAAAGATGATAGCCACTTTTGGTGAAGTGAGAGAAAATTTAGCAAAACCATTTTACAAAACAAGAAGCAAACGGACATGAAAACCATTTCTTATTGCTGCCTTTGTTTGTTGTTTTTTTTTTTACTTCATTTTGTCTACTAACGATGTTTTTATACTCTAACAATGCGATCATAATTCCTGCGAATTCTGAAAAAAAAGATAGTACACACAAATACATATTTTCCTATAAATGTCACAAATTAAGATGGCCACCAAAGTCACGTGACGCTAATTTGCATGAAAATTCAATTTTTAAATGTGGTCTTATATTCTACATATATGGTAGAGATTTTATTCCTTAGTAGTGACTACTTACATATTTATATATGTTTAAATAGTCTAACCAGTTTTGGTGAAGTGACAGAAAATTGACAAAAATCGTTTCACAATTTATTGGCGAAACAAGGGGCAAAATAAAATAAAAAATATTTTTTTACTGTCGAATTTTGTTTTTAGATTTAGCATTGTTTACTAGATGGCTATGTTTCTATGCTGTAGCAGTGCACTCATATTTGTCAATGGTTCTCAAAGAAGAAAAAAAGTGGACTCAAGTACATATTTTTCTATAAATGTCACAATTTCAAGATGGCCTCCATGGTCACGTGACACCAATTTGCATGAAAAAGTTATTTTTTAGCATGGTATTCTGTTTAATATATATGGTATAGATTTCACAAGTCGATATAGAACTGTTACCGATTTGTACATATTCAAAGATACTAACCAGTTTTGGTAAACTATTTGAAAATTGAGCGAAATCGTTTCGAAATTCATGGGCAAAGCAAGGGGCAAATCGGAATAAAAACTACTTTTTTATTGTTGAATTTGTTTTTTTACTTAGTGTGGTCAACTAGCTATGTCATTATCCTGACTGATGCGTTGTCTGTGCTCCAGGTTACTGAGAATATGAACAACTGGCCCCCTCAGATAGAGAAAATTCTACTGGCTTCAGACAAGCTAATCCAACACTTTGGAGACCGCGTCCTACTGCAGTGGGTCCCAGGGCACACAGGCCTACCTGGCAATGAGAGAGCAGACCACCTTGCCAAAAAGGTGGGCTGAATACACCCACCTCTGAGGAGCCCGGCAGTACACCATGCTCCTTTGAGAAGTCCCGTACATTGATCCGGAGGTGGGAGACAGAAAAGTGGAACGAGAGCTGGGACAGGTCTGACAAGGGCCGAGAAGTCTGGCGGCATTTGCCCCGCCCTAACCGCGCCGACCCATGGTGGTGCCTAAATAGGTCGGAACAAAGTATCATATCTCAATTCCGCACTGGCCACTGCCAGGTTCCGGCCTAACTACGACTCGCGGTGTCGCCACTGTGGGGAGGAGGAGGAGACAGTGGAGCATATCCTGCGGGAGTGCCCCCGTCTCGTCGATCGAGGAGATGGGACGGGTGACCCACTACCCACTGATCTCTACGGAGATAGAGCCGTGCTCAAACGCACGGCTGAGTTCTTGCTCAGAGCTACAAGGGAATAATACTCCCAGCTCTCGCTTCCAATAGGAGTTCAAGTTAGTTAGTTAGTTAGCTATGTTGTTATACTGTAATAGGGCAATCATATTTGCTGATGGTTCTCAAAGAAGAAAAAAGTGGACACAAGTACATATTTTTCTATAAATCCCACAATAACTAGTGAATATTCCCAATTGACAAGAGTAACACCATTAGTCAAATCACTAAACCTAGAAACACTAGAGGACAGAAGGGCAAAGAGTAAAGTAGTAATAATACATAAGGCATTAAACTCTAATTTAGAAATACAACCCAATAACAATTTGTTGCAAAGCTCAGATAAACATAAAGACAAAAACACCTTCCTTGTCCCTTATGCGAGAACAAATGCATATAAGTACTCTTTCTTCCCGAGTGGCATTCGGGCATGGAATGGGTTGCCTGAACAAACCAGGAAAACCAATAACCTAACATCATTTAAAACATTAATAAAAATGCAAGACTAGACTCGGACCACGGATGAGCGTAGGACGCAATAATCTTCTTTATAGAAGGAGCGTCTGTAATGTATAAGATAAGATATAACAAGATGGCCGCCATGGTCACGTGACTCTAATTTGCATGAAAACTTTTTTTTTAGTATGGTGTATGTTTTAAATATAATATGGGAAAGATTTTATGCTTCCACATAAGTCCATTAATTTTATATAAATTAATTTGTAAACTCCACACACTAATATTTTGAAAGTTGGCAGTGCAGTACATTTTGCGTAAAAAACCTTTGGCATGTGTAGTTTATGTCGGAACAGGGGAATTGTTTGTGTAATATCGTTTAGCGGAAGTGATACAAAGTTATCATACAAACTGGGTAGTTAATGTAAGGTTTGAAAATGTAAATATACGTTATTTAGTCATATTATATTTATATAGTTTTCAAATACTTCTATAGTTTGATAATTTTAAAGTTATAAATTTGTAAGCCATTAATTTTTTTATAAATACAAAATTATAAACATATAAAAATATTTTAACGCAATGAAATTGCTTGATTATCTCCCTTTAAATTAAATTTCCCAGATTCATTTTGATTTTAGTGATGGCAAACGGATCATATTTTGCAATATAACTAATATAACTTTTTAATTATTATTTTATACAAATCCAGCATTATGGTATTAATTTCAAGATGTAATTAGAGGTATAAAATTCATTTACGTTAAACAGTTGTAAATAAACATTTCCTGCCTAGATTGTTTGTCCATTTATAAAGTTATTTTTTTTAAACAATAATAAATAAAACAACTGAATAATATAATGCTAGTATAGTAAAGCAAAGTATCCCGTCGGACCAAATTGATCTATAGAGCCGGTAAAGCAGCAAAGCAGCGTTCGTCAGGTTTGTGTGGCCACGGCCACGGCATACTAAAGGATTGTGTGGACTGTGGACAGCACAAAGCCCAGATAAGCTACCCTAACTAAAGGTACCCATCAGAGCTGGGTACACGCATGGACACCTCCATACCCGGGAACAAATCCTAGCCTCCACCACGATTTAAACCCGGGACCTTCGATATGCCAGCCTAATTCACTGCCGCTCGACCACCATGCTCCGTAATGCTAGTTTAAAAGCCGCTTGAATTTAATGAAATAATAAAACAAATAAATTAGTTTAAGAACACATTTTTTTAGGCTTAATTAAATAAGATGAACATAAAAAATATTTTGCATGTAATTAGTCTGTACCAATTTATGAGCGTCTTGTCTTGAATGCTTATCTATAATGGTTCAATGTCAGATACATATATAGTTACTTCTGAGTGGTCAGGTGTAAGTGACATCTTTGTATGCTTGAATTTCATGTGCGATAAAATGTGTTCACAAATTAATTAAGTTGAACCAAAAGATGAAAGTAATGTAAGTTGAGAATAGCAGATGACTTTCCTAAGCAGATTTCTTCCAGACTTGCACGCAAAGTGGGATATTTCGATCCCCTTTTTTTTAATGTTTAAAATTCAAAATGCTGCATTTTGAAATTACAATTATCCCTCCATAAAAAAAAATATCTAGATCTAAGTAGGTTGTAGTAAGATAAAAAAAAGTCAGGCTTAATGAGGTATTAAAACATGAACTTAAAGTCTTGCTTTTGTTTAGAAAGCTTTACTTTGAGTACATCAAAGTACATATGAAAAAGCCCATCTATCTATCTATCTATCTATCTATCTATCTATCTATCTATCTATTTGTCTGTCTGTCTATCTATCTATCTATCTATCTGTCTATCTATCTATCTGTCTGTCTATCTATCAATCTATCTACCTTAATACGCTTTAAATTAGTAGTTAAATGTTTTCTAATTATTTATATATGTATATATATATGTATATATTAATAATCACTAAATAATTATTGATATACAATGCATGTTAAAGAATGCAACCTATTATAGAGTGACTGCATTTTGACTTATTATATAAGCAATATTGCGTTATTCGTTAATTTATTGTTTAAATCAACGTAAGCCTTTTATTAATTATGTTAAGGTTATAAAAAGAGCGCCATTTCAGAATGATGTCCCTTTACGGCAGTGGTTCCCAAACTTTTTTAGGCCGCGACCCCTTTTTACAGTTTATCATGCTTTGGCGACCCCCCCCCCCCCCCTAAAAAAAATTAATAATTTCGTTTCTAGTTTATTACTGCTTTTTGCGACTGTTATGAATTGTAATGTAAATATCTAATTTGCACGATGTAGGCCTATTTTTATTGTTACAAACTGAACCTAAATAAAGCATAGCGATTAATTATTTGAAAAAAAAAAGAAGACATAAAAACAAATGTCTTTAAATATTGCAAAATACTGGTATAAGTTTAGGCTTAGGCCTAAGTATATTTCTAATTACAACACGAACGTCAGCTATTGTGATGGTTGACATTGCGTATTTCTCATCGGTTCAGAAATTGTTGGGACAGTCTTTGCAAGAGCACAACTAAGCAGTTCACCTCGAACAATAAGTCTACTGTGTTTAGACTTGATAACCAACAAGATGGAAAAGCATGTTTACTAAGATATTTTGTTGGAAATGGAAGTAAATAGGCGCAACAAAATCTCAGTCAAAACAGTTTATGACTGCAAACATTTGATTCATAATTTTGTACCTGGCATTATAGAGAAATCAGTTCTCTATGCATCGCTGTTAATACGCTCAATGAACCTTGTGCTTTCTCGTGAATATCTTAAACTTTGAATGTGAATGGGCTTCTGGCAAGTACATAGATATGTAGTGTCGGGTGGATTTGGAAAGAGACATGAAATTTCGGCTGCAAGCATGTGAAAGTGTTATTTCACAGAATTTATCATCGTAATCATTATGTCATGTTTTTCAAAGAAAGCAGATAAAGTAGACCCGGAGCCGCAAGAGAAAAAAAAGTGCGGTTCATTCCCACTTTTCAACACTAGTCAAATATAGATGCTTTATTTGCATTACATACGTTTACAGAAATCAGGAATCTTTTAAAAGGTCTGTGGACCATTTTATGAAACTGCCATAAGAATTACCATTAGAATGTAATCATATCATTCACAACCTTACAAGCCTATTCACAAACTTTAATCAAGTACAGTTTTTAATTTAAATTAATGTAACTTTTCCTAAACTTCAGCATTGATCTTACAAATAAAATAAAAAGATAAACTCTTATGGGCCCCGGTGCAGCGCAATAACTACACACACACACACAAACACACGCCCTCTTCGTGGGGCCTAAAGTAGACAGCATATACATTTCATTTTAATGCAAAAGCTAAATTTCATTTGGAATGATCGGATCTTTTTAGATAAATTAAGGCATGTTATATTTTCGGAGCATCATACTCGTTGCACAATTGCGAAAACAGTCGACTGTTTCAAGATCTTGTTTTTACAAAAGGGCACAACTTTTGACGCTTTATTTTACTTCTTTTAACTGGTGTGTCAATGTCTTTGTTGCTAATATTTGTCCATATATCATAAAGTGAGCTCCGATTACTTTTGGTCACTAATTATTTTGAAATCCAGGCCGAACAGAATCTACACTAAATTCCAAAATATTGATGAAGTGTCGGTCGTTTTATCGCCAATACTAGGCCTACTGCTTTTAACACAATGGCTGCTTTTAACAGAGAAAAGGCTTTTTAACACAACTCTCTACAGACGTGTTACTGGTCCGCATGCGTGCATTATGGTGTCGACCTTGTCACATACACCTGTATTGATGACATTATGCCAAGTAGCCTACACGTAGTGTGCGGATGTATCTGCATGTAGGTGGACTCTCTTGGAGACGGAAAGATGAACTGTGTTTCGGCTCCTAGGACCATCAAAAACATACGTTTTCTGAAGGTCTTTGGCGACCCCCGCGAAATGGTAATTCGACCCCCAAGGGGGTCGCGCCCCCCAGTTTGGGAACCGCTGCTTTACGGGCGATCGTAAACAATAAAAAAGAACAAAAACTAAATACCGAAACAAACGTTCTCACTAAAGCTTTTATTGTAATAATTTTTTGTATTTTTTCTTTCTCTTTTGAGAAAACACATCGTATTCATTCGTTTCTCCAACATTTTGACAGGCATAATTCCTCGTAACTAAATAATTATTGATATACACTGAATGCAATTTATTATAGACTGACTACATTTAGACTATTGCTAAGTGGCAATCGGGCATGGAATGGGTTGCCTGAACAAACCAAGTAAACCAGTAACTCATTTAAAACATTAATAAAGATGCAAGACTAG
This sequence comes from Anisus vortex, assembly GCA_949126835.1. Classification (NCBI taxonomy): domain Eukaryota; kingdom Metazoa; phylum Mollusca; class Gastropoda; family Planorbidae; genus Anisus; species Anisus vortex. The sequence continues at coordinate 43,776,155 of OX421494.1, read as the reverse complement.
ACTCGGACCACCGATGAGCTTAGGACCCAATAATCTTCTTTATACAAAGAGCGTCGTTTGTAATGTATAAGATAAGGTAAGAAGATACATATCTACAGGTAACATATCATAAATTGGTAAATTAAGTTGAGAGCATACGAATCGTATTACAGTTTACAGTCAGCTTTTTAAAGAACTTAGGCTTTAACTTTAAGTTGATTTCTTTGTGTAAAACCTATGATTAGAATTTTCCTGCTTGATTTTGAAATCGGTATAGATTTTGTACAGCTCTTTTGTAGGACAATTCTACACACAAAACAAAAAGATGTCACCTAAGTTTAATAATAGTGGAGTAATATTATTATAAACTATATTTAGAAAAGAAAAAGATCACATGAATGTGAAAATTAACTTATTCATGAGGTTTTTTTAATGAAAAACTAAAATTGTGGATTAGAGCAGAGATCGACAACCTACGACACTCGTGCTAGACTTGGCACGCAGGGCAATTTTCATTGACACGCAAGAAACCCTTTAAAAGGAATTTCAAATATGTTCTTTAAGAAATAATGTGCTGGAACAAGATGACTCTTAAGCTTTTGGCACGCTAAATGAATTTAGAATCCCACTTCGGCACACTATTATCATAAGGTTGTCGAGCCCTGGATTAGATCTAACTTTTTTTTTTTAAAGACAACTCCAAGAACAAATATTACAAGCGAAACAATACACGGAACAAAACATAAATAGGCAATAGCGTTTTAACGTTGTATTATATTAAAAAAGGACAAGTGTGGTTGAATTCACAATAAAGTTGCCTCAGTGTAAGGTAAACATCTGGTGAATGTGTGTTCTCTAATCCATTGACCTTACTAGAAGTTCACTCGTTCGTGTCGATCAGCTATAGAATGGTAGAGTTGGCAGCAGATCACCACCAAGTCTTACATTCAGAAGAAGTTAATCGAATTGGGGGAAATTGGCACACAGGGAAAAAAAACAACAGAGAGGTGATAGCTCAAAAACGAACTTCAGTTGGCGCCAAGTCTAATCTCTTGATTGAGTGGACAGGACGGGACATTAGCCGTACGCCAGTGAGAAGCTGTCAATCACTTGCTTTCCTGGAGCTGGTAGAGAGTAGTAGAGGCTCCGTGTTCCAGGAGGTGTATGTATATTAATAGTGATCAGGGAATGGTGTGGCAGGGGAGTATAGAGGAAGAAGGGAGGTAATTATGGAAGGGGACATAAATGAAAGAGATAGTAATTTGGAAGCCATTGATTAGATCGTGAGAAAGAAGCGGCGTAAGTATAAAAAGTATAAAAATGGTAAGAATCTGTCTAAATGAAAGTTGTAGAATTTTTTTTCCAGGATGTTTTCCAGATAATTACGACGGTTACTACGCTTAGCTGACTCGACAAATTACATTCCACGGGTGAATCAATAGAAGAAACATGTTTCATTCCGAAACCAAAGATTGTCAAGCTGATTTATTTGATTGGCTCCACTAGCATTAGCTTTAAAAGGTTACTCGATTTTCATTGGTCAAGAAAAGTGAAACTCAACCAATGAAGTAACGAGTAAAGCAAAGTCTGAATCCCATACTCTTTTCTTTCATGCCCACTCACCGGCCTTATGGATCTATTCGGTCCGTCGGGATACTTTACTTTACTATAACTATCCGAAAAAAATACTAAACATAGATAACGTTCCTATTTTTCGAAACAAATGTACAGATAGGCTCTTAGCTATATAAGTCTTGTCATACAGTTTATTAACCCTTCCCGAACCGACCTACTTCTATCTATTCTGCCTTCAGTTTCGCTATATACGGGACTGTAAGGGTTAAGGTTTTTCAATTATGTTGAAAAATAGTTCTCATATTTAGGAAATCGGATATAAAAAAAATGTAAGCTATCATACATAGCCTATCATCATCAGAATACATGTACATGTTTATCCAAGACATATCCAATAGTAAAAATACAGTCTAGCGTTTCCCGAATGGCCCGGTTGGCGACCCGTTACCGCAAGCACAACTACCGGGTCGCAGGGAAAAAAAAAGGAATTCAAATAGTGTGGGAACTAACGTCACCAAAAAGCTATTTATAGACTTGTCTAGGCATTACAATGTTAATGGGTCACTAAGTTGAAGTAAAATAGTAACCGTGTCACGAAATAGGAACTTTTGAGAACCTCTCATCTAGTCTCTTGGTCGCTTACAAAGTCTGCACAAAAAAGTTAGTATTAAAATAAATTTACTTCTTTAACTGAAGGTGTTGGTTAATTGACCGTTTTTTTATGAATTATTTCCTTCATTAGTCTGTTCCCGCTTTTTGTTTTACACCAAGAGTCAAGAAGAACTTGTCAAATTCTAGGGTTTAGACTGAAGCTGTTTATCAAGATTGTCCGTCATGTTTGTCCATGACATCAACGCAAACGAAGACATCAATGAAATCTGGACATTTCTTAAGATTAACGTAGAAAACTAAAAGAAACAAAAAAATGTTCTGGAAACAGATTACAAGGAAACAAAATATTTTCCTTGTATAATAAAACAATTATTTCATCAGCTTATCGATTATGCAGTGGAACGCCGTGGTCCAATCGGACCAATATCATAGCGTTGCATATCCGTCACGATGATAGTCCTGAGCTTATGCGACACATCTGTTATGACAAACAAAAAACAGCTTGGTATATTGCTGGCCACACTATCCCATTCTTTATATTGGTCCATGCTTAGCATAGTTAGCCAGAGTAAGCAACATCAAGTAAAGTAAAAAAAAACATCAAGGCATGCATGAATTAAGCATTAAAATAAACCGTACAATAATCCTACAAATAATCTTAACAATAATCCACATATTACTCCTTACAATAATCTTTACAATAATCTTAGAATGACATGTATGCAACCGCACACAAAAACTATCATACACACACACCAGACACACACAAACACACACACACACAATACACACAGAACTGTGTGTATTGATTGATTAAAGCTAGCCACAATAATGCATTATAAAGTCTGACGCCCTCTCTCTGAAATGCTAATGACACAAGGAGGGGCGAAGACTCTTATTTCTTTTGTGTCAATGTTTGTCAACGTTTTGTCTCCCCTATTGACCCAAATTTGTGCTCAGTGGATATATCACTTCCCTTATTTGTGTGTTGCACAGCATAATTATTCGGTTGCTGTGTTTAGTCTACGCCAGGCGTCGGCATCATATGGCACGCGTACCAGATTTGGCACGCAGAGCGATTTCCAATGGCACGCGGAAGACCCCTAAAAGGGCAATTCAAGTCTACGATAAATTGAGTGGTTGAGCCGGATGACCTTTTGGATGTCTGCACGCTGAATGAACTAGAAATTCTACTTAGGCAAACTATTATGAAAAGGTTGCCGACCCCTGGTCTACGCTATGTGAGAGTGTTCAAAAATACGGGCGCGCACGCGCATAAAGCTTAAACTTTCCAGCCACGATGTAATTAATTGAAAGACTTTATACTGACAATGATTAAAAAAAACTAACAGTCTAATTGCAGCGATGCCGAAACGGCTACCCAGCTCTGATGGGTACCTGACTTTAGTTGGGGTAAAGTGTAACGGCGGCTGTGCATAGTGCTGGTCACACAATCACCTATTATGCCATGGCCACAGAAACTTGTGAGCGCTGCTTTGCCAGCCCTATGGATCAATTTGTTCCAACGGGATACTTTACTTTTTTTTACTTGGTAGAAACTAATAAACAGAAATATAAATGGATTATTTGTCTCAACCAACAAGTTTAGATAAACAAGCAATTCTAAATAAGTATAGAGACAGTTAAACCAGTTCGGTGTAGTTTAAACAGTATGTCGGACTAGTATTTCCGGAAACAGGAAAAAAATATCGACTACGCATTTCATTATATAGTTCTATTCTGTAGTCGCGAGTCGCGACCCAGCATTCTGGAAACTTCTGGTCCAATCTATTGAATAGTTTATTGCCCGGAAAGTTGTACAACACGCTACGCTTACAGAAAATAATATACTTTTTGAAATACTTACTAAATATTAAGAGTAAAGTACCTGTCGGACCGAATTGATCATAGGGCCGGTGAAGTGGCGTTCACCAGTTTCTGTGACCACGGCATACAAGGGGATGTGTGGCCATCACAATGCCCAGCCGCTTTAACTTTACCCCAACTAAAATCGGGTACCCATAAGACTCAGGGACACATTCGAGTCCCGGGATAAAAAATCCTAGCCCTCACCAATATTCTAACCCAGGACCTTCGGTACATCAGCCGGACACTTCGGTACATAAGCCGGACACTTCGGTACATCAGCCGGACACTTCGGTACATAAGCCGGACACTTCGGTACATAAGCCGGACACTTCGGTACATAAGCCGGACACTTCGGTACATCAGCCGGACGCTTCGGTACATCAGCCGGACACTTCGGTACATCAGCCGGACACTTCGGTACATCAGCCGGACACTTCGGTACATCAGCCGGACACTTCGGTACATCAGCCGGACACTTCGGTACATCAGCCGGACACTTCGGTACATCAGCCGGACACTTCGGTACATCAGCCGGACACTTCGGTACATCAGCCGGACACTTCGGTACATCAGCCGGACACTTTAAAAAAAAAGATTACCTCATCAATATGTGAATTCTAATATACTTTTTTCATTTATTATGACTCTTAAGTACTTTGCATTACTAGCTTGAATTACATATTTTCCATGAAAAGAGTTCTTTTTATTGTCTTTCTTTCGATCTGTTCCACCGAGTGTATTGCATAAAATGGTCTTCTTGATTCATGTTCCTTTTTTATATCTCCCTTTATTGTTATTATTATTTGCGTCATACAATATTCACAACATGGGCAGATAATTTAGAATATGAACGTTTGAAATGGTTATTTCCCTTGAATCTCTCAAATTACAATCTAAATTTTAAAAGGATAATATGGCGCAACTTAATTGAATTTGAATGAATATTTCAAAGTTGACTAAAAGCTTGTGGGACTTTTCAGTGCTCGATGTTGGGGCGGTTCTAAAAAAATTGTTAACTCGAGGATTGAAACTATACAATAGGAAGTAAGAATGGGCTAAAATTGAACAACTGCCGTAATATTATATTCAGATGTTTGATTGATGTTAGATGAATCTCACATTTAAATCTTGCTAGGCTCGTATTTAAAACTATATAAATAGAACACAATAATCTAGTTCCACAGAAAGTAATAGATAAAAAAAAAAACAATTTTCCCATTTCGACAAATTCAAATAATGTTGTGTTTTTTTCTTGACTGTGGAAATTCAGGAATGTAAAAGCAGGAGAATAAACAACTTTACGTAATTTAAAAACCTAATCAATATGCATGACTCAACTCAAACCACGGATTAGCGTAGAAAGCAATATTCGTCTTCTTGTTTTATTAACCAGCCTGTAGAGCAGTTTTCTCCCTTGCAGTCAATGCCAGACAAACATATTTACATGTCCTTTTTAGTCTAAAACCAGAATCACATTGCCAGAACGCAATATACTTCTAAATAGAAATAACAGCGTCTGTAGCACTGAAAGACAATATACTTCTAAATAGAAATAACAGCGTCTGTAGCACTGAAAGACAATATACTTATAAATAGAAATAACAGCGTCTGTAGCACTGAAAGACAATATACTTCTAAATAGAAATAACAGCGTCTGTAGCACTGAAAGACAATATACTTATAAATAGAAATAACAGCGTCTGTAGCACTGAAAGACAATATACTTCTAAATAGAAATAACAGCGTCTGTAGCACTGAAAGACAATATACTTCTAAATAGAAATAACAGCGTCTGTAGCACTGAAAGACAATATACTTCTAAATAGAAATAACAGCGTCTGTAGCACTGAAAGACAATATACTTCTAAATAGAAATAACAGCGTCTGTAGCACTGAAAGACAATATACTTCTAAATAGAAATAACAGCGTCTGTAGCACTGAAAGACAATATACTTCTAAATAGAAATAACAGCGTCTGTAGCACTGAAAGACAATATACTTATAAATAGAAATAACAGCGTCTGTAGCACTGAAAGACAATATACTTCTAAATAGAAATAACAGCGTCTGTAGCACTGAAAGACAATATACTTCTAAATAGAAATAACAGCGTCTGTAGCACTGAAAGACAATATACTTCTAAATAGAAATAACAGCGTCTGTAGCACTGAAAGACAATATACTTCTAAATAGAAATAACAGCGTCTGTAGCACTGAAAGACAATATACTTCTAAATAGAAATAACAGCGTCTGTAGCACTGAAAGACAATATACTTCTAAATAGAAATAACAGCGTCTGTAGCACTGAAAGACAATATACTTATAAATAGAAATAACAGCGTCTGTAGCACTGAAAGACAATATACTTCTAAATAGAAATAACAGCGTCTGTAGCACTGAAAGACAATATACTTATAAATAGAAATAACAGCGTCTGTAGCACTGAAAGACAATATACTTCTAAATAGAAATAACAGCGTCTGTAGCACTGAAAGACAATATACTTCTAAATAGAAATAACAGCGTCTGTAGCACTGAAAGACAATATACTTATAAATAGAAATAACAGCGTCTGTAGCACTGAAAGACAATATACTTCTAAATAGAAATAACAGCGTCTGTAGCACTGAAAGACAATATACTTCTAAATAGAAATAACAGCGTCTGTAGCACTGAAAGACAATGTACTTCTAAATAGAAATAACAGCGTCTGTAGCACTGAAAGACAATATACTTCTAAATAGAAATAACAGCGTCTGTAGCACTGAAAGACAATATACTTCTAAATAGAAATAACAGCGTCTGTAGCACTGAAAGACAATGTACTTCTAAATAGAAATAACAGCGTCTGTAGCACTGAAAGACAATGTTGAACAAATAATTTATTGGATGAATTTTTGCCATTAGAAAATTCTACAACTTTACATTAAATTAAAACAAAAAGGATCATCTTAGTGCCGGCTACTGTAACACAAGGTTAACCCTTCCCGTATCGACCTACTTCTATCTATGCTGCCTTCAGTTCCGTTATATACGCGCCCGGGACTGTAAGGGTTAATCATTGGCGCCAACCAATGACAAAAAAGGTCACATGACGAAAATAACATATAATAGGACATATGAGTGACCTCCTACGTAAAACTACCCTTAAACAAAAATTAAATTTTCATTTTCTAAACCTAATCGCTTTTGGGAACGTTCTAAAAATGTTTCGTAATGTCTTTGTCTACGGCTTTGGAGGGAATTTTCAAAACCAACTGTCGCAAAAGCCCACACGTCTTATTTATATTCCACTATAGATTACGAAAGTTGGGAAAAAAATGACTTCGCATGGGTAAGAACCCAGGTCTTCTGAGAAGGTAACAGCGTCCTCGGCCACAATATAATCATAAACGGACTTCCTAGTTAAATGTTTCCACTTGTTACTGTAATCGTCTGTGACGCACCGTTAACATGTTTCTCCCAAATACTGCGAACAGGCGTCATCCATTTGTAATTCTCCCCTGGTATCAGCTGTGCTGCCTTTGGTATTCATCAACTCTCATTAAAAATGTATTAATTAAACAGCCTTCTGCTGCCATGCCCCCAATCTTTACCCCTCCCTCCGATTTCACGTAATTCAATCACGCCATTTGGGTGCTGAATTATTTACGCGATTGAAATTTCAGTCTGCGGTGAGTGTTTCAATTTTGACCTTTCTGGAGCTTAAAGTTTAATGAACATAGACACGCGCGAAAGGTAAAAAATGAAGAAATTATAATTAAAATACATGTATTTTCACCCCGTGGACTAGTGTGCCCTGACAAAACATACCATAGTCCCAAACGTCAGTCGTAGATGTCATTCAGTCATACTATCTATACATCTATAAAGTAGACAGTGTGTTTGGTATCCGATCCACAATGGTTAATTGGAAGACACGTGACTTTATTGTTTCATATTTTACTTTTGCGATCTCACTTTCTGCTTGCGTCCTCCATAGCTGAGTGGTTAGCGTATCCGACTTCTATGCCGACGACCTGGGTTCGAATCCGCACAGATACTTTTTTTTTTCCATTAATATTACTGTTGTTGCTTTTTTAAGATTGAAAATACTTTTAGGACTTAAAGCATAGGTTCTCAACGGGGGCGATATTGCCCCCCGGGGGGCTGTGAGAAGCTTTAGGGGGGGGGGGGTGGGCGCTGACATTGCCGGGGGCGATTGGGGGGCGGTGAAGGGCAAGTGGGCGGTACAAACGTACCTGATGTATTTTAACACCTCAGCTATTAGAATCGATTCGTTTTTGGAGGATGAAATGTGATGTAAACGCAAGTGCTGCTTAATATCTGATATCCCCCAACAGTATGCCTACGTATTATTATATTAATAAGATATAGGAATCGCAGTGACTTTTCGTTGAAGTAGGGGTCTGTATTTGGCAAATAAGTGTGCGCCGGCTGGTCCTGTGGTTGGTTCACCGGACTGTCAACCCTGCTGACCAATCTCTGTCGCCCTAACACATCTGCTAATATTAATGATATTTTGATCTCAGTTTAACCGAGATGTCCATGTGTTTTAGAATCTAATAGATAAAGCCACAATATCGTTAAGCGGTATAGATAAGTAGTAATCATACAAACTGGGTAGTTATTGTAATCGCTTGAAAATATACATATAAATTCTTTAGTCATATAATATTTATATAATTTTCAAATATTTTTTTACAGTTTAATCATTTCAAAGTTATAAATTGTAGGCCCTAAGCCATTTATTTTTATAAAAGAAAAAAAACCCCAGAGATATTAGCTAAAAAAAAACGGGCTTATTATCTCCCTTTAAGTAAAAAATGTTTCCTCATTTGATTCAATAGTGATACAAGTTCTGTTTTGTAATATAACAAATATTACTGATTATTAGACCTAAGGCTTTTGCAACCAAAATTGAAACAAAAATAGACAAATTGCTAGCAACACACCAGGCAAACGATTCGCATTAATATTGATTTATTTAAATCTTTTGTTAAGGCAATTTTTTGATCTATTAATTCTTACAATATGTTTCCTTTTCAGTTTTTTTAAAGATAATTGTTGTTCGTCCCTCATTTCCGAGGATGACCACGTCTACCAGTCGCTTTGTTGCCTATTTGGTGGCCTATCAGTCCTATGCGGGCCCTGGAGGATCTGTTGCAGGTACTGCAGACAAAAGATGCGATTGTGGGGTCTGGCAGCGCCTTGCAGGTCTGCTTGGCTTTTCTTTCTGCTCTTTTCTGTTCGGCCCTGGAGATTCTGTTTTGTTTTGCCAACTGTGCCCCGGACGACGATTAATTAAAGATAATTAATCACACAAAAAGTCTAGTCCGCCTAAATAAATTTCGGAAACTATTGTCCGGATGGGCGGAAGGGGGGGGGGACCGCTAAAACAAAGTTTGGGGGGGGGGGGCGCGGTGAGCGGAAAAATATTGTAAAAGGGGGCGGTGAGACGAAAAAGGTTGAGAACCTATGACTTAAAGCTTTGCTAAAATGTTTTCAATAAGTAAATTCTAATAATTATATTTTAGACGCATGTAGGAGTCGGGTCACAGTTGGTCGGTTCTCATCCACAGGGATAGTCCAAACTTTAAAAAAAAAACGATAACAATATTTATTATTTTAAATTACTTTCTTAAATGTTTTCAGTAAATAAATGATATTTATATTTCTAAAATTATATTTCCTTTTTGTTCATTGTAGTTTTTTATATCTGTAGCTGCGGTATAAGCTATTAGGCCTATGTACTATGTATTTTTTTATATCTGTAGCTGCGGTATAAGCTATTAGGCCTATGTACTATGTATTTTTTTTATATCTGTAGCTGCGGTATAAGCTATTAGGCCTATGTACTATGTTTTTTTTTTATATCTGTAGCTGCGGTATAAGCTATTAGGCCTATGTACTATGTATTTTTTTTATATCTGTAGCTGCGGTATAAGCTATTAGGCCTATGTACTATGTATTTTTTTTATATCTGTAGCTGCGGTATAAGCTATTAGGCCTATGTACTATGTATTTTTTTTTATATCTGTAGCTACGGTATAAGCTATTAGGCCTATGTACTATGTATTTTTTTATATCTGTAGCTGCGGTATAAGCTATTAGGCCTATGTACTATGTATTTTTTTATATCTGTAGCTGCGGTATAAGCTATTAGGCCTATGTACTATGTATTTTTTTATATCTGTAGCTGCGGTATAAGCTATTAGGCCTATGTACTATGTATTTTTTTATATCTGTAGCTACGGTATAAGCTATTAGGCCTATGTACTATGTATTTTTTTATATCTGTAGCTGCGGTATAAGCTATTAGGCCTATGTACTATGTATTTTTTTTATATCTGTAGCTGCGGTATAAGCTATTAGGCCTATGTACTATGTATTTTTTTTATATCTGTAGCTGCGGTATAAGCTATTAGGCCTATGTACTATGTATTTTTTTTATATCTGTAGCTGCGGTATAAGCTATTAGGCCTATGTACTATGTATTTTTTTTTATATCTGTAGCTGCGGTATAAGCTATTAGGCCTATGTACAATGTATTTTTTTTATATCTGTAGCTACGGTATAAGCTATTAGGCCTATGTACTATGTATTTTTTTCCAAGGGCAACGTGGGGCTATTTAGCTTTTTGTTAAATAAAAAGACTTGCCTATTTTTAACCTGATTATAATATTTATTTTCAATTACTTTTCTAAATGTTTTCAGTAAATAATGATTCTATTTTGTTAATTATTATATCTATAGCTTTCTGCTCATTGTAATCATCAAATTTTTACCTGTAGCTTATTCAGGCTTATTTAATTTCTTTCCACGCAACGCCGAGGAATTTAGCTAGTATTCTATAATGTACTGATGGTCTTTTCCAAGACATAAGTTTAACTTTAAAACTTACTCAATAAAATGAAACAATTTTATCACTGATCTAAAAAATAAACTGAAATTATCTCTAACGCACGACGTAAATACAAGATAGCTTTTTAAAACGAGCAATTCGTTACTTAAAGGGATCCTTACTTGCTCGAAAATAAATATTATTTCCCTTTAAATGTGTCAATGTTTGTCTGTGGGAAATGATATTATGTAGAAGCTCACACCAATACCCAAATGAAAATATGGCGCCCACATCAGACGTCATGGTGCATTTGACTCAACATTCAGCATTGTAGCCTTCACTTCTGTGGTCTGTTTAGAATCTGAATGGGCATTATCAGTCAAACATTCATGTTGAAACAGTCTTGGGAAGATTTAAAGTTGAATTAGGAATGATACGCGAACATTTAGAATTTTATAGATGGAATTCGATATGTTAAAAAAACTCCCGAGACTAAATATATGAGCAATGCGTTCGTGGCCGAATTCCACGGTTGCAAATAAAACATTGAGCAGAAGTTATCCGTGACAAGCGCCAAAACGTCCGCCGCCAGAACGGAAGCACCAAACGTTTCCCGCGCCAAAACGGTCGGACCAAAGGAGTCGCGCCTGAACGGTCACGCTAAACGATCGAGCCAAAATTAATTCGGTCGCGCCAAGACGGTATGTCTAAAACGGTCGAGCTAAAACGGTCGGGCTAAAAGGGTCAAGCTAAAACGATCATGCTCAACGGTCGAGTCTAAGGGTGGAGCCCAAAACGCCAGCAATACAAAACATCCTTCTCCGTGTAGATCTACTTGTACCTCAAAGTGTTCAGTGTACTTTATCGATCTCAGATAGAATTACAAAATGTAAAATCGATGAGAGAACATTAAATTATGTAATTGGAGCGGAACCTGGTCTTGTATTCTACAAGATTCAGTGACATAGTCGCCTGGAAACGTGAAGTACCTTTTTTTCTGAAGATACCTTGTACACGTGTATGAAAAGTATCCATTCTTAGAAATACAATAATGGCACCTGGTCGATTGAAGTTCAATCATGAATTTAATTTACTTCCCCATTAGCAATTTGTGTTATTTAGTAAATAGAACAAAATTCATGTGCCGACCCAGTTAACGTGGGATATGTGATTAACAATAGTAAAGTAAGTAAAGTACCCGTCGTACCGATTTGATCCATAGGTCCGGTGAAGCAGCGTTCACAAGTTTCTGTGGCCACGGCATACTACGTGATTGTGTGGCCAGCATATGCACAGCCGCGTTTACTTTACCCCAACTAAGGTTAAGGTACCCATCAGAGCTGGGTAGACTCAGGGACACCCTCCAGACCCGGGAAAAAATCCTAGCCTTCACCAGGATTCCAACCCGGGATCTTCGGTACTTTAGTACTTTGGTACTTCGGTACTTCGGTACTTTGGTACTTCGGTACTTCGGTACTTCGGTACTTCGGTACTTCCGTACTTCGGTACTTCGATACTTCGGTACTTCGGAACTTCGGTACTTCGGTACTTCGGTACTTCGGTACTTCGATACTTCGGTACTTCGGTACTGATACGCCCGTACGTCCCTAACAATAATCACACTTATATGATTAAAGAATTTTCGGTAGCATTCGTATGATAATATAACATAAAAATCAGATCGATCTATCATTGACATAGACGTATTTTAAGAAGTTATTGCTATGTTTTTTTCTTTGTAGCTTTTTTTATTTAGCATCTAAAATAGCCCTGATCTATCAATCTATCTTCTACATTTCAATCTATCAGTCTATTTCTATTTATCCATTTATCTATGTATCTGTCTCTTTTCCTTTTAGCTATATATTTATCTATCTTTAAATATATGTAACTATCTATCGGTATGTCTGTTTATAATATATATATATATATATATATATATATCTTCTTCTCTATACATCGTAATCCTTTTTTAAAAATAAAAACAAATAATAGATTACTATGAATTTTGATCTCTGCATGTAGGCTAATAATACAAGCAATAAACTGGCGATATAATTAAGCTATAGACGGATATTGCAATGAAGCTACAGAACAATTTTACAGGCCCTTGGTCCACTGAATACCACAGTACAACTGTTTGCTGTATAACCATGTGGCCCACCAAATACCACAGTAAAGCTATATGCCTGTAATAGTTGATATGCCTAACTTTTTTTTTTGCAGAAAGTCACAGTGATCTCAAACAGTGGCATTCAACTCTGCCACCCACCACAAAAGATGAACTCGTCCACGGGGCCAATACATCACCCAACCATTACCTATACAAAAGAACCCATCAATGAACTTACTTGAAACTTTAAAGGAAAAGACAAAACATATTACACACATCTATTATTCAAAGGCAGGGGGCTTAACTCTTTATGTCCTATGTTTCTTTGTTCCTTATTTTGTAGTAAGTAGTCTCCCGTTGGGATCAGTTTGGCTGAAGCCTTTTTCTAAAAGTCTGTAGGAATTGTATAATTTAAAAAAAAAAAGTTTTAATGATTTTTTTTCCCATTATTTTTCTTAGTTTTCTCTCGTCGAAACGGAATTGAGGTCACAACCTTGACATTGAATATCTGGTTAAGCCATGTTGTTTGAAGTTGTCTATTTTGTTACCAAAAAAAATAATAATTATCCTTAAATTAAAAACAAAGTTTCTTGCCTTAGAAAAAATAATTAATTAATGTGTCAATAATATATCTTTGTAATTGTAAAACATTCGTTAAAAAAATATAAAAAAAATTAAATGTTGAGTGTTATAGTATTTGTGTCTTTTTGTGAGTCTAATTTTTTTTTATGAAATCTGATTTAAATCTATTTCGTGGTTAATGCTGAAAAAAAAAAAAACTGAATAAAATAGATGTGGCGGTTAATACATGTAAGGATTTTATTGAAGTTGTCATAACTCTGTCTAATGACAAAAAAACAAGAAACACAAAAAAAATAACAATGAACAACACTCGCTAGAGGGCGTGACAAAGGGGGAGGGGGGGACGGGTGGAAATACGATTCAGATGTTGATCAGGAAAAGACAACTGACACATCAAAGCCGGTAATCTGATTGACGTCAGCACCGCCCCACTCGTCCCCGTTCCTCCCACCTAACACTGACCACTCACACGTGATCACGTGATACTGTCTTCCTAACAAAAATATACGGGTTGCTAGCAGTAAATCGAGGAGACAATAAAGAGAGTCTTTTTTTTTTTTTACAAAACATGGATACACACTCTCATGTATAAGCATTTACTCACATACATATAAACATATACTTACACACATAAAGACATACTCGCACACATTGTTATGAAACGGAGATTCATAATAATTACCTTTATTAAGTTCTAGCATTAATAATTGCGAATCGCGAATCTAACGTTGGGAGAATAAAAGTTATTAAATATCAACACCGGAAGAACGCTATTTTAAGAATCTTCTAGAAGCATTTTTATTCGATTTGTAAAGTCTCGTTAATAATCAATAAGAACGATACAACGTCATTTACATTAAGTAATCGTGTTGTTTACAAAATATGCTTAAAACAATTACGATACGCCCAAACTGTTAGTCTATAAAAGCAGAGAACCGCGTTCAATCTACCCTTTTCGGCCTATTGCCTTTTCAATACAGTTAGGCGTATGTCGCTGTCTGTTAATAAGTCATTTCGTGCATGTGCTCTGAACTTGCCTTGTTTGCTCAACTACCTCAACCTAATAATGTAAATTCTAAATATCAGGTTTGGAATGTGTTTCTTATATATTTCAATTTATTATTTGGACAAGGATTCCATACATACACATATTGAAATGCATGTTAAATGGATCTAAGCCATACTCTTGTTTTATACCAACTATGGAACTGTAGCCTATTGTACAAATATGTGAATATCAGGAAACTGAAGACCAGTTCAGTATTTTCAGTATTAAAGTTTAAAAGTATTTACAACTGAACTCTTATCTCAGTTATTTCATTGTGAACTATTTTACATGTGTGGTCTTAGGAACTATAATTACTGATAGTAATCCTATTATATACAAGACAAGTAAAATATACAACCAACTTGAGCTGATATAAATATTTACCAGGAAACAAGATGAATTACACTTATACACTATTGTTGCATAACAGATGTCAAAAGGATATACAACCTTGGGCATACTCATACTCTAGACTATAACAACCATAATAACTACAACAACAGTAATTCAACTCATACTAAGTTCATGAGATAAACATCAACTACTTACTAATTCTGTCAGAAGAAGAACTGTTAATAAATATACTGAACATTGAAACAACAGCACAATTGAGCTGGAATTCATATTTATTAAGGGGGGCTCGGAGTCAAAATACATTCATAACATTCTTAATACAGATTAGTATGTCATCTAAAATAAATATAATGGACAATATAATGAACTGACTTGATCAGGTATCATAAATAAATTATAACTCGGCTGACATGAAAGTGTTGGATGACCACTAGTGTTTGCTGAAACAACATCTCATAGCTGATTAGGTAAGCCCATTACTTACTTCGTTGATGGTCAGTGGTGTTGAATACACGGACAGTAATTACGAGAACGAAATAACTGTTGGTTTCTGTTCGAAGGAATTGTGTCACGTAATAAAATGGGGGCTCGTCCGGGATCTGTATGATGTAACAAAGTGTGAATTCACAATAATACAATAATTCAGGAATATACAAGAACTTTTTACAACTGTGTTATACATCTTGATTATACAAGTTAAATTTATCAGAATTTTGCTTGAAGGTTATGAACAGTATTCAATCTGCATTCAATCTGTATTGATTCATATCTCACAGATTCATAATTTTTTTTTGATGTTAAATTGACTGTGATTAATTCACCATTATAGTAATTTCAAGGACAATAACTAGTGAAAGTTTATGGACTAAGTAAGTGGTAATCTTATCATCATTATTATATTAAATAATATTTTTAATATGGATACAGAAGGTGCCAGTAATCTTACATTGGATCCAACAATTTTTACATTGACTGTTGATCAACTTAGCAGAATGTCTATGTCACAACTAAAAGACATTGCTAAATCCTTGAGTATTAATATCACAGAACTAAGACTATCAAAAACTAAAATGATTAAAGAGATAACAGAAGGTTTAAAACAACAAGGTTCAACAATAGAGGAAGTAACTGCTAATAGTGGAAATGACTCGGAAGATGACTTGAATTTCTCAGATACCCAGAGAATAATGGGAAATGCCAACCATGAATTTAATTCAGGTACATTAAGTGAAGAACTGAGGTTCAAACTTGAACTGAAGAAAATGGAAATAGAAATGGAAAGAGAAGTAGCTAAAGAAAAGATAGCAAGCTTAGAAAGGATTGAAATAGCTAAGTCTCGCACCTCAAATAATTCAACTGCAAGCTCCATAACAGATCCTGAGTTGTATAAATTCAAAAAGCATATACCAACTCTAGATGACAACTTTGTAGAAGACTTCTTTATGATGTTTGAGCAAAATGCTATTGATTATCAATTCCCGGAAGGAAAGAAGGCTATTCTTTTACGCTCTGCGTTAAACAAAGGGAAAGCATTAGATGTAGTACTGAGTTTAACACAAGAGGAACTGTACGACTATGAGTTGATTAAGAACAGGGTCTTGTTAAGTTTTGCTTTAACTCCGGAAAGGTACAGGAAAGTGTTTAGAGAATCGAAGAAGGAACATGAACAATCGCATGTAGATTTCTTGAGGCAAAAGAAGAAACATTTCGAAAGATGGGTCAGGTCTAAGAATGTAGACAAGGACTATGAGAAATTGGCAAATCTAATCTTAATGGAGGAATTTAACAACAATGTTAGATCAGATGTCAGAATACACCTAGCAGACCGTAATATTGAACAAGTTGAAGAAGCCGCTGTGAAGGCAGACGAATATTTAGTAATTCATACCAGCAGTAGATTTTCTACCTTTGATAAAAATAAACAGAAAGATCAGGAATCAAAAATTGATAAGAAACAATCAAATCCAGTTGAGTATAATAAAAACAGGCACAAAGATCAGAGCAAAGAAAGTTTAATGAATTCCAAACCCGTTTGTAACCACTGTAAGAAAGTTGGTCATACAAGGGAAAAGTGTTTTCTATTGAACAAGAATATAGATAAGAAAAACAGTAAGGTTATTCTATCTTATGCAGCAGTGACTGAAAGGAAAAGTGGCAAGAATGTGAGTAAAGAGGTTAAATCACAAACAAAGGAACTAGGTAATAGTACAAATGAACTGTCTAGAAACCAGTATCCAAATAAATTGAAGCCAGGAAAGTTTCCACAGTGACAACCATGGTATTCAATAATTCAAATCTGAGTTGTGATAAGAACACTACAGATGAAATATTAGTGAGTGAAAAACCTACCTCTCACAAAGAAAACTTGGACAAAAGTCAAGAAGCTACTATGAAGCCAAGTAATTGTTTACCTTTCATTAATGAGGGTATAGTGTCATCAAATATAAACGGTGTCACTAAAGAAAAGAGAATAAGGATACTTCGCGACACAGGAGCTGAGGTCTCCCTCTTATTAAATAACACTGTACCAACGTCACAATTGACTTATACTGGGCAAGATGTTATTATACAAGGTGTGGTCAGGAAAAATGTAAAATGTCCTCTACATCAAGTTCAATTGAAGAGTAACTACTTCAATGGGACCATTGTTGTGGCTATTTGTAAAACTCTCCCACATGAAAATATATCACTCATTTTGGGAAATGATATAGCTGGAAATGTTGTACATTCCATAACCAGTAATCAACAAAACCTTAAGAAAAGTGGATGCATAACTAAGCCAATATGTATTGTCACTCGAGGTTCAGCCCAACAACAAACCAAGCCTGATAAAACCGAATTAAAACCAGAATCAGAACCAGAAGTTGACTTGAAGGCTACTTTTATGGCTGAAATATTGAATGGTTTTTCGGATAAGACTTCAGGAAATGAAATGTCACCAAGACAAATATTGATACAGGAACAGGATAGAGATCAGGGGGTTGCTAACTTGAAAAGAAAAGCAATATCTGAAGAAGAAGCGGAAAAGAAAGGAGGTGGATACTTCATGAAAGAAGGTATACTAATGCAGAGGTGGAAAAGTAATCATGACGATTACAAAGACAGTAATCAAATAGTAGTGCCTGAGGTATATCGAAATGATATTCTACGTTTGGCTCATGATACGCCATACGCAGGTCATTTGGGAGTAAAGAAGACTTCTCAAAGGATTCTCCCATATTTCAATTGGCCTGGAATTCATCGCAATGTTACCCGCTACTGTAAGTCATGTAAAACATGCCAAATGGTAGGAAAGCCTAACCAGACCATTCCGGCAGCGCCACTGAAACCAATACCAGCCTTTTCTGAACCGTTTAGCCATATAATGATAGATTGTGTGGGACCCCTACCAAAAACCAAGGCGGGTCACCAATACTTGTTTACTATCATGTGCTCTTCAACCAGATATCCCGAAGCTATACCGTTACGATCAATCAATGCAGATAAAATATCTGATTCGTTAATCGAATTTTTCTCCAGGTATGGTCTACCTAAGTCAATACAATCTGACCAAGGTACCAACTTTACCTCCAAGCTATTCAACCAAGTTTTGAAGAAATTGAACATTAAGCACGTAACATCGACGGCTTATCACCCGCAAAGTCAAGGTGCCCTAGAGCGTTACCACCAGACTCTAAAGACTATGCTCCGTGCATACTGCTTTAAAAACGAAAAAGACTGGGATCGTGGCATACCTTTTGCTCTTTTCGCTACAAGAGAAGCGGTGCAGGAATCACTTGGATATAGTCCTTTTGAGCTCGTGTTCGGACATTCGGTTCGTGGACCCTTAAGACTATTGCAAGAGACATTCTTAAGTTCTGATGAACCAGTTGGACTAGTGGCTTATGTGGAAAAATTCACTGATAGAATGTACAATGCTTTTAATCATGTAAAAGTTAATCTTTCACAGGCTCAACAGAAAATGAAGAGTTACTACGATGTCAAGGCCAAGACCAGATGCTTCCAACCAGGTGACCAAGTTCTCATGCTGACACAATTGGCAGGACAACCCATGAGTGCTAAGTACACAGGACCTTATGAGATTTTAAAGAAAATAAGTAATTTAACTTATCTTGTAAAAACTCATGATATAAGGAAGACACAAAGGTTGTGCCACATCAATATGCTAAAACCATATATTGTTAGAGATAAACAAACTGATATTAGGCCTATAACTATTGTTAAAACAGTAGAAAAAGAAATGCCAAAATTCAAAAAGCCTATTATAACTAGCAAACTTCAAAATACTGAAGCTATTAAGAACCTAAATGATAAGTTAGCACACCTAAACCAATGTGAGCGAACTTCTATCAAGGGTTTAGTTGATAACAATATGCAGTTATTCAGTGATGTTCCTAACAAAACTAATTTAGTTGCTCATGATATCATTTTGAAGGATAATGCAAAACCTATAAAACAGCATCCTTATAGAGTTAATCCGATACAACTAGAACACATTAGGAAAGAAGTAGATTACATGCTTGAAAATGACCTAATTATTCCTAGTACAAGTGAATGGTCATCACCATGTGTATTGGTTCCAAAGTCTGATGGTTCCATACGTTTTTGTATAGATTACAGAAAAGTTAATCAGGTCACAAAACAAGATACATATCCTATCCCTAGGATTGATGACCTTATTGACAGAGTAAGCAATGCTAAGTATGTAACTAAAATAGATTTGCTCACTGCTTATTTTCAAATACCTATGACTGATAAAGCACAGGAAATATCCACTTTCATTACTCCTGATGGGACATATAAATTTAAAGTAATGCCATTCGGGTTATCCAATGCTCCATCAAGTTTTCAAAGGTTGATAAATAGTGTCATATCTGATGATCCTCAATGTCATGCTTATCTAGATGATATAGTTGTATATAGTGATAGCTTTAATGAACATCTAAACCAACTAACATTACTATTTCAGAAACTTACTGAAGCTAAACTCACCATTAACTTGAACAAGTGTACCTTTTGTCGTGCAACCATTGAGTATTTAGGACATATCGTAGGTAGTGGTGCAGTAAAACCAGTAAATGCAAAGGTAAAGGCTATACAAGATTTTCCTACTCCTAAAACGCGTAAACAGTTACGTAGTTATATTGGAATGGCAGGGTACTACCGAAGATTCATTAGGGATTTTTCAATTGTAGCTTGTCCATTGACAAATCTTCTAAAGAAGCAAACTAAGTTTGATTGGTCTCAGGAATGTGAACATGCTTTTATGGAAATAAAAGATCTTTTGACTAAGGCACCAGTATTAGTTTCACCAAACTATACTAAACCTTTTAAAATAATGGTAGATGCATGTAAACAGGGAATGGGGGCAGTAATTTCACAAGTAGGAGATGATTCCTTGGAACATCCAATTAGCTTTTGTTCTAAGAAGTTCCTTCCATATCAGGTTAACTACAGTTGCATAGAACAGGAATTGCTAGGCCTTATCTTATCTCTGAAACATTTTGACTATTATATCCATGGTTCACAATTTCCAATTGACATTTATACAGACCATAATCCATTAGTGTTTCTCTCAAAGATTAACCAAAATCAGAGATTATTGAGATGGAGTTTGTTTTTACAGTCCTATAACCTAAACATAGTACATGTTAAAGGGAAAAATAACATTGTTGCTGACACTTTGTCACGTGTTATGCCAGAAGACTAGAATAAATACTAACCTATAGTATTTTAACCTATTGTTATATTACATGACTGATGTAACCCTATCCTATGCTGTACTAATAGCTAAATAGATTATAGAAAACAATTATGTAAATACAATACTTGCTTTATTTCATAAGAATAACTATGAGTCTTAAATACTTAGTTATATTGCAATGTACAGTAACATATTGTATTGCTAATAAGATACTTCTTCTTGAGTAAGAATGAGAAAACCTTAGTTCATTGTTATTGAAGAAATTTAAGATTGATGATTTGAAGTATTAATTTCAATCACATTATAAATTGTATGCCATAGATATACATTGTATGTTATAATTAATTATGCTATGCTATATTACTCATTTATACCATGCATATTTCTTTATTGATAAAGTAATGATAATCATACTAACTTTAAAGATATAGTGAAATAATTTTTTTTTGAGTCATTAATATTATATTATTATTCAACAGATAATGACATTTGCAGTACCTAGAGTTACAGGAAATGTACATTATATTCTGAACAGACAACCATAGTGCTTATGTAAAGGTTTGAATTGAAAGTGCAGACATTCCACATGCACACACACAAACTTAAATTCACACTATTAGTTGCTTGATTGATTTATAATTGACAAGCCGTTATGTGCCCGGTCCTCCGAACCGGCTAAAAGTTATGTTTACATACACTCTAACTACTCAGGCAGTTATAATGAGATTGCCCGCATGACCTACGACACGAATTTAAACGTGAGGTAATTTTTTATTTGCCCGCTACAACATGAATTACCCGTTAAAATCATTACTCATCACCCATTATAACAATTACAAAATTGCCCGCTATAAATTACGACGCAAATTAAAACATGAATATATTTTGTTCTATTCATTGATTAAGAACATTCGACACTACTTTTTTTTTTTTTAATGATTGTTTGATATATTTTTTTTTACGACAAACATTAAGTCGCAGACCTATGTTGTGTTGTTTTTGTTTTTTTGCTATTTATTTATTTATTGTTGCTTTGGAAGCAAACTTAGAATTAATTTTTCTATTCAACATGTAAAACAATAACAAATGAAACCCTTATGAAATAATGTTTATAAAACGTATACGACACGAATTAAAACTTTAAAAATTTAGTTCCGGCAATTTGAACATTGCCCGGCAAATTAAACATTGCCCGGTAATTTAAACATTGCCTGGTAATTTAAACATTGCCCGGTATTATAAACATTGCCCGGTATTATAAACATTGCCCGGTATTATAAACATTGCCCGGTAATTTAAACATTGCCCGGTATTATAAACATTGCCCGGTATTATAAACATTGCCCGGTAATTTAAACATTGCCCGGTAATTTAAACATTGCCCGGTATTATAAACATTGCCCGGTATTATAAACATTGCCCGGTAATTTAAACATTGCCCGGTAATTTAAACATTGCCCGGTATTATAAACATTGCCCAGTATTATAAACATTGCCCGGTAATTTAAACATTGCCCGGTAATTTAAACATTGTCCGGTATTATAAACATTGCCCGGTAATTTAAACATTGCCCGGTAATTTAAACATTGCCTGGTATTATAAACATTGCCCGGTAATTTAAACATTGCCCGGTAATTAAAACAATGGCCGTTACCAAGGCGATAAGCCTAAAGGTGCCCAGTTCTCGGAACTGGATAAAATAACCCATGGAGTTATAAGCAATTGTCTTAAGCGGGGATAAAGTATTTTCCGGTAACTTAATTTTTTTACTTAAACCATTTAAATATTGCATTCTACAAATTACGACGCAAATTAAAACAAAATTTTGTTCCTTTCTTAAACGCATAAATACGCAAAATTTGATGACGCCATATAATTATAAGCTTAAATATAGAGTGTAACCAGGACCACTGCGTTTAAATAAGCTTAGTAAGGCGTCGGTATTACTTCCCGAAACAGAAAAAAAAATGCTAAATCTATTTGCTTTGTCCTATGTTTGTAAAGTTTTAAATTATTAATTAGCTTTAAGTCATGTATTCACAGTGTAAAGTATTAAAGTAGTGATAGATTAAGAAAATCAACTACAGTATTGGTAGTGTAAAGAATTTATGTTGTTTACGGCACGTAGACAATTTAAACATGAAGAAAATTTGTTCCCGTCATTGAGTTGAGATAATAAAATCCATGCACATAGTTTGATGACGTCAATTTAAACATGAATGAAAAATGTCCCTTCATTGCTATAAAATCCATGCGCAAAGATTGATGACGTCATAAAAATAATCTCAGCGCATCCTTTTTTTTTCTAACTTTGTGACGAAAAACTATAAAAAGTTGTACTGGCAAAGACAATGTGAATCAAAAGTTGTGTTTTTTTCACGTTTTTTGACCAAACTGACCACTGCGGTCATTATAATTTTGTTAAAACCTTGACAGTGTTCACCGCCGTAACGCAAAGAATATTTGTAGCAAATTTCACGTTTTTATGTCCAGTATTTAAAAAGATTATGCGGTATGTACATACCCAGCCAGCCAGCCAGCCAGCCAGCCACATACATACATACATATTCCTTTTGAGATTTATATATATACAAGCCGTTATGTGCCCGGTCCTCCGAACCGGCTAAAAGTTATGTTTACATACACTCTAACTAATCAGGCAGTTATAATGAGATTGCCAGCATGACCTACGACACGAATTTAAACGTGAGGTAATTTGTTATTTGCCCGCTACAACATGAATTACCCGTTAAAATCATTACTCATCACCCATTATAACAATTACAAAATTGCCCGCTATAAATTACGAAGCAAATTAAAACATGAATATATTTTGTTCTATTCATTGATTAAGAACATTCGACAGTACTTTTTTTTTTTAATGATTGTTTGATATATTGTTTTTACGACAAACATTAAGTCGCAGACCTATGTTGTGTTGTTTTTGTTTATTTGCTATTTATTTATTTATTGTTGCTTTGGAAGCAAACTTAGAATTAAATTTTCTATTCAACATGTAAAACAATAACAAATGAAACCCTTATGAAATAATGTTTATAAAACGTATACGACACGAATTAAAACTTTAAAAATTTAGTTCCGGCAATTTGAACATTGCCCGGCAAATTAAACATTGCCCGGTAATTTAAACATTGCCCGGTAATTTAAACATTGCCCGGTATTATAAACATTGCCCGGTATTATAAACATTGCCCGGTAATTTAAACATTGCCCGGTAATTTAAACATTGCCCGGTAATTTCAACATTGCCCGGTATTATAAACATTGCCCGGTATTATAAACATTGCCCGGTAATTTAAACATTGCCCGGTAATTTAAACATTGCCCGGTATTATAAACATTGCCCGGTATTATAAACATTGCCCGGTAATTTAAACATTGCCCGGTAACTTAAACAATGGCAGTTACCTAGGCGATAAGCCTAAAGGTGCCCAGTTCTCGGAACTGGATAAAATAACCCATGGAGTTATAAACAATAGTCTTAAGCGGGAATAAAGTATTTTCCGGTAACTTATACCATTTAAATATTGCATTCCACAAATAACGACGCAAATTAAAACAAAATTTTGTTCCCTTCTTAAACGCATAAATACGCAAAATTTGATGACGCCATATAATTATAAGCTTAAATATAGAGTGTAACCAGGACCACTGCGTTTAAATAAGCTTAGTAAGGCGTCGGTATTACTTCCCGAAACAGAAAAAAAAATGCTAAATCTATTTGCTTTGTCCTATGTTTGTAAAGTTTTAAATTATTAATTAGCTTTAAGTCATGTATTCACAGTGTAATGTATTAAAGTAGTGATAGATTAAGAAAATCAACTACAGTATTGGTAGTGTAAAGAATTTATGTTGTTTACGGCACGTAGACAATTTAAACATGAAGAAAATTTGTTCCCGTCATTGAGTTGAGATAATAAAATCCATGCACATAGTTTGATGACGTCAATTTAAACATGAATGAAAAATGTCCCTTCATTGCTATAAAATCCATGCGCAAAGATTGATGACGTCATAAAAATAATCTCAGCGCATCCTTTTTTTTTCTAACTTTGTGACGAAAAACTATAAAAAGTTGTACTGGCAAAGACAATGTGAATCAAAAGTTGTGTTTTTTTCACGTTTTTTGACCAAACTGACCACTGCGGTCATTTTAATTTTGTTAAAACCTTGACAGTGTTCACCGCCGTAACGCAAAGAATATTTGTAGCAAATTTCACGTTTTTATGTCCAGTATTTAAAAAGATTATGCGGTATGTACATACCCAGCCAGCCAGCCAGCCAGCCACATACATACATACATATTCCTTTTGAGATTTATATATATAATATGATACGATATGATATGATATATATACAGGCCATTATTGCCCGATTCTTCGAACGGGCTTTTTTTTAGAATATGCTTGACACATTATAGTTTTTTAGTTTTGTTTTTGCAACATACATAAAGTAGTATGTTTTTTTTTTTTGTTGGTCACTATTTTTTTAATTTATTTTTGTTTTGCACACTTTATTATACACCAATTCAATATACAACTAAAAAGGAAAAACAAATTTTTTTTTTTTATTTCTTGCTCAAAGTATGACCACTATGATCGAATTTTGTGAGATAATTGGGTAATTAAACTCTTTCTGTAAAACAGAACTCACATGTCTTTTAAAAAGTACTGTTAATTCGAAAAGTATTGTTTGATATATTTTTTTGCTACAACATTAGTCGTAGATCAATATTTATTTATTTTTGCTTTTTTTTTTGTTTTTGTTGGTGTTATTTACTATTTATTTATTGTTGCTTTGGAAGCAAACTTAGAATTAAATTTTAAATTCAACAGGAAAAACAATAACAACTGAAACCGATATGAATCATAGTTTATACAACGTATACGACATGAATTAAAACTTTTAAAAGTTGGTCCGGCAAATTTAAACATTGCCCGGCAATATAAAAATTTCCCGCTACATAGTTTATAAGACGTATACGATACAAATTAAAACTTTAAAACGTTGAGCTCGGCAATTTAAACATTGCCTGGCAATTGAAAAATTTTCCGCTACAAAGTTTATAAGACGTATACACAGAATAGGTATAGAACAGAATGCACAATCCCTATATACGCAGTCACTAAAAGTTACCATTTTCCGCAATGCAGCGGTCGCTAGAGACGCTACTATAGTAAAATGTGAAAGGATATCTACGTCTGCCATAAATATATACAATATATATAGGGCCTACATTATCTTTCATTATAGGCTTACTTTTATATAAATTTGACTTAATTACCCATTTTGTTTAGAACATTATATGATTAGGCCAATATGATGTATAAATATTTTTATTGCCCGGTACTGATTTGAAAAAAAAAATGGCTTAGACGTAGCTCGGTACCGGTAACTAAATTGCTGCGGCTACCGGTACATAAATATATATACTTTTTAAACCAAAATAAACTTTTAAAATTATGAAGGGAAATAGGCATATAATTCATAATGAGTTAATATGAGGTTGTTTATGCTGTTGTTTATCCTTTATGGAGTCAGGAAAGCCATGCAATTTGACATGCTCTTTTTTACGATAATCAGTCGTTTTCGCATCATTGTTGTAGTTTATTACACAACCGTTTATGCACATTTTGCCTGAAATATTAGCTTTGGGTGTTCGAACTTGTAGATTTGAAGAAAAGGACGTTGTAGGCTAAATAAGCATAAATATAGAGTGTAACCAGGACCGCTGCGTTTAAATAAGCTTAGTATGGCGTCGGTATTACTGCCCAAAACAGAAATAAAATGCGATTGCGCATTCTGTTTTATACCTATTCTGTGGACATATACAACACGAATAAAAACGTGAAGGAATTTTGTATTTGCCAGATACAACGTAAGATACCCATTAAAACCATTAATCATTACCCATTATAACAATTTAAAAATATCCCGCTATAAATTACGACGCAAATTAAAACGTGAATATATTTTGTTCTATTCATTCATAAAGTACATTAGCAAAGGTTGAAGCCAAGTTAATTTTAAATGAATACGCAAAATTTGATGACGTCATAACGAAAAGCCGGCTATCTATCTCTGCGCAAACTTTGATGACGTCATCCTGAAAAAAATCTCAACGCCATCCTTTTTTTTATTTTTTTAGCGCGATGGATCGAAAAACTATAAAAAGTTGGAACGGCAATTTTAACATGAACCCAAAATATGTCGTTTTATTCGCGTTTTTTGACCAAACTGACCACTGCGGTCATTTTAATTTTTTTTAAACCTTGACAGTGTTCACCGCCGTAACGCAAAGAATATTTGTAGCAAATTTCACGTTTTTATGTCCAGTATTTAAAAAGATTATGCGGTATGTACATAGCCAGCCACATACATACATACATACATATTCCTTTTGAGATTTATATATATACAAGCCGTTATGTGCCCGATTCTTCGAACGGGCTTTTTTTTAGAATATGCTTGACACATTATAGTTTTTTAGTTTTGTTTTCGCAACATACATAAAGTAGTATGTTTTTTTTTTTTGTGGTCAGTATTTTTTAAATTTATTTTTGTTTTGCACACTTTATTATACACCAATTCAATATACAACTAAAAAGGAAAAACAAATATTAATAATTTTTTTTTATTTCTTGCTCAAAGTATGACCACTATGATCGAATTTTGTGAGTTTATTGGGTAATTAAACTCTTTCTGTAAAATAGAACTCACATGTCTTTTAAAAAGTACTGTTAATTCAAAAATGATTGTTTGATTTTTTTTTTCTACAACATTAGTCGTAGATCAATATTTTTTTTTTTGTGTGTTTTTTTGTTGGTGATATTTGCTATTTATTTATTGTTGCTTTGGAAGCAAACTTAAAATTAAATTTTAAATTCAACAGGAAAAACAATAACAACTGAAACCGATATGAATCATAGTTTATACAACGTATACGACATGAATTAAAACTTTAAAAAGTTGGTCTGGCAAATTCAAACATTGCCCGGCAATATAAAAATTTCCCGCTACATAGTTTATAAGACGTATACGATACAAATTAAAACTTTAAAACGTTGAGCTCGACAATTTAAACATTGCCTGGCAATTGAAAAATTTCCCGCTACAAAGTTTATAAGACGTATACACAGAATAGGTATAGAACAGAATGCACAATCTCTATATACGCAGTCACTGAAAGTTACCATTTTCCGCAATGCAGCGGTCGATAGAGACGCTACTATAATAAAATGAGAAAGGATATCTACGTCTGCCATAAATATATACAATATATATAGGGCCTACATTATCTTTAATTATAGGCTTACTTTTATATAAATTTGACTTAATTACCCATTTTGTTTTCAACATTATAGGATTAGGCCAATATGATGTAAAAATATTTATTACCCGGTACTGATTTGAAAAAAAATGGCTTAGACGTAGCTCGGTACCGGTAACTAAATTGCTACGGCTACCGGTACATAAATATATACTTTTTAATCCAAAATAAACTTTTAAAATTATGAAGGGAAATAGGCATATAATTCATAATGAGTTAATATGAGGTTGTTTATGCCGTTGTTTATCCTTTATGGAGTCAGGAAAGCCATGCAGTTTGACATGTTTTTTTTTACGATAATCAGTCGTTTTCGCATCATTGTTGTAGTTTATTACACAACCGTTTATGCACATTTTGCCTGAACTATTAGCTTTGGGTGTTCAAACTTGTAGATTTGAAGAAAAGGACGTTGTAGGCTAAATAAGCATAAATATAGAGTGTAACCAGGACCACTGCGTTCAAATAGGCTTAGTATGGCGTCGGTATTACTGCCCAAAACAGAAATAAAATGCGATTGCGCATTCTGTTTTATACCTATTCTGTGGACACATACAACACGAATAAAAACGTGAAGGAATTTTGTATTTCCCAGATACAACGTAAGATACCCATTCAAACCATTAATCATTACCCATTATAACAATTTAAAAATATCCCGCTATAAATTACGACGCAAATTAAAACGTGAATATATTTTGTTCTATTCATTCATAAAGTACATTAGCAAAGGTTGAAGCAAAGTTAATTTTAAATGAATACGCAAAATTTGATGACGTCATAACGAAAAGCCGGCTAGCTATCTCTGCGCAAACTTTGATGACGTCATCCTGAAAAAAATCTCAACGCCATCCTTTTTTTTATTTTTTTAGCGCGATCGATCGAAAAACTATAAAAAGTTGAAACGGCAATTTTAACATGAACCCAAAATATGTCGTTTTATTCGCGTTTTTTGACCAAACTGACCACTGCGGTCATTTTAATTTTTTTAAAACCTTGACAGTGTTCACCGCCGTAACGCAAAGAATATTTGTAGCAAATTTCACGTTTTTATGTCCAGTATTTAAAAAGATTATGCGGTATGTACATAGCCAGCCACATACATACATACATACATATTCCTTTTGAGATTTATATATATATATGATATGATAATTCTTAATTGAGTTAAATTGATTTTAAATTTTTGCTATTGAATTATTTTGACTATTGGATCAATTTTATTTATGTAAAGATTGTAAAAGGATGATTCAGAGTACAAGAGCAAAACAATTTTTCTTATTAAATTTTAACTTAAATAGTTAAAATAGATTTTTCTTGGATGTTTAAAAGAAATTCCACACATAACTATTATCTAGTGAGGAATTGTCTTTTCTTTTTGGTTCGGGCGACTGTTATGAAACGGAGATTCATAATAATTACCTTTATTAAGTTCTAGCATTAATAATTGCGAATCGCGAATCTAACGTTGGGAGAATAAAAGTTATTAAATATCAACACCGGAAGAACGCTATTTTAAGAATCTTCTAGAAGCATTTTTATTCGATTTGTAAAGTCTCGTTAATAATCAATAAGAACGATACAACGTCATTTACATTAAGTAATCGTGTTGTTTACAAAATAGGCTTAAAACAATTACGATACGCCCAAACTGTTAGTCTATAAAAGCAGAGAACCGCGTTCAATCTACCCTTTTCGGCCTATTGCCTTTTCAATACAGTTAGGCGTATGTCGCTGTCTGTTAATAAGTCATTTCGTGCATGTGCTCTGAACTTGCCTTGTTTGCTCAACTACCTCAACCTAATAATGTAAATTCTAAATATCAGGTTTGGAATGTGTTTCTTATATATTTCAATTTATTATTTGGACAAGGATTCCATACATACACATATTGAAATGCATGTTAAATGGATCTAAGCCATACTCTTGTTTTATACCAACTATGGAACTGTAGCCTATTGTACAAATATGTGAATATCAGGAAACTGAAGACCAGTTCAGTATTTTCAGTATTAAAGTTTAAAAGTATTTACAACTGAACTCTTATCTCAGTTATTTCATTGTGAACTATTTTACATGTGTGGTCTTAGGAACTATAATTACTGATAGTAATCCTATTATATACAAGACAAGTAAAATATACAACCAACTTGAGCTGATATAAATATTTACCAGGAAACAAGATGAATTACACTTATACACTATTGTTGCATAACAGATGTCAAAAGGATATACAACCTTGGGCATACTCATACTCTAGACTATAATAACCATAATAACTACAACAACAGTAATTCAACTCATACTAAGTTCATGAGATAAACATCAACTACTTACTAATTCTGTCAGAAGAAGAACTGTTAATAAATATACTGAACATTGAAACAACAGCACAATTGAGCTGGAATTCATATTTATTAAGGGGGGCTCGGAGTCAAAATACATTCATAACATTCTTAATACAGATTAGTATGTCATCTAAAATAAATATAATGGACAATATAATGAACTGACTTGATCAGGTATCATAAATAAATTATAACTCGGCTGACATGAAAGTGTTGGATGACCACTAGTGTTTGCTGAAACAACATCTCATAGCTGATTAGGTAAGCCCATTACTTACTTCGTTGATGGTCAGTGGTGTTGAATACACGGACAGTAATTACGAGAACGAAATAACTGTTGGTTTCTGTTCGAAGGAATTGTGTCACGTAATAACATATAAACATAGACTCACACTCATAAAAACACACACTCACACAGATATAAACAAAAACTCACACAGATATAAACTATAAACACACACTTACCCAGATATAAATACACACAATTCAAATAATACATAAACATACAAGCCCTGTACGCGCATTCGGCTGTGTTGGTCTTGATGGGCCTTGTCAGCTGATGCTATTGTTCCAATGACATTGGGTTTTTGTTGTTGTTGTGGTTTTTATGTAAGGTAACTCAAAGTTAAGTACAACATTATTATGATGTCTCATTGTTCTGAAAAGCAGTTATGTCTTTGGAATCAGGAAAGGGGGAGAGTCATTGTGTTTGGTGCTTTATATGTTTGGACTCGACATGCGTTTTTTTTATAGAATTTCGAGTTCAGGTAACCCATTTTCCGTTGATTACTTCATGGGACTTCGCCGTCCTGCTCTATGAACTGTGCATTTTGGGAACTGTCTGGCTGTGAAACGTGTTCCTGTGAACTGTGAGCCTGTGACCTGTGGGCTAACATGCATTCGGTCTTGCATGCCGTGAAAATGATTGTTACACATGCAGACGCCCATGACCTTTTCTAAAACTAGATCCAGACTGGATAGTAAACCCACAAAATTCCAGCAACATGCCGATACCTTTTAAAACAAATCCAATAGCACAAGCCTACGGCTTTGATCTGTTGGAAGCGCTCAATCAACGTTTGATCGACTCATACCATTGATGGTTTTCCTAGAAGCGACCAACTCATGTAATGCATGAGATGACATCATTTAGATTTTAGACCAATGATTCCCAAAAAATTGTGTTTTTGCTCGCGGCTCGCTCCCAGATATCGCATTTCACCACATTAATATCGAAAAGGAAAACCACTGTTTGAGATAAACTTATTTCGTCTTAGATCGTAGCTAAACCTGAAGGATTGAATGAAGAATTTTTTTTTGGTAAGCTCTGACTGACTTCTGTACAATAGAGCAAAGTTTTGAAACATTTTCAGAAATCATAGTTCAGTTCGTTTCCTTTTTTTTCAATTTAGACAACACATTTAATTATTATTATTATTATAATATGTTATAGACGCTCCTTCTATAAAGAATATTATTTCGTCCTACGCTGTTCCGTACTCTGAGTCTAGTCTTGCATTTTTATCAGTGTTTTAAATGATGTTAAATTACTGGCTTTCCTGGTTTATTCAGGCAACCCCTTCTATGCCCAGATGCCACTCGATGAAGAAAGTGTACGTGTATGCATTTGTTCTCACATAAGGCTAAGGAACCAGGAAAGTGTTTTTGTCTTTATGTTTACCTGAGCATTACAACAGGCTGTTACCGTGTTGTATTTCTAAATTTATTACCTTTACTCTTTGCCCCTTCTGACCTCTAGTGTTTCTAGGTTTAGCGATTTAACTATTGGTTAATTTATTTAATTTTAATTATTTAGCGTAGGATTTTGTGGACATTTATTAAAGGCCCAACTAATTACAACTAAATAATTTCACGAACAAGACTTGAGTAACAGTGAAATATTTTAAATAAATAATGTGTTACTTTCTCTTGGCCGATATAACTATACATGTAAAATTACTAAAAACATTATGTCTAGGAGATTTATAGACATTTAAAGAAATTAATTTAAAGACGATCGTCAAATTCGCTCAGATCTATGGATTGTTAAAAAAAATAAAAATAAGCGATACATTGGTCGGTGAGAAATAAATCCATTGTGTAATGTCATGAAAAAAATCATGAACTGCGAATTGTAAAATGTTTTTTTTATTCTGTCACAAATAATCTTAGTTTTTCCCCCATGTAATCCTGTACTGTGATATTTTGATTTGAGGATTAAGAAGGATTTGAAACTGGGTAAGATTACAGTATTTCATTGACTTTTAGGATTAGTGGTCAACGGTGAACCAGATGACAGGATGAAATGTCAGAGGTTAAGAGGCACAATTACAGTTCTGTGGAAACTTGTTATGGAAATAGGAAAACCGAAATAGCAGGCACTGGTAAAGAAAATATTTATTAAAAAAAAACACCCAATAAAATGGCAAATGATAAATAGCAGTCGATAACAGAAAGCTAAGAGATCAGTATAATAATGATTAAAAGTAGAACTTATTCATTTCCATAACATTAGCCAATCAAAAGTAACGAAATTATTCAGGCTAAGTTCTAGGCTTAAAAAGACAACAAAAAAAAAAACGATATGCTAGAGCAGGAGCCGGCAGCCTTTTGATAATAGTGTGCCAAAGTAGGATTACTCAATCAGTCAGCGCGCCAAAAGTAGGATTACTCAATCAGTCAGCGCGCCAAAAGTAGGATTACTCAATCAGTCAGCGCGCCAAAAGTAGGATTACTCAATCAGTCAGCGCGCCAAAAGTAGGATTACTCAATCAGTCAGCGCGCCAAAAGCCTTTTAGTCATCCCGCTCTATCACTCAATTTCTTGTAGAAAATACTTTAAAAAATTATTTTGGTGGGAGCCTTTCACGTGCCATTGAAAATAGCCAAGTCTGGCACGCGTTCCACAGGTTGCCGATCCCTGCGCTAGGGGACTTGTAACCATTTCTTCGGCCTTTACATCCATACACGTGTACGTAATGATACAAAAACAAATTGCTAGTACTTTAACACAAACACTTACATCCAGAGGAGAATAGTCAATTTCGTAACACCCCACAGGCACCAGGTTGTGAGAGTAAACAAGTGATTATCATAAATAATATAGTAAAGAAACCAGCTCTGTGTTTTCATATGTGTGTGTGCTCTCTCTGTAGAGTCTCTCTTTCTCTCTCTCTCTCTCTCTCTCTCTATCTCTCTCTCTCTCTCTCTCTCTCTCTCTCTCTATCATTCTCTTTCTCTATCTCTCTCTCTCTCTCTCTCTCTCTCTCTCTCTCTCTCTCTCTATCATTCTCTTCTCTCTCTCTCTCTCTCTCTCTCTCTCTCTCTCTCTCTCTCTCTCTCTCTCTCTCTCTCTCTATCATTCTCTTTCTCTATCTCTCTCTCTCTCTCTCTCTCTCTCTCTCTCTCTCTCTCTCTCTCTCTCTCTCTCTCTCTCTCTCTCTCTCTCTCTCTCTCTCTCTCTCTCTCTCCATCTCGTGCTCTCTGTTGGCCTTGTTGATAGTGTTGTTGTTGTTTTTTTGTTATTATTAATACTTTTGATGTCTTTGTTGATGTTAGTGTTGTTGTTAATGTTATAGTTAATATTGTTGGTGTCTTGATGTTAATTTCGTTATCGAGGCTGTGGATGTTATTGATGATGTTTTTGATTATGTTAATTATGTGGTTGTTGTTGGTATTGTTGGATGTTTTTTGTTGTTCATATTGCTGTCAATGTTCTTTTTGATGTCTTTGTTGTTTTTATGTAGATGTTAATGTTGTTTTTGATATGGTGGTCATTATTGTTAAAGGTTTAGCAGTTGTTGTTACTGTCATTGTTAGGTCGACGTTTGAGAGGTCTGTTCTTGTGTGTATCCTAGTGGACGTAGATGCTAATTTGGAACAATTGTTGTAAAACTATTTAGCAGAAATAAGTAATGAATTCCTTTTCAGAAAAATATTTAGAAAAAATATTTACGCAACGAACGAGGGAATCCAATTGATTAGGTCAACTAACAGCTGATTGGGATAACTAATCCTCCAGATTAGTCTAACACTTCTCTGTCAATAATTAAAGAAAATCGATACAAGTTTCCCATTTGTGCAAATACATTAATCAGGTACAGAAATTATAGTGTTAAAATTGATTGTTATTAGATTAACGTAAGTATCCCTTTTTTTTAAAGGGATTTGATGCACATGGCAAGGGAACCAGCATTGTCAAGTTTCTTTGGCCAAAGTATACAAGCGGATGAGTGGCCAGCACAATGCCTAGTCGCGTTACTTATACCCAGCGACTGTAAGGTACCAATTAGAGCTGGGTGGGGTAAAAGACAGATCTAAAGAACATTATTAGATTATCTCTTATTACATTTGTTATATTTATTATATTTATTTCTTTCTTTATTTTTTGTTCATCTTTTTGTTGTTTTAAAAGCAAAACAAATTTTTGCAGTACGCCAGCTGAACGCGCCCAATACATTCAAGAAAAAACATCAGTAATGATCTTTACTCCGCCTGGCTATCACCTTTGGGGGTATCCTGCCGGTCCCAAGCCCGGGTCCAAGAGGAGGGTTGGTCGTGGGGCTAGCGACCTTACACCATAAAAAAAACAATGCTACAGAAACCAATGATCTACTTTTTTAAAAAAGGGTTTTCATTTCGAATCAAATGTCTAATAAACTTCAAAACGCTATGAAATAGAATTTCATTTTTAACAAAATCTTTTTCGGCAAGAAATCAGTTTTCAACGTAAGGCCCCTCTCCCCCCCCCCCCCCCCGAAACACAAACACAGACAGACAACAATAATTCCATCTGCTCTTTAAAATATTCCGCAGTGTGGTGAAAACTAAAAAGTATCGTATAAATAAAAGAGACTATGGGAATAAGGCAAGGGGTAAGCAGAACGCGGGATAGCTGGCTTATTTTAGAACAGTGATTTCCAAACCTTAAGATCCCTCGAGAAATTTCGAGGCTTCTGCAGGTTTATGAACTCAGATACTAGATTGATCAGTTTTTAAAGACAAGCGCAATAGAACATCTGCTGTGAATGCACGTGACTTTCGGGGTAATTTATTCCACGCGCTCTGAAGCACGACAGAGTATTCGCGCTTAATTCTTTTCCTGGTTGGCTTTATTGGGGTGGAGTGGAGGGGAGGGGGGTGGGGAGGGAAGGAATCTGATATCCGTGTCTGATCTCGCAGACTACAAGAGTATCCGGAAGTTTATTGCACGAATGGACGCGGCAAGAATTTTTTATTACATCTGAATATGAGAAAGAGAGAATGAAAGAGAGAGATAGAAAGAAAGAGAGAGAGAGAGGGGGGTGCACGGGTTAATAATTTAGATTTGATACGAAATAGAGAGGGGGGGGAGTAAGAGAAAGGCGACGGGGTGTGGGGCGGATGATGCTGTCGTCGGCTACTGGGCGCTAAAAACTGTGTGACTGAGTGGTGACAAGTGACAAGTGACAAGTGTGAAGACTAACTACAGAAGACGAGTTCGATATGGAAAAAAAAAGAAAAAATATTGAAAGGAAATTAGAAACAAAAAAATTGGAAAGAGCACCAAAGAGAAAGTGTCAAGAGAAAAAGGAATAAATGAAAGGAAGGAAGGAAGAGAGAAAGGAAGAGAGACTGTGAGAAACAGCGAGATTGCATAAGCGGGAAATTTAGAAAGAGAGTAAGTAAGAGAGAGAGAGAGAGAGAGAGTGTGGGAAATAAAGAAGCTGGAGATAAGAAAGAAAGAGAGAGAGAGAGCGAAGAGATTGAGACCAGTGAAAGACAACAGAGTTAGAGCGCATTCAGCATTATAAACAAAAGAAATATATAAAGAGATTCAATCAATCCTCAACAGTCAAATGTACTAGCTATTGACTGGTTCAAAGTTCAAATCACACACACACAAATAGATCTAAGATTTTAACACCTTCGCACTGGCAGACAGTAGGTTGACGAGAATAGTGTTCACGACATGCTTGTTGACGAAGTCTGAAGCAGAACAAACTGGTGAACGCTTCTTCACCGGCCCCATGGATCACTTCGGTCCGACGGGCTACTTTTACTAGTATCATATAACACATATTATATAAAACGGAATAAGACCAGTGACGTCTATACTTGAAGGCTGTGGCTAAATCTGGGTCAAATATTACCAAATGTCCGCTTGTGGTGAGAATCTACTGTTTCGATCTTTCGCTGGTACGTCACGACAAAATGACCTACATTTTGACAGTTATTTGTGTGTTTTTTTTCTTAAGGCGACCCTGTGTTGCAACTGTTGCAATCATGTGATGTTGTATTTGTTGTATGTACCGGTTCACGACCCGGTGTTTGAGAAACTGAGCTATAATCAATTTCTTTTAGTGCCTTTAGACCTCTGCGCCATACGCCATTTAAGGATGCATTCGATCGCCCGACTCATATTCAACAAAAATGTATCATATTGATTCATGATATAATTAATTGCATCCAGTTTTTCTTTGTGTGGAGGCTTTATGGGGCCAGGAAGTGGGAGAAAGACGTGATCACTATCCTCCCCCCCCCCTTTTAACACCACCAACCAACCTACCGTAAAACAAAATTTGATTAATATCAGTCAATAAGGTTTATTTCTATATCTTATAACGATTTTATAACACAGAGTCTGTCGTGTTGCAGACCTCTACCGTGCTATTTATATATTCGCACAGATAAAAGCCACAAACACATTAAATTATGGTTCCTTTTATTTGCTCAACACGGCGCATTTGTGTATTGGCTCCGCTATGAATAATGCAGTGTTTCTTCATCACACAACAGGCGCACAACTGCACACTCGTCGGTCAATTAGCACGCGCTGTGATGTCACTGGTGCGTCAACTTTGGAGGGGGGTCAAGGTCTTTATGGGACGCTGAGCTCCAACATAACCACGACTGTCAGGACTGGTGGAGAGCCCTTGGTTGGGGGGAACCGAGAGCAGTGGGGAGGGGGGCGGTCGGGGATGGAGGGATGGGAGAAAAATAGAGAGAACGAGAGATAAATAGATAGAGAGAGAAATAGAGAAAAAGAAAGGGAGAGAGAAAGAGAGAATTAGATATAGTTAGAGAGCAAGATAACTAACAAGAGAAACTTCAATAGTTATCACTAAACCTAGAAACACTAGAGCAGGGGTCGTCAACCTAAGGCACGCGGGCCTGACTTGGGTCGCAGTGCGATTTTAAATGGCACATGAGAGACTTCCAAGAGGTGTTTGAATGAGGAGAACTAACTGTTGAAGCCGATGTTTCTGAATGACAGCGAATATTTCAGTGAGTTGACCTTGCATTTACAAGGACGGGTTCAAACAGCACTTGAACAGTTAGAAAACTGGAATGGATATTGGATTGAAAGAGGACATATCTTTCCGTGAATTCAATTTCAAAACTACGTGTATTTCCCTAATGTATGGCACATCTTAAGATAGATAGGTGGTTTTTTTTTTCAGAAGTACATCGAAGCACTCAAAGCGGAGTTTTATAACAAAGACAAGATTTTCAAATTAATGGACTTTTGTTGTTTTCATATCATATCAATCCTGACTGGATTTATCTATATAAAACCGTCTTAGATGTGGGTTGTTTTTTTTTTATTGGAGGGATAATGACCATTTTAAAATGCAGCAAGTTGAATTTTAAGCCAAAATCAAATTTGGATACTTTATCTTAATAAAAGGGAGATAATTAACCAGTTTAGTTTTCTTTGCACTAAATGTTCTTTTTTTATAAAAGAGTAAATTGCTTACAATTTTTAACTTTAAGATTATAAAACTGTAAAAGATAAATGAAAATTATAAAAATATCATATGACTGAAGAATATATATGTACATTTTCAAACAGTACATTAACTACCCAGTTTCTATCATTACTATGTATCTATACCTCTCAACGATAGTTTAAGCCCTTTTGTTTGGAAGATATAAAGAGATAAACCATTGAAGAGAATAATATCTCAGTAAAGCTGAGATCAAAATATAATTAATGTATAGCAGGTGCAAGATCAATATTTCGACAACAAAATTATAATTTTAGACAAAAAGTTATTTATTTATTTATTTATTGAGGCATTTTTATAAAGCGCTTACCTTACAGCTCTAAGCGCTTTACAATTTTTTTTTTAACTAAAATTATAAACTATTTAAGCTACTAACATAAATAGACAATAGCTACATCATTAAATGGCTATAAAGATAATACCTACAGCAATAAAATTGATTTTAAAAATAATAGGTGCGACATTAAAAGTGACAAAAACGATAGTTACAATATTAAAAAAAACAATAGCTACAACATTGAAGTGGCTATAAAACAAAGACACATTAGCACATACTGGTAATAATACAAAGGAAGCATAAAAACAAACCGAGACCAGGAACGAGGCATCTCAGGTCATAGGCGGACCTAAACAGATGGGTTTTAAAGGACTTTTTTTTCGCAATGACGGATGTGGAAGGGGAGCTAGTTCCAGAAGGTGGGGGCGTGGAAGAAGAAGGAACGGTCGTCGATGGTTTTGGTTCTTGGGATTGAGAAGGTTCTATTGTCAGTGGAAGAGCGTAGTTGTCTTGTGGGGATGTAAGGAAGCAACAGTTCAGAGAGATAGACAGGAAAATGAGGGCCAGTGAAAGAATTGAAGCATAGATTGGCAGTCTTGTACTTTATGCGAGAGGATATTGGAAGCCAGTGGAGTTGCTGCATGTGTGGTTGAATGTGGTCATGTTTCTTTGCTTAAAAAATGAGTCTGCATGCTGAGTTCTGTACCCTCTGAAGTTTGTCTATGTGGTGCTGAGGAATGCCTGCGAGGAGGGTGTTACAGTAGTCAAATTTTGAAAGAATGAGTGAACAGACGAGAGTTTTTGTGGCGTCAAAGGAGAGGAGGTGTCTAATGGCGCTGATTTTTCTGAGTTCGTTGTATGCTGATCTGCAGATGTTTATGACGTGCTTTTCCATGGAGAGGGTGTCTGTGAACGTGACTCCAAGGTTTCTGGACGAGGAAGAGAGAGTGATGTCAGAGTTGCCGATAGATATAGAAGAAGGAGCAGATGGAGGGAGAGGTTTGTTTTGAGAGTGGATGAGAAGGATTTCCGTTTTGTCTTCAGTTTGTTGCAAGTCATCCAACGCTTTACGTCGTCTACGCACTCCTACATGCGAAGGACGGTGGCATCGAGTTGATCAGGAAAGCAAGAGTCACTGATCTGAGTGTCATCAGCAAAGGACTGACTGGAAACTGAGTGGTGGCTGATGAGGGGATGATAGAGGTTTAGTGTAGAGAATGAAAAGGACCGGCCCAAGGACGATCCTTGAGGAATTCCAAGAGACAGGGCTGAAGGTTTGGAAGAGCGGTTGGAAATAGAGACTGTTTGAGTTCTGTCTAAAAGATAAGACTGAAACCAGTTTAGAGCTGAGCCAGAAAGTCCGAAAGAAAGATGAAGACGGTCGAGAAGAATCTGGTGGTCGATGGTATCAAATGCCGCGGAGAGATCTAACAGAGTGATAATAGAGAGTTTTCCGCCGTCCATCGCGCACAGGAAGTCGCTCATGACTCGGACCAGCGATGTTTCTGTGCTATGACCTGGCCGCTAAGCGGACTGAGAGGAAGGATAGAGATTGCGAGAGTGAAGATAGTCAGATAGCTGAGAGAGTACGAGTTTTTCTGTGATTTTGGAGAGAAAGGAGATGTTGCTGACAGGGCGGTAATTCTTGAGTGTGTTTGGGTCGAGTGAGGGTTTCTTTAATAGTGGCAGGACTATCGACCGTTTAAAGATGGGCGGGAAAATGCCAGAGAGTAGAGAAGAGTTAATGATAGAGGTGAGTGGTGGGAGGATGACGTCGAGGCATTCTACAAGCAATGGGACGGGGATGGGATCGAGGGCACATGACTTGGTGGCAGACCTGATGATGACTCGCCTCACCTCGTCCTCGGTTACAGGCAGGAATCCAATGATTCCGTCTGCCCAACGTCCTCCGAGAACGGTGAGGAATGTGTAGGGGTCACACTGTCTAGCTCATCCCTAATCTCATGCACCTTAGTGGTGAAAAAGTCCACAAAGGCGTCATGTCGGTAGGCAGGGTGGAGTTTTTGCCATTGCCAAGAAGACGGTTACTAGCGCTGAACAACGCCTTGGTTGACGCACAAGATTCTACCTTTGATTTCAGTAGTCCTCCTTGGCCTTCTGCACAATCTCTGCAGCCGCCTCTTTCGCTGTCCGAAAGATCTGTCTGTCGACAGTCAGTCCGGTCTTTAACCAACGCCTTTCAGCGCGTCTTCGCTCATGTTTTGCCTGACGCAGTTGGTCACTAACGCCCGTATACCATGGAGACGAGCGACCAGTCGGGACACGCCGCACTATGGGCGGGGCGCGCTCATCCAGGAGTGCGCGGAGTCCGTCGTCCAAACGCTGAGCACTGAGGTCAGCACCGAGCCCCTGCAGCGGTGTCTTGATGTCGGCTGTGAAAGCCACTCTATCTAAAGCGTTTATGTCACGCACTGTCCTGTAGACAGTTGGCTTCTGCGGGGGAGCTACGTTGAGTGTAGTGAGCACGGCTGCATGGTCGGAGGAGAGCATATGGCTCACAGTACAACAGTCCACTGGTCGTCATCACGGTACACCACCCAGTCGATGATGTGGCCGCTTCGGTAGTAAGTGGGCTGCTCGATGCCCTGGACAAGGCTAAACCTTGTGAGGATGTCGAGCACCTTGCTAGTAAGGTGATCAGTACTAGTACATAAGGCATTAAATTATAATTTCGAAATACAACGTAATAACATATATAATAACATATATACCGGTAATACAACGTAATAACATATATACCGGTAATACAACGTAATAACATATATACCGGTAATACAACGTAATAACATATATACCGGTAATACAACGTAATAACATATATACCGGTAATACAACGTAATAACATATATACCGGTAATACAACGTAATAACGTATATACCGGTAATACAACGTAATAACATATATACCGGTAATACAACGTAATAACATATATACCGGTAATACAACGTAATAACATATATACCGGTAATACAACGTAATAACATATATACCGGTAATACAACGTAATAACATATATACCGGTAATACAACGTAATAACGTATATACCGGTAATACAACGTAATAACATATATACCGGTAATACAACGTAATAACATATATACCGGTAATACAACGTAATAACATATATACCGGTAATACAACGTAATAACATATATACCGGTAATACAACGTAATAACATATATACCGGTAATACAACGTAATAACATTTATACCGGTAATACAACGTAATAACATATATACCGGTAATACAACGTAATAACATATATACCGGTAATACAACGTAATAACATATATACCGGTAATACAACGTAATAACATATATACCGGTAATACAACGTAATAACATATATACCGGTAATACAACGTAATATCATATATACCGGTAATACAACGTAATAACATATATACCGGTAATACAACGTAATAACATATATACCGGTAATACAACGTAATAACATATATACCGGTAATACAACGTAATAACATATATACCGGTAATACAACGTAATAACATATATACCGGTAATTCAACGTAATAACATATATACCGGTAATACAACGTAATAACATATATACCGGTGATTATTCTTTCTTCCTAAGTGGTATGCGGGCATGGAATGGTCTGCATGAAAAGAACAACAACAGTAACATCATTAACAAACACTAATGGAAATGCAGGACTCGACGCAGACCGTGAATGAACGTAGGACGCAATAATCTTCTTTATAGAATGGGCGTATGCAATGTGTAAGGTAAGATAGATAATATAAGATAGTTAAATAGATACATAGATAAATAGATCGAATAGTCGCAGTGTTATTTTGTGATCGCCTAAGTCCAGTGAAAACAAGTGCCATCTCATTGATCATTGAAACAACAAACAAAACAACAAACAAGAAAACCATAAAAACGAAGTTTTTATTATACTCCCTTTATTTGCAAACTAAGTTTACCATCATGTAATTAAATAATTGATAGACTACTGCAATTGAAACGTACAGAAAAAATATCTGTGTCGCAAATCTCAAAAATATCTCCATACTCAGTATGAATTGTTCTAAAAATAATCTTAGCGAATATTTTTTTTTCTAGCTTTGCGCCGAAAAAGTATAAAAAGTTTCACAGGCATTTTTAACGCGAAATCAAAATATTTCTTATACTTTCCTTTTAAGAAATGAATATTGTCATAAGTGTAGTATTATTAAGTCATTTTAACTGAAAATTTGATAGGATGTATTGTTAGGCGCCACAAATGTGCTGTCCAAATTTCAGCTCGATCGGACCACGGGAAGTGGTCGAAAAATCGAAGCCAATTTTTGCACCATTGACGATTGCAGACATTGCAACTTAAAATAAAGGGAGTAACAAGAAAACCGTAAAAACGAAGTTTTTATTATACTCCCTTTATTTGCAAACTAAGTTTACCATCATGTATAATTAAATAATTGATTTACTACTGCAAATGAAACGTACAGAAAAAATATCTGTGTCGCAAATCTCAAAAATATCTCCTTACTCCATATGAATTGTTCTAAAAATAACCTTAGCGCATAATTATTTTTTTTCTAGCTTTGCGCCGAAAAAAGTATAAAAAGTTTCACAGGCATTTTTAACGCGAAATCAAAATATTTCTTATACTTTCCTTTTAAGAAATGAATATTGTCATAAGTGTAGTATTATTAAGTCATTTTAACTGAAAATTTGATAGGATGTATTGTTAGGCGCCCCAAATCTGCTGTCCACATTTCAGCTCGATCGGACCACGGGAAGTGGTCGAAAAATCGAAGCCAATTTTTGCACCATGCATTGACGGACGATTGCAGACATAGCAACTTAAAATAAAGGTAGTAAAAAGGACGAACATTGTCACCTTGATGTAGATTATTTACTATGAAAAATATCTGATCAAAATGGCGTAACTGTTCCTCGCACGAGAAGGATACTTCACTCGCGTCATGGATGAGCCCTAGTAGTGTTTGCGCATCGCATTGGTGGTGGTGGGGGGGGTGTGTTGGAAGGGGGAGGGCACAAACGTTTTGATGGGGGGGGGGGGTGGCTGATGTTCAAATGGACACTGTTTAGGTTAAAGTTGGATTGGGAAATGGGAAAGAGAGATTAATGGTGATTAATTGGCATGGGGTAATTTATCGTGAATGGGAGTTAGAGAGATAGAAAGTCACAGATCGGAGATAAGGTTTGTTAGGGCTACAGCTTGTAGAATTAGGCTATAACGTAGAGTGGTCTATCCAAGTTGTTGTGTGGCGATGGTGGACCTGATCCTCAGTGGATACAGATGGTGATAAACATGATGGGTTTATCCATGCTAGTACAATACGCTAGTTACGCTAGTTATGCTAGTTACACTAGCTACGCTAGTTATGCTAGTTACGCTAGTTACGCTAGTTATGCTAGTTACGCTAGTTATGCTAGTTACGCTAGTTACGCTAGTTACACTAGTTACGCTAGTTACGCTAGTTACGCTAGTTACGCTAGAGACGTTGTGTGCTATGTTAGGTGGCACGGTGGTCGAGCTAGGGCAGCAAGTTCGGATAGCGTACAGAAGGTCCTGGGTTCGAATCCTGGTGAACGCCAGGACTCGAGGGTGTCCCTGAGTCTACCCAGCTCTGATGGATACCTGACATTAGTTGGGTGT
This sequence comes from Anisus vortex, assembly GCA_949126835.1. Lineage (NCBI taxonomy): Eukaryota > Metazoa > Mollusca > Gastropoda > Planorbidae > Anisus > Anisus vortex. The sequence continues at coordinate 43,732,054 of OX421494.1, read as the reverse complement.
AAAGTAAAGGCGGGTGGGCCTTGTGCTGGCAACACATCCCCTTGTATGCCGTGGCCACAGAAACTGTTAAACGCTGCTCCCCCCGGCCCTAAGATCAATTTGGTTCGACGGGAACTTAACGTATGCACTATGTTGCAAAATAAAATATATTTCATTGTTTATTTGCATGCTAGAGCAGTCAGTTAGACCAGAGCTCGGCAACATTATTGATAATACTGTGCCAAAGTAGAATTTTCTACTTCATTCAGCAAGCCAACAGCCTAAAAGTCAATCCTGCGCCACCAACCAATTTCTTGTAGAATATACTTTAATTACCTATATGTGGGTCTTTCATTGCCATTGAAAATCGCTCTGCGTGCCAAGTCTGCGTGCCACGTCTAGCAAGCGGTGCGTAGTTTGCCGAACCCCTGATTTATCCGGTTTCCAGTAGAAATGGCACAACTAGAGGCAATTCTAATAGGCATGATACGGCAATTAGTGAGACATAACCCGTAGGCGCGATACAGCGATTGTAAAAGCATCACACGTAGGCATTAGTTAAAAGAGCTATTATGCGTTGGCTTGATACATCAGCTATAGCGAGATCATTCGTAAGAATGGAATAGCAATTAAAGGGCGATCACTCGTCGACACAATACAGAGAAAACAAACAAAAAAGGGGCCATTACTCTATGGAAGTTATTACCCGATTCAAAAGATCGCGCCTGGGCCGTGTGGTAATTATGGAGGTAATTTACCAAGTCTCGGAGCCCCATACAGGGAGCCATGCGCCATTTCTCCAGGGGGCTCTGATTCTAAGTACTCTGCCACCCACACCCCCCTTAGATCCAACTCTTCTAAAGGAGAAATAGAAAGAAGAAAAAAAACGGGGATTCCAAAAGGATCAACAGACAGCTACCGACAAATGACGCAATCAATAGTTGTTTTGTTATGTTCAGCGCCACCCTCCACCCCAGCCCCCCCCCCCCCGAAATAATCGCCCCTTCCCTCCCCCAGCTTCCACGCTGGTCTCTTTTCTTTTTCTACTCGGTGTCTATTTTGGGGGACACAAGTTTCATTGCTATGCTGACGGGTGTGATAAAATAAAAAGAGAGAGAGAGAGAGAGAGAAAGACAGAGAGAAAATTGTTACAGTAGCTGGCGGAAAGATTGTCAATAGGAATTAGGTCAGGTATGACATTTTGCTACTTATGACATTTATTATTATTAATTCTTGTTCTTGTCATTCTTTGAACAATGGATGCCATGTCTCTAGTCTCTAGCTATCTTTATCAAGCGGATTATATTTACCTGTCTATATTTGTGGCTTTCAGTCAGTTTGTCTATTTACGAATGTATGTATTCGTCTCTTTATCAATCTATTAGTCTTTGTATCTGCAGTTAAACATGGGGTTTTCGACGAGAAACCGTCCGAAAACAATCGAAGAAAACCGAAGAAAACCGAAGAAAACCGAGGCAATAGTTTCCATAATTTATGAAGCAATGCAAATCCAATTTAATTTTAAATACACGCGAAAATAACTATAAAAAAAAACAAAAAATTGTAGAAAATATATAGTCTATATAGAGTTTTTAATAGTGAAAACAATAAGATAGTTATTTAAAATGAATAGGCCTATAATAGACTAGTGTGAAGTAATAAATGAACATGTGAAATGGTAGTTTACATATCTAAATACTCTTTTTGGTCTATGGAAGACGGTGAGGAGGCGAGAGACAGAGAGAGATAGAGAGATAGAGAGAGATAGAGAGAGAGGGGTAAACATACAGATAGTATTGTTTGGATAAGGAATCCCTCCACTCCATAAGGACTTTAAGTGTCCAGGTACATGGTGCTCGGTAAATTTGGCAAAGGTATTTTCGGAACCGGTATTTTAGGCAAGGTGATTTTGGCAAAGGTAATTTCGGAAAAGGTAAAATCGGCAAAACTCGCAAAGCGGTCAAATTGGCAACGGTAAAATTGACAATCATATAATATCCACTCTTTTTATTAAAACTGGAGATATAATTAATTTCTTGTCTACTAAATGAAGTTCATGGCTTGAAACTAGGTTGTCTCCGTGGAAGATTAAGTTAATATGGGGATCCCTTAAGTACAGTAGGCCTATTATAAGGGACACTTGCAAAGAACCGTTTTGTATTTACTTGAGTAAAAGGTTCATTCTAAACAAATATGTTAGGCCTATGCATTGGTGAAGTTCAGGGCTCACGCTTCTAACTCGCCTTTTAAGTCTTTCGTTTCCATTGTATGGAAATTAACGTTTTATTGTAGGCCTATCTCTCTACAGGCGCTTACTCCGTTCTTACAAGACCATAGTAAGTCCTTACGTAATAAACTCTGGCTGGTGTGTTTAGATCATAGGGGAAACATAGCCAACGTACAATTACACAACTTACATTACCCCGCCCCCCCCCTTTTACCACATAGCGAAAATGAACACTTAAAAAATATACTCTGTATAATAAAGTTTAGGAGAGGTTTTTATAATCATAAGCTGTAGTCTGCAACTGGTAAATTTCATTGGTACATCCCTGATAGTTTCCTTGTGCTATAGACGAGGGGTAGGGGGGTACATTTGGCATCTATTTAAATGTTCCTTAATGACATATTTAGTGTTTCACAATCCACAATCAGTTCAGTTTTATTTCATTAGCTGCCAATAATTGTATAATAGTAAAACTGACCCAACATTTTATTTAATGTAGACTGAAAAGCAGCTTGGGCAATTAAAAAAAAACAATTTTGCAGCGCATGTAATTTTATTTTTTTTTCAAAAAAACTGTTAATTTTCTTGCCGGACGTCTGTCAACCCTAGATAAGATATGTCTGGGATTTTATTCATATTCTAAAAATATTATTTTAATGTGTGTAACATATAGATCTAACATCCACTGATTTGTATTATAATTATAAAGGTCTAAATTCATGACACTACAGCTTTTGACTTCTGCTAATCCAAAATCAACTAATTTTTTAAATAGATTTCACCACGTTCTAAGGATCAATTGTCCTTCGTATTATTTTTTTAGTATAATCAATGCAAATTTGTCTTTTCCAAACTATAACTTACTTTGCCCGGGGGCGGAGAGTGGGAACCGAAAATGGGTAAAAACATATGATATTTAGAACCGAAAATAGGTTTGGAGAAAAAAAAGGATATTAACATCCCTAATGAAGTAATGTGAAGTAGAAGACTGAAGTTAATAATAACGGATTATTTAATCACTCCAAAGAATGGTTTACTCAAATAGAGTGCCCATAAACTAGTTAATATTACACATAAATGTGCAGTCTTTTGAAATCATTTGTTTAGCATTTTCAGTTTATTGTTCCGTTTCGGCCGAAGTTGTAGTTAAACTTTTGGTTTCGGCTTCGGTTTCGACCGAAAGTCAATATATAAATTTCGGTATGGTTTCGTTTTCGGCCGAAACTAATTCGCTCTACTTTCAGCTTTTGGTTCAACTTGTGAACAGATTTATTGCACATGAAAGCTGTTTGGAGCATACAAAGAGTAAGAGGTCACTTACACTTGGTCACTCAGAAGTGACTAAATATGTATCTGACATTATACAATTAGCGCAAAGCATTCAAGACAAGGCGCTCATGAATTTATACAGAATAATGACCTTTAAAAGACATTTATGCTCATCTTCTTTAATTAAACATAAATATATATATACAAGTAATTCTAAAACAAATTTATTTGTTTTATTAATATTATAAATATAATAGACTATTTAATAGCATTCTTTTTCGTCTCTGGTCCAGGGGAGCAAGGTTTGTGGTTATTTTTAGAGACATGTGGGTGCAGTTTTGAATCCTTCAGTGATGATTTGCATTTCTGCATTGTGAACAGTGCGAGCCTGTTTATGTTACTTTTGCTACTTATGCTCCAAGTAACAGCTCTATACTCTCTAGTTTAATGTTTTTGTGTTTTAAAAATGAGAAGCCATTAGCAACGGTCTTGAATTTGTTTATTTTACACACTAGTCTGCAGTCCATTTTACTCATTTCTTTAAGACTTCTTGCATCCGTATTGAGATTGTAGGGCTAGTAGGGATTCTGAGGTCTTCCAGAGTAAGAGGTATTCTGCATGAAGTGTTGTGTTGTGTTCGTGCTACGTACTAAATTAAGATATTGAAGATTGTTACTGAGTCTAGGTGGACAGGGAGTGGGAAACATAAACTGAACCATGGTGAAACTATCATATAGCCTGGAAGGCAAGACGAAAACCACAAGGAAGGAGTAGTAGCCCTAATTATTAACAAGGAACACGCATGCAGCCTCTTGCAATGGAAACCCATTTAATGAACGTCTTTGCTATGTACGACTGAACTCGAGGTACTCAAAACTGTCCCTGATAGTCACGTATGCCCCAACTGTAGTGTACCGAGTGTTTTATTATTTATTTCATTATTTACGTGTAGATAAGCAACAGACAATCGTATTAGTTTTAGACGCCATTTTATTTCTGAATACAAAGGAACGGTGTCGAGCTTTGACAATGCACCGATACACTTTTACAATACGGTGATATACCACACCAACTGATGGAGCAGACGAAGAAGACAAAGATCGCTTCTACAGCTTACTTCAGTCAGTCATAGATGACATCCCGAGACATGCAGGTAGGAAGCAACAACAGAATAGGGAGAGACTTATGGGTCGACAAGGAATAGGCGAAATCGCTGACAATGGGTATCTGTGAAGATAACAACCTCATAATTGGTGGCACACTTATTCAACACAAGAAGTTCCACAAACTGACATGGACTTCGCCTGCCGACAAAGCTAGAACCAGATAGACTATACAGCAAATGGAAAAGATCCCTACAGGACGTAAGAGTGATGCGACATGCAGATGTAGGAAGTGATCATGACTTGCTGATAGCGAACATAGCCCTCAAGCTAAGGAAAACTAGAATGGGAGGAAAAAGAAATCAGCGATTCGACGTCAAGCAACTAAAAGACACAGCAACCGAGAACAAACTCAAGCTCGTACTAAAGAATAAATGTAACATCCTTCAAGATAAGACATCAATAAGCATAAACACATTTGATGAAGCTATGACAGAAACAGCAAAAGAGACCATGAGATACAGGAAGAGCGTTAAAGCGGCGTGGATATATGTCGACACATGGAAAGCGATCGAGGAGAGAAGGAAACTAAAGAAGAAACTCCTAGACTCAAAATCACCCAGGCTAAAAGAAAGAGTGGCAGCTCGATATAGAGACCAAGACTAACAGGTCAAAAGGTCCGCAAGAAACGACAATTGCCAGTACATTGAGCAGTTCTCCGAGAAAGCAGAAAAGGCAGCTGAACAGAAAGATATGAGAACAGTCTACCAAATCACCAGGAAGCTGCGCGGAGACCATGGGAAAACTAAGGACGTTCCAATGAAAGCGGTAGATGGCAGCTCCATTACAGAAGAGATAGCCAAACTTCGGAGGTGGGGAGAACACTTTAAAGAGATTTTGAACAGAGCAGATCCGTCAACACTCGTAAACATTCCTGAAGCTATACACAGTTTTTATAGACTTCGAAAAGGCCTTTGACAGCCTAAAAAGAGACTCACTGTGGACAATTCTAAGACACTATGGCATACCACAGAAACTGGTAAAGATCATGCATTCCCTTTACGAAAATTGTGAGTGCAGAGTGATCCACAACAATGAACTCTCAGACACCTTTTATATAAAGACGGCAGTAAAAAAAAGGGATGCTCCCTATCACCCACCCTTTTTGCTCTTGCGATAGACTGGCTCCTTCAACAGACCACACAGGGCAAGCGCCAAGGCATTCAATGGAATCTTTCCTCAATACTAGAAGACATTGACTACGCAGCAGACATCAAGATATTCAAACAAAGGCAAGCAGTCTGAATGTGATAGAAAGCACCATAGGACTCCGGGTAAACAGACAGAAAACATAGATAATGAGAAGAAATAAGACTATCAACACCCCTGTCACTATAGGCGAGAAAGAAATAGAGGATGTCAAGGAATTTACCTACCTAGGCAGTAAAATGACAACAAATGGCAACTGTGATCTCGAAATCTAACGCGGAATCAGTAAGACAAAACAGGCCTTTGCACTGCTCAGACCCATATGGAGAACGACGAAACTCTACCTTCACACAAAAATAAGTATATTTAAGAGCAATGTCCTCAGCTTCTTCCTGTATGGGTCGGAGTGTTGGAAAGCCCCAAATACCATAGAAAGAAAACCTGACTAGAGATGTTCCAGACACAAAGCCTTCGCCGCATCCTCAAGATCTTCTGGCCAAACATGATATCAAATGAGGACCTACGTGTAAAAACAGGAGATGGAGATAGATGGACCACGTCTGCAGAATGTCAGCTGACTCCCTCCACAGGACAGCCCCAAGGCAAAAGGTCGAAATGCAGACCAAAGGAAACATGGATGAGGACGGTGGAAAGAGACTTGAAGGCTGGAGGACTGAACCTAGAAACATCACCTCGAGCTGCAACAGAACGAGATTAATGGAGATCATTGTCTTTCGCCTCAAGCGCCAGCAGGCACAGAGAGGACTGAGAGAGTGAGAGGTTTCCTGAACTTGGCTTAGAGTTATAATTGATTGTTTGCAACACGAAGACTTGGTTTCACAGATGGATGTATCGACACTTTCTATAGAGCCAGATGTAAAAAAAAAAATACTATGCTACTATGATGGAGTCAAACACAAAGCGAGTGAATTTTTCCAACCTAGTTCTCTAAGTTGGATATTTAGTCACTCACTTGTGAGTCTGCCATCAAAAAGAATACTATCACACTACAACTATGATGGAGTCATATACAAAGCGAGTGAATTTTTCCAACCTAGTTTTCTAAGTTGGATATTTAGTCACTCACTTGTGAGTCTGCCATCAAAAAGAATACTATACTACTACAACTATGATGGAGTCATATACAAAGCGAGTGAATTTTTCCAACCTAGTTTTCTAAGTTGGATATTTAGTCACTCACTTGTGAGTCTGCCATCAAAAAGAATACTATCACACTACAACTATGATGGAGTCAAACACAAAGCGAGTGAATTTTTCCAACCTAGTTCTCTAAGTTGGATATTTAATCACTCACTTGTGAGCCTGCCATCAAAAAGAATACTATCACACTACAACTATGATGGAGTCAAACACGAAGCAAGTGAATTTTTCCAACCTAGTTATCTAAGTTGGATATTTAGTCACTCACTTGTGAGTCTGCCATCAAAAAGAATACTATAACACTACAACTATGATGAAGTCAAACACGAAGCAAGTGAATTTTTCCAACCTAGTTCTCTAAGTTGGATATTTAGTCACTCACTTGTGAGTCTGCCATCAAAAAGAATACTATCACACTACAACTATGATGGAGTCATATACAAAGCGAGTGAATTTTTCCAACCTAGTTTTCTAAGTTGGATATTTAGTCACTCACTTGTGAGTCTGCCATCAAAAAGAATACTATACTACTACAACTATGATGGAGTCATATACAAAGCGAGTGAATTTTTCCAACCTAGTTTTCTAAGTTGGATATTTAGTCACTCACTTGTGAGTCTGCCATCAAAAAGAATACTATCACACTACAACTATGATGGAGTCAAACACAAAGCGAGTGAATTTTTCCAACCTAGTTCTCTAAGTTGGATATTTAATCACTCACTTGTGAGCCTGCCATCAAAAAGAATACTATCACACTACAACTATGATGGAGTCAAACACGAAGCAAGTGAATTTTTCCAACCTAGTTATCTAAGTTGGATATTTAGTCACTCACTTGTGAGTCTGCCATCAAAAAGAATACTATAACACTACAACTATGATGAAGTCAAACACGAAGCAAGTGAATTTTTCCAACCTAGTTCTCTAAGTTGGATATTTAGTCACTCACTTGTGAGTCTGCCATCAAAAAGAATACTATAACACTACAACTATGATGGAGTCAAACACGAAGCAAGTGAATTTTTCCAACCTAGTTCTCTAAGTTGGATATTTAATCACTCACTTGTGAGCCTTCCATCAAAAAGAATACTTATAACACTACAACTATGATGGAGTCAAACACGAAGCAAGTGAATTTTTCCAACCTAGTACTCTAAGTTGGATATTTAGTCACTCACTTGTGAGTCTCCCATCAAAAAGAATACTATTATAACACTACAACTATGATGGAGTCAAACACGAAGCAAGTGAATTTTTCCAACCTAGTTCTCTAAGTTGGATATTTAGTCACTCACTTGTGAGTCTGCCATCAAAAAGAATACTATACTACTACAACTATGATGGAGTCAAACACGAAGCAAGTGAATTTTTCCAACCTAGATCTCTAAGTTGGATATTTAGTCACTTACTTGTGAGTCTGCCATCAAAAAGAATACTATACTACTACAACTATGATGGAGTCAAACACGAAGCAAGTGAATTTTTCCAACCTAGTTCTCTAAGTTCGATATTTAGTCACTCACTTGTGAGTCTGCCATCAAAAAGAATACTATACTACTACAACTATGATGGAGTCAAACACGAAGCAAGTGAATTTTTCCAACCTAGATATCTAAGTTGGATATTTAGTCACTCACTTGTGAGTCTGCCATCAAAAAGAATACTATACTACTACAACTATGATGGAGTCAAATACAAAGCGAGTGAATTTTTCCAACCTAGTTCTCTAAGTTGGATATTTAGTCACTCACTTGTGAGTCTGCCATCAAAAAGAATACTATCACACTACAACTATGATGGAGTCAAACACAAAGCGAGTGAATTTTTCCAACCTAGTTCTCTAAGTTGGATATTTAATCACTCACTTGTGAGCCTGCCATCAAAAAGAATACTATCACACTACAACTATGATGGAGTCAAACACGAAGCAAGTGAATTTTTCCAACCTAGTTCTCTAAGTTGGATATTTAGTCACTCACTTGTGAGTCTGCCATCAAAAAGAATACTATAACACTACAACTATGATGTAGTCAAACACGAAGCAAGTGAATTTTTCCAACCTAGTTCTCTAAGTTGGATATTTAGTCACTCACTTGTGAGTCTGCCATCAAAAAGAATACTATAACACTACAACTATGATGGAGTCAAACACGAAGCAAGTGAATTTTTCCAACCTAGTTCTCTAAGTTGGATATTTAATCACTCACTTGTGAGCCTTCCATCAAAAAGAATACTATAACACTACAACTATGATGGAGTCAAACACGAAGCAAGTGAATTTTTCCAACCTAGTACTCTAAGTTGGATATTTAGTCACTCACTTGTGAGTCTCCCATCAAAAAGAATACTATTATAACACTACAACTATCATGGAGTCAAACACGAAGCAAGTGAATTTTTCCAACCTAGTTCTCTAAGTTGGATATTTAGTCACTCACTTGTGAGTCTGCCATCAAAAAGAATACTATACTACTACAACTATGATGGAGTCAAACACGAAGCAAGTGAATTTTTCCAACCTAGATCTCTAAGTTGGATATTTAGTCACTTACTTGTGAGTCTGCCATCAAAAAGAATACTATACTACTACAACTATGATGGAGTCAAACACGAAGCAAGTGAATTTTTCCAACCTAGTTCTCTAAGTTCGATATTTAGTCACTCACTTGTGAGTCTGCCATCAAAAAGAATACTATACTACTACAACTATGATGGAGTCAAACACGAAGCAAGTGAATTTTTCCAACCTAGATATCTAAGTTGGATATTTAGTCACTCACTTGTGAGTCTGCCATCAAAAAGAATACTATACAACTACAACTATGATGGAGTCAAACACGAAGCGAGTGAATTTTTCCAACCTAGTTCTCTAAGTTGGATATTTAATCACTCACTTGTGAGCCTTCCATCAAAAAGAATACTATAACACTACAACTATGATGGAGTCAAACACGAAGCAAGTGAATTTTTCCAACCTAGTTCTCTAAGTTGGATATTTAGTCACTCACTTGTGAGTCTGCCATCAAAAAGAATACTATAACACTACAACTATGATGGAGTCAAACACGAAGCAAGTGAATTTTTCCAACCTAGTTCTCTAAGTTGGATATTTAATCACTCACTTGTGAGCCTTCCATCAAAAAGAATACTATAACACTACAACTATGATGGAGTCAAACACGAAGCAAGTGAATTTTTCCAACCTAGTACTCTAAGTTGGATATTTAGTCACTCACTTGTGAGTCTCCCATCAAAAAGAATACTATTATAACACTACAACTATCATGGAGTCAAACACGAAGCAAGTGAATTTTTCCAACCTAGTTCTCTAAGTTGGATATTTAGTCACTCACTTGTGAGTCTGCCATCAAAAAGAATACTATACTACTACAACTATGATGGAGTCAAACACGAAGCAAGTGAATTTTTCCAACCTAGATCTCTAAGTTGGATATTTAGTCACTTACTTGTGAGTCTGCCATCAAAAAGAATACTATACTACTACAACTATGATGGAGTCAAACACGAAGCAAGTGAATTTTTCCAACCTAGTTCTCTAAGTTCGATATTTAGTCACTCACTTGTGAGTCTGCCATCAAAAAGAATACTATACTACTACAACTATGATGGAGTCAAACACGAAGCAAGTGAATTTTTCCAACCTAGATATCTAAGTTGGATATTTAGTCACTCACTTGTGAGTCTGCCATCAAAAAGAATACTATACAACTACAACTATGATGGAGTCAAACACGAAGCGAGTGAATTTTTCCAACCTAGTTCTCTAAGTTGGATATTTAATCACTCACTTGTGAGCCTTCCATCAAAAAGAATACTATAACACTACAACTATGATGGAGTCAAACACGAAGCAAGTGAATTTTTCCAACCTAGTTCTCTAAGTTGGATATTTAGTCACTCACTTGTGAGTCTGCCATCAAAAAGAATACTATACTACTACAACTATGATGGAGTCAAACACGAAGCAAGTGAATTTTTCCAACCTAGATCTCTAAGTTGGATATTTAGTCACTCACTTGTGAGTCTGCCATCAAAAAGAATACTATACTACTACAACTATGATGGAGTCAAACACGAAGCAAGTGAATTTTTCCAACCTAGATCTCTAAGTTGGATATTTAGTCACTTACTTGTGAGTCTGCCATCAAAAAGAATACTATACTACTACAACTATGATGGAGTCAAACACGAAGCAAGTGAATTTTTCCAACCTAGTTCTCTAAGTTCGATATTTAGTCACTCACTTGTGAGTCTGCCATCAAAAAGAATACTATACTACTACAACTATGATGGAGTCAAACACGAAGCAAGTGAATTTTTCCAACCTAGATATCTAAGTTGGATATTTAGTCACTCACTTGTGAGTCTGCCATCAAAAAGAATACTATACAACTACAACTATGATGGAGTCAAACACGAAGCGAGTGAATTTTTCCAACCTAGTTCTCTAAGTTGGATATTTAATCACTCACTTGTGAGCCTTCCATCAAAAAGAATACTATAACACTACAACTATGATGGAGTCAAACACGAAGCAAGTGAATTTTTCCAACCTAGTTCTCTAAGTTGGATATTTAGTCACTCACTTGTGAGTCTGCCATCAAAAAGAATACTATACTACTACAACTATGATGGAGTCAAACACGAAGCAAGTGAATTTTTCCAACCTAGATCTCTAAGTTGGATATTTAGTCACTCACTTGTGAGTCTGCCATCAAAAAGAATACTATACTACTACAACTATGATGGAGTCAAACACGAAGCAAGTGAATTTTTCCAACCTAGTTCTCTAAGTTGGATATTTAGTCACTCACTTGTGAGTCTGCCATCAAAAAGAATACTATACTACTACAACTATGATGGAGTCAAACACGAAGCAAGTGAATTTTTCCAACCTAGTTCTCTAAGTTCGATATTTAGTCACTCACTTGTGAGTCTGCCATCAATAAGAATACTATACTACTACAACTATGATGGAGTCAAACACGAAGCAAGTGAATTTTTCCAACCTAGTTCTATAAGTTGGATATTTAGTCACTCACTTGTGAGTCTGCCATCAAAAAGAATACTATACTACTACAACTATGATGGAGTCAAACACGAAGCAAGTGAATTTTTCCAACCTAGTTCTCTAAGTTGGATATTTAGTCACTCACTTGTGAGTCTGCCATCAATAAGAATACTATACTACTACAACTATGATGGAGTCAAACACGAAGCAAGTGAATTTTTCCAACCTAGTTCCTTAAGTTGGATTTTTAGTCACTCACTTGCCTTCCATCAAAATATGGAAAAAATCTAGGAAGAAAATTTCAGGGTAACTTTCTGAAAAGTTTATATTATTGTAGATTTTTAAAACATTTCTGACATAATATATTTCTCTTTCTTTACAAGATGTATGTCTACAGTCTTGGTAGGATCAAATTCTCCATTCTTGATATAAAAAAATTCTCTCATCCTTACAGAGTAGCTTTCTCCGAATTTTAATATGTGGATATATTTTTTAAGTTCTTGTCGCTATCTATTTCTACTATCTTGACAAGATGAATTTCCCCATTCTTGGCAATCTGAATTTTCTCCAGTCTTGACAAGATGAATTTATCTATTCTTGACATGGTGAATTAGTCAACAAATGAGTGAATACTCAGTATCATCAAAATGATGATTTGTCGACCACTTCTAGTAGGACTGTCCCAGTAAATCCAAACTATTCTATTATAGATTATGCTCGGACGTCTTAGAAGGCTTTCTATATAAATACGCTTCTGTTTGAATTCAATCACGATGATCAAAATGTAGCCTACGCCATTTATCTTTTCTATATTTATAAAAAGATCGCGTTTGTGTCCCCACGGATTTCCATTGGTCAATTTGAAATCACGTGAGTTTTTGTCACTGACCTATTTAGGCCTAGGCTTATATAGGCTACTGTCTAATAATTTTTCACATCGGACATGTGTCGTCGATAGCTCAGTAGTTAACGTAGCGGACTGCTATGCGGGCGACCCGGGCTCGATTCTCCAGTTAGACTATACCTTTTTTTTCTACAATTTTTTTTTCAAACTTTTAAAAACAAAAGACATTGTAAAGCTACGTGCAATTTAGATTTTTGTTAAATAAAAATACTTGCCAATTTTTGTACCCGATTACAATATTTATTTTCAATTACTTTACTAAAAGTCTTCAGTAAAAAATAATAATTTTAAAATTAGATTTATTGCATTCTTTTAATTGTAGTTTATACAATTTTTATCTGCACCTTATAGGCCTACAGTCCTGTTCCCCCCCCCCCCCCCGGACAACGCCGGGAAATGTTGCTTGTTGTCACATAATTTTAATTTGTTTCATTTTTTTGTCTCAGGTATCGGAAGATCTGGCAAAGCATTGGATGCATTGAAGGGGGACTAAGCTTATTCTATGATGATAAGGGACAAAAAAAATGGCAGTGCGGTAGATTGTCTCAGTAACCTTAGATCTTTAATGCAAGTTTTCGAAGTGTCGACCCGTTAATTTTTTTAAAATTTCATTTAAACTTCGAGCAGTGGCGAATCCACTTGTGTGTGTGTGTGGGAGGGGGGGGGGTTCTAATAGAAATTAATGAAATATTAATGAAAGCCTAATAATTTCGTTAACAAAAAAAGAACTACAACAACAGGAGCTCAAGTAAAAGACTGGTGGATTCACACACGCTAGATGTAAGCACAATTGCAATCTTACGGACAGCCACTGGTTATTCGCTTGAATAAACGGCTGCAAACGGCTGATGTGCAATAATCTATTTATTGGACAATATCAAGACAAGTGACCTCATTGCATTATTAAAGGCCTATTTAACTATCGCGAATGTTTCGTCTCTACATGTGTACTCCTTAGTTTATACATTTCTTAGTGTCATTTACGTCTCATAAACTCAACGCCTGGGGCCCATCTCCCCCGCCTTCCTCTGGTTACGCTATTGCAAACATGTCTCAAATCAGGCACTTTATATAATGCTAACCTTATTTCGTGCCATAAGCTTCATTTAGTAGACTAGAGCAGGGGTCGGCAAACTTTAGATAATAGTGTGCCAAAGTAGCATTTCTGAATCTTTCAGGGTGCCAACGGCCTTAATGTCACCCTGCTCTTTTCATGCAGAAGATACTTAAACTTCCTTTTTGGTGCTCTTTGACGTGAAATTTAAAACCGTACTGCGTGCCAAGTCTAGCACGCATTCCGTAGGTCGCCCATCCCCGGACTAGAGTGTAGTACTACCAATACGGTCATAAAAACAGTGGATATGTTAAGTTTGCCAAATTTACCGTTGCCAATGTTACCGCTTTGATAGTTTTGCCGAATTTACCTTTGCCAAAATTACCTTGCCGAAAATACCGTTGACGATAATACCGTCGCCAAATTTACAGTGATTCCAGGTACATATCAAAGGTTATTGTCTTTTGTTTTGGGTCTTCTAGCACAGAGGTCGGCAACCTTTGGCTAATAGTGTGCCAACCTATGATTTCTACATCATTCAGAGTGCCAACAGCCTGAAAGTCAACCTGCTCTGCGATATTACTAAATTTGTGTTTGTTACAAGACAATTTATTATGCTCCGTAGCAAAATCAAGGCCAAAAACACAGGCACTTTGTATAGAAAATAATTTATTTATTTAATTGAAAATACTAACATGTTTTATCACTTGTTTGTTTATGCAAATATTATGTCTAAAATTGGCATTGCCACGGAATAAGGAATAATTATTTCGCCTACTAGTCTAAACATCCAATTATATTTTATTCTCAGCCTAACTGAGATTGTCTGCAGTGTTTTAGGCTCGAAGATACTATACAGGAAGTGCAGTAAAGCGGAATTGATAAGTTGTAAACATACAAAGTGGGTAGCTAATGTAATGTTCAAAAGTGTATATCCTTTCTTCACTCATATAATATTTATATATTTTTTATTATCTTTTTTTTAAGTTTTATCATTTTTAAGCTAGATCTATATTTTCAAGCTACTAATTTTGTAAACAAATGAAAAATAGTAAACATTTTGAAATATTAACTTTAAATAAAAAGGGGTTAATAATCTCCCTTTATTACACATTTTAATTTCCAAGTTTATTTCTATAGTAGTGATGCCAACCAAACATGTTATGTTTTGTAATATAACTAATATTACTTATTAATTATTATGTCTTTAAACAAATCCAACATAATATTTTTTTAAAATTCAACTAGTAATTAAGGGTATTATATTAATTTACGTTAAACAGTTGTAAATCAACGTGTCCTGCATTAACAGTTTAAGTCGGTTTAACGATTTTTTTAAACATTAATAATTATACCAATTACACAATATAATGCTAGCATATAAGTCTCTTATATTCCTTACAATAATAAAACAAATAAAACTGTTTTAGTATAAATTATATTTATGCTTATATTACGACACGCCTGTCCTTCATAAGAAATACTCAAGTTGAGCTATCAATTCTTATTATAAAGGCGCTATATCAGTGGTCATCTATGCTCTGTCATATATGCCGCAATAGATAATTTTAGTATTGCACTGGTCAAGTCGCTTTGATATACTTTTCAAGTATTAATTCAATAAAAATGTTAAATGACAAGCCAGCTTTTGTTATCGTTTTGTAGATAATTATTAATTAGTAGATGACTGGAGAATAATGAGTACCGAATTGTAGACTATATTATTTATTTGGCTAGAGCCCCCATTCAGTTGATGAAATATTTATTTATTACGTTTTCTTGTAGTTATTATAAGTACTGCTTCAGTTGGTAGTATCATTATTAATTCATTTTAATATTAGTTTAGTGTAGTCTAGGTTGGTCCTGAATCAAAATATCCCCTGGCAATCTTCAAAACATTGAGTAGAGTTTATTTGATTTATTCAGGTGTATATTTATGTTGACTCAAATACACAGCAAGTATCGTGTTGTTATTGTGTAGTGTTGGCAATTACTATTGTAGTATAAATAAAACATACACAATACTGGAACGTGAAAAACTGATATAAATCGAGTTTTGTAAACAAACAGAATTATTGGTTTAATCACAGAATCATTATTTAAATCCAGATAGAAGAAAAAAATTTACACAAGTGGTTAAGAATAGCACATAATATTCCGTAGAATGGATAAGAAATATATTCAATAGGCGATGAATAGCATTGAACCTACTGGTAAAACAATATTGAATTATACTTCAGAGCATTAAAAAATATGTCTTTACTAGTCGATATAAGCCAAAGAACTGATGTAATCTTGGGCCTTGTGACTGATTCGCATGGGTCTATGATATGGGTCGATACGATACCATAACCGAATACAAGAGAATACATTACATTATGGCTGATGTAAACAGATAATATATAATAAAATACTAGCGTGCGATGGAATATTCGAGTATGACCACCAACAACTTTTGAAATCGGCCATGTTGTCCGGTGATGTAGCTGGGAAAAACCAAGAAGTCTTGGCTTTTGAAATAATTTCGATCATTACTACGGCAATTCTTATGAACGATTAGTATTCATTTAATTATGGTACAATGTATACATTTACGTTTCGTAATACTTAATTAATTAATGAAGATGCGCATAAAAACTCTTTTGAATGTAATAAGTCTGTATCAATTATTGAGTGCCTTGTCCTCGAATGCTCTTCACTAGTTGATCAATGTCAAATAAATATTTAGTTACTTCTGAGTGGTCAAGTGTAAGTGACTTCTTTGTATGCTTAAAACAACTTTCATGTGCGACAAAATATGTTCACAGGTGTAAGTTGAAACCAAAGGCTGAAAGTAGAGTGAATGCCTTACAGTTGAGAATAGCAGATGACTTTCTTAGCACCTTCCTCATAGATTTTTTATCGCAAATTGGCACATTTGGATGCCTAATTTTGGATGTTTAAAATTCAACTTGTTTCATTTTAAAATATTCAATACATTACTATAAGAAAAGATCCATATCTAAGAAGTAGTATAATCAATACAGTCAGTCTTGATGTGGTATGAAGTATGTAAACATGACTCCATACATTTGAAAGTCTTGCATTTGTTCAGAAAACTCCGCATTGAGTGCTTCAGTGTAATCTGAAAAAAGCCCATCTATCTATTTTAATTTTTCTATTAAATAAGGGAAATAGTTAAAATGTATTGAAATTGATTTCACTGCAAGATATTCTAGTTCCAATGCAAATCTATTCCAGTGTAACGGTTCAAGTGCTGATGGATCCCGACATTGCAACAGCAACTTCAACTCATTGAAATGTGCAGCTTTGTCATTCAGAAACATCGGCTTCAACAGTTAGTTCTCCTAATTCAATAACGGAACTATTTTAGTTTTCATCAATTTTATTAATTGCTTCCAGACAAGAAAAGGATTCTATCCAAAAACTTAAACTCGTCTAAGATAAAGAACACAGCGTGCAACAGGGGATTATTTATAGTCCGCATAACTTTCTTTTAGTAGTGACTTGAATTGCCTTTAAACTTTAAATCAATAAATGGTGAGAAGCTATAAAAATTGATTATTTTAACAACAGTTTCAATCAAAATCGCAAGCCCAATGATCAGATCTTTGCACATAAGCTTTCTTGAACGTTAACACTCAACGTCAAGCTTAGTTGGCATTTAAAAAAAAGTCTGGCATGCGTGCTTTATGTTGCCGACCACTGTCTAGCACGTGGTACAGCTTCAAAGTGAACTAAATCCGAGGCAGACGACAAAGACCGAGAAAAACAATGGCGGAAAAGTTGACGAAACTAAAAGCAACAAAACGTGATATCGACGAAAGCTGAAATTTGACTCTCTCTCTCTCTCTCTCTTTATATATATATACAATATATAAATATATATAAACCCTGCTATTATATTAACAAACTATGTTTACAATTTACAACGATTCCGAATCTTTTCCAATCTTTTTTTTTAACAAATTGTCAACGACACTTACAAATAGTAAAAGGAGAGAGAGAGAGTAAATGAGAACGAGAAATAATGAAAAGGAAAGAGAATGAGAGAGAGAGAAGGTAGAGAGAAACTACTTAAATCAAGCAGAATAAATTTTAACGAAAACCTATAAGAGAAAAGACAAATTTACCACATTCTTAGTTGGTATCGACTTGCCACGCCTACACCGAGAGATTTTTTTTACAAAAAATGCTATCAAGGGTGACAACTCTGCAAATTTACTCAAGTTTGAGGTTCCCCCCCCCCCTGTTTCAATGTTTACTTTTTCACATGGCTAATTGATAATCAATTCAACGGCATTGATGTTTAGATAGAGCTTCAACCGCTAGACGTATACCGATGGCATTTACATTGAGGTCATTCACAGCTGCAGTGGTGTAGATAGAGGGTGGAGGGAGGACGGGGGCAGCCGCCTCAGGCACCAAAGCTTGGATAAAAGCACCAAATTGAACTTTTCCGTAACCTAAGCTTACCTTAGCTTACTAATAAAATAAAAATAACATTTTTAATTTGCACCAATTTCCACACCGTATCGATACACAAGCTAAATTGCCCGGCGTTGCCCAGGGGAAAAATACATAGCCATAAACCTATAGATACTTATAAGAATTTTATAATCTGCAATGCACAGAAAGCTATAATAATTTAATAATTGTAAAACAAAATATAAAATTATTATTGTTCACTGAAAAAAATATTTAGGCAAGTAATCGAAAATAAATATTGTAATCGGATTAAAAATAGGCATGTCTTTTTATTTTTAAAAAAGTTAGGACTATCCATGGCTGAGAATCGAACACCCGTCACCCGCATGTCTAAAATATAATTATTAAATTTTACTTTCTGAAAACATTTTGGGAAAGCTTTAAGTTCTTAAATTCTTGACAATCTATTAAAGAAATATAATATATACAAGATATATAATATAATATATAATATAATATATAATATTAATAGACAATTTTTAAAGTTACCTGCCTTTTGTTATTATTGGGAAATAGAACCCAGGTCACCAGTTCGGTAAAAGCTAACCAGTCAGCTATGGAGGACATATAGGGAGAGCGAGATCGACAAAGTAAAATAATATGAGGCAATAAGGTCACGTGTCTAAAATTAACCAATGGGACTCTGAATCCACACACACATCCTTGTTTATATATATAGTCCTTGATATATATATATATATATATATATATATATATATATATATAACATTTATATTTGAGCATTTCCCAGAGAGAATTGTCTAGTATTTATCTTCAAACCTTTTCAATAATAACCCCATTGGTAGGCCTAATACTCGTAAAACACAGAAATATTTTTTTCTGGCATTGTATACCAGGAGGACGCGGTGGGGCAGGCCAGAGCCCCCCGTGGGCTGTAGCGCCACAGATGATGATTGTATAACATACTAAGTATCTATATTTCTGTGTATGTGTATGCTTAATTTTTTTTTACCGTAACCGTACTTGGCGAGTGAACACTTTAACATAGTTGTAGTTGTGCGTCTGTGTGTGTGTAAGTGTGTGTGTGTGTGAAGCTTTGCTAGCAGCTGGAGCTTTACAGCTGTGCTTTAGGGCCCTTTTTTTAATTAACCCACAGCTGGAGCTAGTAAAAGCTTTTACCGCACCGAGTAAAAAAAAAGTTTGTATGAAACTTTTCAATAATTACAAATGTTTTAAATTATTTTAATGTCATTATTTTGTCTGCGTCTGTTCCTTCTGTTTCGATTGGAAGTTGTTTCTCCCAGTTATCAATGAATGATAACTGTTCTAGTTTCCACGCAGAACACTCATTTCGTCCTACACTTATCCGTCTAGTCTTGCATTTTGAAAAAAAAGGGTTTTAAAGGATGTGAAGTTGTTGGTTTTTCTGATCTGTCCAAGCAACCCATTTCAAGCAGGGACGCCACTCAGGAAGAAAGTGAATTTATATGTGTTTGTTCTTGCACTTGGAATAAGAAAACTGTTTTTGTCCTTATGTCATTCTGAGTAGGTAGTAAGAAAAAAAATCGATATAAAATTGTTTCTGAATGTCTTTAAACATGTATCAATTTTTCTCGTAAGAAAACTTCAACAAAACTAACCACCTAGTATGCGGTGAATTATAAACATCAAACCTCAAAGTTCACAGAAAACATGTCTGTTACTGTCCCATCCCTTTTCTCCACCAAAACCCTGCACTTTGTTTGGTTCAACCGTCATCACTCCCCTCTCCACCTCCCCAACCTCTACCCCGGATCCCCGACTCTCAATAAAAAAACGACTATCATTATAGAACAATTATCCACTGTCGTCTGTTGATCTGTTGGTTTGCTTTTAGCAAGGCTGGATGAAAAACTGTCACAGCGCCACCTAGCGCAGACGTTTAACGTGGTTCTTTTAAAGCTCTAGTGCAGCGGTTCCCAGCCTGTGTGTCGCAACGTTGTTGGGGGGTCGAACAACCATTTTACAGGGGTCGCCTAAGACCATCGGAAAACATATATATCATGTTTCACGGTCATAGGAAACTAGAAATCGCTCATCTATCCGTCTCCTGGAGGGCCCACCAACAAGCAGATACATCCACATTTGAGTACCGTTGGGCCCACCAACAAGCAGATACATCCACATTTGAGTACCGTTGTGCTCTTTGCAAACACTGTCCCCAGAATTTCTGATCCGATGAGAAAGAAGCAATCTAAAACTTAGCACTAACGTTGGTCTATTAATTAGAACTATAGATCTCATAATATATAATTACAATTTTGTTTGTATGATTAGGTCTAATCACTATGTTTTAATTATGTTCAAATTGTAAAAATGAAAATATATAGCCTGCATATCAGATAATTACATTACAATTTATAAAAGTAGCAAATTATAGTTGTAAGGTAGCGACGAAAATACCGGTAATGTTATTGTTGAAGGTCGCCACAACGTGAGAAGCTGTATGAAAGGGTTGCGGCATTAAGAAGGTTGGGAACCACTGCTCTAATGTGAGCTGGTCTCGCGCCGTGTCGTTATTCTTATAGAAATGAGGACAATGTGGAGGCCATCCAAATTTTACGACTGCCCATCGTTTTGACAAAGTAAAGGTGACTTAGCTTTGTGCTGGCCACACAATCCTCTAGTAAGCGACCGAAACTTGCGAATGAATACTTCCATTTCTCTTATTTTTCCATTTATTCTTGAATTAGATGAAGCGTAGACTGCATACGTTGAATAACTTAAAGCCTAGGGCCTCACTACGCGTATATCCGTCCCTGTGTGTATATTTCTAATGTGTGATGGTAAAGAATCAATGGAGTCGTAGATCATGTCCAAATAATAATATATGCACCAATACACAGTGTATGTAGCAATTAGCGGATCGATACGGTAAGGTGGTTGTTTACTTGTGAAGCGTTCGGAAGTCAATAAACGAGGTAACTCATAGGACACACACACTTACACTGTGATGCCGGAGCGGAAGCTGGAACAATTGAGCAGGGCTGTGGAGTCGGAGTCGGAGTCGGAGTCGAGGAGTCGGAGGAAATTTTGGTACCTGGAGTCGGAGTCGGCAAAAAATGCACCGACTCCGACTCCGACTCCTACTAAATTTAGATTGGAAAAAGGCAGGGCTTCATTTATTTTAAACAACCGATCAATAGGCCTACATTTGTGATGAGAAAGTAAAGTATATGTTTCTTCCTCTAAGTCCCCATCCCTACTCAAGTTCCTATCACTATTGTCATAGGCTACTATAGCGGGTCGACACACAAAACTATTTTTGAACTAATTTGAAATGCGTCTTTAGACTGAACGTCATATAGACTGCACGGAGCTGGTATTGCTGACGCTACACAAGTACCCAAATTACTAATTACCATTAACATTGTTTTTAATGATTTCAAATGCTAGGACATGGCACGCGCGGTTTTCTCGGAATACTAAACATTACCTTAGTAGGCTATAGGCCTAGGCCCTAGGTCCTAAATAAAACGCATCTTAAGCTACTAGTGTACAAGCATACCTTTATTAGAGGCCTAGAGAGGCTTTTAGGCTACACATTTACGATTCTTTCCTTATGTAATTTGCGTTCAATAGGCCTACTAAAAAATGCTGCCTTTACGACTTATAAATGCGCTACGCACGCAACGCACAATTAGGAGCGGCAATATTTAGGCTACACTTTTCACAGTGTTGTGTTCTGCTTAGGGATGTTAAACGAAAATCGGAATACCGGATTCCTGTTTTGAAACCGAAAACCGGTTTTGATTTTCAAAACACCGTGTCTGTGCTTTATTATTAACGGCACTATTAAATACACATTCTCTTTTGATTCTCTTTCAACACATTATTTTACAAGTTTCCATAAATATATGCCTCCTCATATGCTTCTTAATATTATGGTCAACAATAATCGGTAATTTGATTATCACTATTGAAAAATTAAAACTAGTATCGGTTATAATAAATTAGCCCAGATTTTTTTTAGTACTAAATGTACAAAATCATATT
Source organism: Anisus vortex (assembly GCA_949126835.1). Lineage (NCBI taxonomy): Eukaryota > Metazoa > Mollusca > Gastropoda > Planorbidae > Anisus > Anisus vortex. The sequence continues at coordinate 43,709,629 of OX421494.1, read as the reverse complement.
GTATTCAAACAAATCAACCCTTTGAATGCCCTGCAAATACTTATTAAGTTTGAAGTATTTTTCAAATATACCTACAAAACTACGCAAATTTGGCATGTGACTTGTAACATGTTCGGGGGTGGGGAGGGGGTAACCGAAATTCTGTTTTTAACGGGTTTTATAGAACCGATAACCGGTTTTAACATCCCTAGTTCTGCTGTTACAGGGAACGCAGCGCCAATGTGTAACCTATCCTCTCACTGGTAAAGGATTAACCGTTTGCCCCTTAGAGTCGCCGATCGTCGCCTCTACTGATCAGGCCCCACGAGAGGGGGGTACAGCCGGTACGCCCTACCGGGGCCCTCAAGAGTTTAGGGGGCCCATGAATATTTAAAATTAAATACAGTAGACTGTTGGCTTCCCAGCCAGTAGGCCTGTGGTAATAACATGTAGATGTATGTTGCCTTTCTTTCCTTCAAGGAATGTACGAGATACATTCGCATATTAATACAGAGGAGTCGGGGAGTCGGAGTCGGAGTCGGAAGAAAAAATAAATGAGGAGTCGGAGTCGGAGTCGGTACATTTATCTACCGACTCCGCAGCCCTGCAATTGAGTTATGGGAGGAGAATGTGTGAATGTGACCCCCGATTCTCTGTGACGACCGTTGGCCTGAGAGTCTTCTCGACATCTGGAACGAAAGTGTGGAATCAACTTCCCATCCAACTCAGGCGAACAAATTTTATCGTCACTTTTAAAAAGAACTTGAATACGCATAATTTTTATATTTACCTTTGTTAAATAGTTTTTAGACCCCTGTTTTACTTCTATATTAAGTCGGTTAATGCTACATGTATTTGCTTTGTCCTATGTTTGTAAAGTTTCAAGATTAATTATTAGCTTTATATTTTTTAGCCTAGAGATTATATCCGTGTTCTTAGTTGTTTATTTCTCAATGTTAAATGCGCTCTGAGCTTACATTATGTTGGCAGCGCTATACAAAAAGAATTGTTTTTATTATTTAATTTAAATTAAAAATTGTATTATACAATCATAATATAGGATGCGCATCTGGAAGTATTTCTGACCACTTAATCCCCTTCTACGATGATCTCTGTTTTTTTGAGAGTTTAATGAGGTCTGCTAAACAAACAAAAAAATCAATACTGTTTACAAATGTATTGACCTTGACATAATATATTCAGTCTTATTGTTATATCTGGGCCAATGTTTACTTGCCCTTGTCCTTGGCATAATTCCCATTTTTTTTAAACAGCGCAATGTTTCTTTTGTGTTGGGCGAAGAGGGAGTAAGGGAGTAGCAGTATCCAGTATCCAGTATCCAGTAGTTGTACTCTGACGAGGGCATAGAAAAAGAATATTATGACACACGAGACTCGAGAGAGCTGACTGTATGGCGAAATAGAGCAGCAATGAACCAAAAAAAACATAAGCCCTTAACGCTAACGAACGCTAAATTGCACCAAGAGGCAAATGAACCGAAAATTGATCAAATTATAACCACAGAGAGTATACATACATTTTTTTTAAAGCTTTTCCGGCAAACACCCCAAAAATATATTATTGGACTTAGGACTGGACAAACAACAAACTTAGACAACAGGTGTAGCAAATGCTAGGCAATGAAACTAGTGAAGATTGCCAAGGTGGAATGTTTGCTGAAAACAGAACATGATCTTCAAGACTGCCCTCCTTATGTAAAGGTGTGGTAGCAGGCTCTGGCCACAAATACAAAACTGTATGGAAAACAGACAGACCTGGAAACTACAATGCAATTCTTCATAGGTATAATATGTCTAAATGAGCTGGGTGGCCCAGCTGCAGCGCGTTCGGCTGGCGTACCGAAGGTCCTGGGTTTGGATCATGGTGAAGGCTAGGATTTTCCCCGGATGTGGAGGGTGTCCCTGAGCCAGCACTGATGGGTACGTGACCTTATTTTGGGCAAAGTAAAAGCGGCTGTGCATAATGATGGCCACACAATCACCTAGGATGCCGTGGCCAGAGAAACTGTTGAACTCTGCTTCACAGGTTCTATGGATCAATTTCGTCTGACGGAATTCTTATTTTCATAGGACTAAAGGGTTTCTTATATAAATCCCCCCATTAATAAAATTGTAAATCCTTTAGTGTTAACGCCCACTTCCTCCTACTTTGATTGTCTAGTTTACTTCTTAGTAACAAAAGTTTAAACAAGAGTTTTCTCTCCTTGGTGCTAATTGCCTACACAAACATGTTCTTTGTAAGACAGACCGATGATAAATAAAGGGCTCCTGTCCGAGGCATGCTTAAAGCTGCATGCTAAATTGTTTACTATGTTCACCATTGTCGCGTGTTGGGCACACGATCAGGTGGGAAATGGCCCTGAAATGGCATAAGGGCTGCTCATTGTCGTATAGAGGGGTTGATGATATCACCGTAGCACTGATCCCTAGAAATGTATATTTATCCTTGTATTTCCGTGTGGCTAGCACAGATGACTGAAGTGACTTGTTGGAAGTAATCCAAGCAGAGACACGATACTCCAAGCAGACAGACACAATACAAAACAGACTCTTATGTTTCAACGTTCGAAAACTGGTTAATTTAGTCAGGAGTCACCAATGGCCTCTGACTGAGATAATTGCAGAAATACATGGTTCACAGTAAGCTAAATGACTAAGTCACTTGTCAAGCAGATTATAATCTATAGGCAGGTCCTAACTATACAATATCTGAGAATATACATGACTCATGGGAAGCAAACATGTAGCGTTAGACAGGTTAAGACAGATAGAGGAGGAGGGGGGTAGTTGCATCAATGGTGTATTTTAAAACATGAAATAGGTGTAGGATATATAATATATAATAGTAACATAAAACATAAAAGTGTAGTCAATCGATTACGATATACAGGCATAAATACAGATTACAAATACATGGAGACGCGTAACTAATCAATTACAATATACAGGCATAAATACAGATTACAAATACACCATACACCCTTCATGTTCACATTGGTTCGTACCGCTAGAGTAGGACTAAGTATAGTTTTGCAGATTGGTGCTTTTTGAATGGTTGTGCTTTTGGCGCCAGTCTGAGCAGGGTACCTAAAATCCGAAACCATAATCCGAAACCATCACAACCATATTCCAGAATTTGTGTCCCTTTCAAAGTTTCTTGTTTATTTTATTTCTGATATGCTTTTTTTTTCTTCTGATAAGAGTCAAATGCACTCGAGGACGAGTTCCCCGTGTATCAATACAAGTCAAGTTATACATACTCCATAACAAGTCAACTTAAACTCATACACCCATTTATTGCAAACACACTAGACTAAGACACGTTTTAAAAATAATCATATTTGACTCAATTAGTTACGGTGCTCTGACAATATCGATACTCGCCCTCTAACTTAATCTATCGTAAGTATCGATTCCTTTTATTCAACCTTAATCGCAGACGATGATTAGCTCCCTTGGTATCATTCACCGGTAAATTCTCATCCCCCCCCCCCCCTCCCGGCCCTTTTTATAAAATCCATCTCAATGCATTAGAAACGTCGATGAAGATTTTATGAGCTAAAAATAAAAAAAAAACAGCCACCATGATAATGTATATTTTATGGTGAACAATGGCTCTGGTACGCCTAATTGGGATTTTAGAAAAGAAATACTTCAACTTTAGCTGATGGATAGGTTTAATTAGCGTTTGTGGGGAAAAGTGGTTTGTTAGATAGCTTTTATCCACGTAGGCCTATACTATCAAGTTTTAAAATATATATTACTTATTATTTTTGTCAGTAAGCCAGCATTACAAAAACGTATTAAAGTTTATGCAAGAACGAATATTAAAAGCAACAAGAGTTTAAAAGGTTTTGGATTTCGCTGCCAAACACGACAATCCAAAGGTGACAATTGACCAAAAAAAAAGTTTAAATATTTTATGGCCTATAATTTAATAAATTATTTCTATTTTATAATAAAAATGTAGATTTTTTTTTAATACTGATTTTATTACAAGAAAAATTTAATTAAAAAATTATGACGATAGTTTAGAGTTTAGAGAATTAAAAATTATTTTTATAGCTATTAATGAAGTTTAAGTCTGCATTTCAAAGCCACTTGGTCAATAATGAAATGAAGCAAGTTCATTGGATTCGGTAGTATATGCAAGCAAGGGGGGGGGGGGGGTTGTGTGACTAGCACAATGCTTAGTCGCCTTTAACTTTCCACATATAATTTCATGTTCCCCGTCAGAGCCAAGGGATATTCTACAGACCTGGAGAGGAGAGAACAACTGGCGTTTTAACCTGAGCTCGAAACCCGAAACCTTCAGACTGGACATCGGAACGCGTTTCCGCTAGACCATGGCCAGTACATAGTCAATATAATGTTATAACTTCTATTGCTGATATATCTATAGCAGTTTCATGTTATTGGTTGCAAACTTTCTGTACAAAAGATTATTGCGTCCTACGCTTATCCAAGGTTTTCAGTCTAGTCTTCCATTTTTTGTGTGTTTTTAATCAAGTGTCGGCAACACCTACGCAACGCGTGCCAGACTTGGCACGCAGAGCGTTTTTCAAAGGCACGTGGAAGACCCAAAAAAAAATGCAATTCAAGTAACTTCTATAAGAAAGGATCAGGGTGCCTTTCAGTCTGTTGGCATGCTGAATGAATTAGAATACCTTGTTTGGCATACTTTTATCAAAATGATGCCGACCGCTGTTTTAAATGTTTTTAGTTTTCCTTATTTGTTCAGGCAACCCATTCCCTGCCCGGCTACTAATCGGGATGAAAGTTTTACTCCCTATCCGTCTAACATATACCGCACTAATTAACAAAAATTGGGGGGGGGGGGGTTGAAAGTTTACTAAGTCACGGAATGTGCGCGCCGAGCCACAAGTGTCACAGGACGGGGCGTGCCAGCAGGCTTCGCACATCCCTTTTGCACCCAGCCGTCTTTAAAGTCGTCAGTTCCTAGCTAACATACTAGTGTAACACAAACAGATCACATGACATTTAAAAAAACTGTTTACGAAATGTTTATGCAGAGATCCCCGGAAATAAGAAAGGGGGCTGGGTGAATTGCATTGCCAAGTGACGTGTTTTGTTAAGTCATAGTAACGTCATCACGGTGCTGTTGTGTTGCAAGGAACTATTTTATGCTACTGCACATTTAGACTATATTAATTATTGATAAGCCTTATAAATTATACATATGTTTTTTGTTTACACACGTATGTATATTTGTTATTTTGTTTTTACAAATGGAGTTTTGTTAATTGATTGCTACAACTTGTTTCAGTTGCTGTTTTATTTTTATGTGGGAATGTCATTTGATTGGTGTTTAGCCCGAGTACAACGTCTGATCAACATATATAATAACTTGAGAATGTATAGATTTAAAAAAAAACATTTAAAAAAAACAGAAACAATCAGGGAATATAGGGAATGGGAACACATTCAGAAAAGAGCTGCAAGAATACTCACAACTGACAAGAATGACACCAATACTTAAATCACTAAACCTAGAAACACTAGAGGACAGAAGGGCAATGAGAAAAGTAATAATTATACATAAGGCCATAAATTCTAATTTGAAAAATACAACACAAAGACAGTATTTTTACAAAGCTCAGATAAACATAAAGACAAAACCACTTTCTCTATCCCTTTTGCGAGAACAAATGCATATAAGTATTCTTTCTTCCCGTGTGGCATTCGGGCATAGAATGGGTTGCCTGAACAAACCAGGAAAACCAGTAACTTAACATCATTTAAAACATGAATAGAAATTCAGGAACAGACTCAAACCAGTAATATTTTGATTTATCATTGCTGGTGTTAGAGGGGCGAGGGGAGGGAGAGGTACATGGCTACTACATGGGTGATAAGATGGCACGCAGATGTCAAGCTGACTTAAATCAAGACATACCTGCTTATAAAGCTAGATAACACGCAGAGGCGTGACTGTAAAAGGTATAATAAGCTTCATGTCCATTTGACCACAATTATTCCTTAAAGTCATTTGCCCAATTTTAATTTTTTTTTAAAGACTATCGATACAAGTATTTTATTTTTGTTTTCTATATTTAAAAAACAATAGTATGCTTTATTTAACCTGAAAATCAATCACCTTTTACAAAAGTCTAATACATTCACTAAATATTGAAACATATGCGGACATTTTTAAAACTCAATGCCTACTGGAGTGATAATATGATGTCATAAATATGTCGTCGTTTTTTCACGCTCATACATGTAGACTGTAGACAATCACATAGATCAGGGCCGCAATATGAAATATCGCGCCCGGGGTATACACATTAATACTTGTGCTTTCCCCTCTCTTCTTGCTCTTGTTCGCTCCCTCCGCCCCTCGCCCCCCCCCCCCCCCTTACCGCTGCTCAAATAAAAAAAAACATTACATATGGTGCAGATGTATCACTCTCTGTTAACCAATTGGTTTCTTTCCAAATAACTTTATTCACGAACGAAATGTAGTAAAATGTCCTTTTGTAAGAGATACCAAGAAAGGTACTTGCAAAGTTTAAAAGGGGTTAACTGCGACAGTAGAGAAGGAAACGCCTATGAAAAATCTGGATCAAGCACATCAACCTAAAGGCCTTACGCATGAAGCTATTCGTTGAGTTCCAATACATTTATTGCAAAATGTAAGATTAATACTTTTTTTTTTTCTTTCTTTCTTTAAAAAAAAAAAAGCAATGAGGCCCTGTATATTTGGTCCGAAGTTCGCCGTGTAGTCAGACAAACTTGATATTGGTTTAAAAACCTTTCTTAGGAGAGAGGGGGAAAATGTGTGTGTTCCTCCATTAAGGGGTACAAGATAAGGAGACTTTTCAAACCTTTACCTTGAATATTATTGCTCATATACCTAAGTTAGTTCTTTCACACAAATAGGTTAGTTCTTTCACACACATAGATTAGTTCTTTCACGCACATAGATTAGTTATTCACACACATAGATTAGTTCTTTCATACACATAGGTTAGTTCTTTCATACATCTAGGTTAGTTCTTTCACACTTCTAAGTTAGTTTTTTCAAAACCTAGATTTGTTCTTTCAAAACCTAGATTTGTTCTATCGAAACCTAGATTTTTTCTTTTAAAAAACCTAGATTAGTTTTTTTAAAACATAGATTTGTTCTTTCGAAACAAAGATTTATTCTTTCGAAACCTAGATTTGTTCTTTCAAAATCTAGATGTGTTATTTCAAAACCTAAATTAGTTTTTTTCAAAACCTAGATTTGTTCTTTCAAAACCTAGGTTTGTTCTTTCGAAACCTAGATTAGGTTTTTCAAAACCCAGATTTGTTCTTTCACTAGAACGTGTTATTACATTTTTAGTGTATTTAATGTACAGTTGTAATGGGATATTTGACACAACTTTGGGAAAAGCTGGTCAACAGTTAGCGAAACATTATCTAATACACAAGTTAATAATTATGTAATTAATACATATATATTTTTGAAATGTGAGGTATGAGAAATGTTAACAAAAAAAAAAACTTACATAAAGGGGTCATCCTCAGAGAGTGTCTCGTTAAGGGCCGTCCACATTTTACTCTTATCGTGACACCAAGCGTGGCATAACGTTAGAGAGAAAGAAATAAACAAACAAACCAACGAACCAACCGTATAAACACACTACTGTCACGGAGTATAGCGAACAACATCAGCTACTCGGAAACTGTTGCAGTAAACATTCCCAGAATGCCCACGCACACCTCTGTGTGCGTGTGTGCATGTGTGTGTGTGAGCTTGTGCGAGAGTGAGTGTTTGTCATAGAAGTGAGCAGCGGGTGTCACGTCAATTTTTTTTTTTAGGCGGCACATCGGCAATGGCGGGAAAGGGGCCAACAACTCACTCGATACAGAACTTCTCCAGCAGACCAACGTTCGATTGGCAGGTGCCAAGAAAGGGCGCGTCATGGGTGCGGGGGCTCATCTGGCGTCGTGTCCATTCTCATCCACGCGTCACCATACAAACACACACAGCGAAAACTCCAAGAGCCAGCAAATAGCAAAAACGTCCAAAGAACAATGTAAGTGTTCCCCAGGGCACAAATGTTTACAATCTGATAATGTCAACTCCCGGCCAACTTTTCATCTATCTTTGTTCAGAAATTGAAAAACAAAACGCACCAACAAAAAAAATAGAAGAAAATGAGAAAATTTCGTGGTCCTCGTTTGAAATTACGTCATTCGAATAATAAATCCTCCAATCCAAATTGCGCTATATGGTACTTTGGTATAATCTCTAAGCGTCATCTTGAGTGTACTTCTTCGTAAAAATCAAAACTTTGTGAACTTTTCTTGACAGGAGAAATTAAAACATACAAAGAAGTCGGTATCCCGTCATGCTAATATTGTTCAAAACGGAAGACCGGGTTTATCATTGTCTTGTAAACAAACATATAACTCTGCTGACTGTACAGATAGAACAAAGACAGAAGTATTCTAGTTTAGGCTTCGGCAACCTAAGGCACCTCTGACACGTCTGGCACGCAGGGCGACTTCTAATGGCACGCGGAAGACCCCTAAAAAGTAAAATTCAACTCTATTCTACAAGAAATTGAGTGGTAGAACATGATGACTTTTAGTCTGTTGGCGCGCTGAGTGAATTAGAAATCATACTTTGGCACACTATTATCAAAAGGCTGCCGACCCCTGTGACCTAGTTGACTAGATTGAGAAATTCTATCGAGTCATTGTTTACATTTTAAACTGTAGAGGCGTTCCCTAAAGAAGAATTATTATGTTTTCATTAAGGTTGGATGTCATGGAGGAAGAGGGTGTATATGAAAAATGCGAGAATGTGACATTCACTTTATAATACTTAAAATTAACAACTTCTTAAATTTTGTAGGTTTGTAAGCAGCCTATTTATAACCGATAAAAATGTTATCACCTAGATTTTCGGAATGACATTTTTTTGTTTTGTTTTAGAACAGAAATTTAGTTTAGATCTTTCTTTTAGATATAAAAATGCGTTATTGATTCAACAGACATTGAAAATCAATACTTGTGAATTATTTTATGTTTACTTTAAATGTTAAGTGTGACTTCAAACCATTGTTTACATTGTTTACATTGTATTAGAGGTAAACTTTCACACACAAAGAAATGTGTACGATGTAAACAAATTCTTTATTTTTTTAACTGAAGAAAAATATTTGCCACATTAATTTGTACTGTGTAATGAAACTTCGGCAATGAAATAGTAGAGAAAAGATCTATACGGCGAGGTCCTGTGAAAAATGTGGGCCTACTATGTGTAGGGCTACTATGTGTAGGGCTACTATGTGTAGGGCTACTATGTGTAGGGCTACTATGTGTAGGGCTACTATGTGTAGGGCTACTATGTGTAGGGCTACTATGTGTAGAGCTACTATGTGTAGGACTACTATGTGTAGGGCTTCTATGTGTAGGGCTACTATGTGTAGGGCTACTATGTGTAGGGCTACTAAGTGTAGGGCTACTAAGTGTAGGGCTACTATGTGTAGGGCTACTATGTGTAGGACTACTATGTGTAGGCCTGCTAGTGGTCTGGTCTGACAGTAAATGCCATTTCCTCTTACTGAATTATAGATGAACTATGGGATACCTACGTACGTATAGGAAGAAAAGAAACAGTTAAAACGTCTCCAATATAAAAGTTGCCAATAGTCTATACTCTATACACTATACTCTATACACTATACTCTATGCTCTATGCTCTATGCTCTATACTTTATACTCTATGCTCTATGCTCTATGCTCTATGCTCTATGCTCTATGCTCTATACTCTATACTCTATACTCTATACTCTATACTATATACTCTATACTCTATACTATATACTCTATGCTCTATACTCTATGCTCTATACTCTATACTCTATACTCTATACTCTATACTCTATACTCTATACTCTATACTCTATACTCTATACTCTATACTCTATACTCTATACTCTATACTCTATACTCTATACTCTATACTCTATACTCTATACTCTATACTCTATACATTATACTCTATACTCTATACTCTATACTCTATACTCTATACTCTATACTCTATACTCTATACTCTATACTCTAAACTCTATACTCTATGCTCTATACTCTATGCTCTATGCTCTATGCTATATGCTATATGCTCTATGCTATATGCTCTATGCTCTATGCTCTATACTCTATGCTATATGCTATATGCTATATGCTCTATGCTATATGCTCTATGCTATATACTCTATGCTCTATGCTCTATGCTCTATGCTCTATGCTCTATACTCTATGCTCTATGCTCTATGCTATATGCTATATGCTCTATGCTATAAGCTCTATGCTCTATGCTCTATGCTCTATACTCTATACTCTATACTCTATACTCTATGCTCTATACTCTATACTCTATACTCTATGCTCTATGTTCTATGCTCTATGCTCTATGCTCTATGCTCTATGCTCTATGCTCTATGCTCTATACTCTATACTCTATGCTCTATGCTCTATGCTCTATGCTCTATGCTCTTTACTCTATACTCTATACTCTATACTCTATACTCTATACTCTATGCTCTATGCTCTATGCTCTATGCTCTATGCTCTATGCTCTATGCTCTTTACTCTATACTCTATACTCTATACTCTATACTCTATACTCTATACTCTATACTCTATGCTCTATGCTCTATGCTCTATGCTCTATACTCTATGCTCTATGCTCTATGCTATATGCTATATGCTCTATGCTATAAGCTCTATGCTCTATGCTCTATGCTCTATGCTCTATACTCTATACTCTATACTCTATACTCTATGCTCTATACTCTATACTCTATACTCTATACTCTATACTCTATACTCTATGCTCTATGCTCTATGCTCTATGCTCTATGCTCTATGCTCTATGCTCTATGCTCTATGCTCTATACTCTATACTCTATACTCTATGCTCTATGCTCTATGCTCTATGCTCTTTACTCTATACTCTATACTCTATACTCTATACTCTATACTCTATACTCTATACTCTATGCTCTATGCTCTATGCTCTATGCTCTATGCTCTATGCTCTTTACTCTATACTCTATACTCTATACTCTATACTCTATACTCTATACTCTATACTCTATACTCTATACTCTATACTCTATGCTCTATGCTCTATGCTCTATGCTCTATGCTCTTTACTCTATACTCTATACTCTATACTACTCTATACCATAGAGTCATTATCACATTTACTAACACACACACATACAAATTACTGTCAGTAAACAGCACCCAAAAAAAAATATCATTTACAATTATTTCGATCCCCGACAAAACATTTGAAATATTTAGTAGCAAACCGCAAAGGCCCACTGTTTCACGAAAGAATAACGCTTTACACTTTACACAATGGGTGTGTCACTGGACTGTATGCAGTTTGAAATACCAATGTTGTGCATAGCAACGGGTAGCTATTTCATCATTCAAATTCATAATTTTAAAGAAGAGGGGGGAAGGGGTGGCACCCACGGACAAGAAAGGGCAAGGAATAGGCAATGGGTTTCACGTATTTATTGGAGTTAAGCCATAGCCGTGTTATAAACATAAGACTAAAGATCGGTCCCATTTATCAAAAGTGTAGCCTTGACTTTTCAGAAGAAAAAAATAGATTTATCATATTTAAAATATTCCTAACATCAAATTATTCGTATAAAATCCAAAAATATCTTCAAATGTCTTTATTACAATATAATGTTTTTGGTTTTTAAATCGGTTAACAAACATTCATAATTGTTAGATTCTTTATTGGACGAGATAGTCCTAGTCTTACGGGACCCGACTCAATTGTTTAGTCAATCTTGATATGTGTAAAGTCTGATAATTTATTCTCTTATATCGTATAAGTTTATCTTATAAGTTAACAGACGTTCCTTCTAGATAGACGATTATTACGTCCACTAGACCAACATTTCCTGCAGGGTGGCGGGGATCGGTCGGTGGCAGGGATAGAACCCGAGACGTGTCGGTTGACAGTCCGGTAATCATTAACTTTTTTTGGAGAAAGGACATTGATATACTAAAGAGTAGGCCTATATCGACAGTAGCTCCCCCTAATATGTGTAGATCCGACACTGCACGTTGCAAACATACACGCAAACACACACAGAGAGAAACTGAATAGAAAAGTTATCAGTTCAAACAGGAGCAAACACACAGACAGATAAAGGCGTGGAATGGGGGTGGGTGGTGGTGTTAGAAACGAGACTAGGGGAAGATAAATGAGATAGATAACATGGACTGCTGGGGGGGGGGGGGGGGGAGTTGTCTCTGTTGACATAACACTTCAGTTTGTGGCCGAAATGGCGAATCCAGTCGAGATGGCTGTGTCCTTAACACCAGTGATTGTCAACCTGGATCTCAATTAGATATTTGTTTTGTCTGGACATATACAAAGCAACATTAAGTATAGAGCATTTGCAAAAGGCGTGGCCTAGGTTTCTTCTAGAGGACGTAACTAAGTCAATAGCAGCCATGATGGAGATGAGGTTGAATAACATTGTTATTTAACATGTCTATTTTACACGCAAATTATAAGGAATTTGTTTGCACAAATCCTGATATTTAACTGTGATTCTAGTCCTTAGAAATCCGTCCACAAAGTAAACAAAAGTTGAGGCCTTTATAGTTTTTCAATATCTCTTGTGAAACATTGCAAAGCTGCTTTATGCTGTAGGCCTACTTTATTTTTTAGATAGTAGGTTAAGATAGGCTAACTTTCGACAATCGAAATCTTTAATTAAATATTCTGCACTAACTGAACCTATTCCATTGATTTTTAATGGCTTAAATTTTAGCTTTGAATGTTAATTTTCATCGCATGACAGTGTTTATATATTATATTTTACGTCATATTGTTGAAAAGATGATATTTGAAAATAAAACCATCTTTAAGCTTTTTGTCACGTGATTGTAAATGGTATATAGACATGTAGTTGTTGTCTTTGTTTCTTTGTAGTTGTTGTTGTTTTAGGTGGGGGCAGGGGGGGGGGGGCTCGATGTAGGCTACATATAAACATTTTACAAGCAGCTGGTTATGAGGTTAGTGCCCCCGGACTGTGAGCCCGACGATACAGGTTCAATTATTTCCTAGCAGCCGCCATCCTTACCTACACTGACGCCCTGAACGGGAGGCAATAATTATTCATTGTAGAATGAACGTCTGTAAGTTATAAGGCAAAAAAAAAAGTATCATTATAAGCATTGATATTCACGCTAAACAGCCATTACATTTGTTATAAACATTCATTTGAACATACTATCTTTGTATGAGTTGAAAAGAAATAATTGAATAGAGTCTAATTAAAATAATGTATATTCACTATGCATATATCTTGCCATCACCCTCTCTTTTTTTTTCAATTGACTATAAGACAAAAATTTATTTAAAGTGTTTCGAATTTTTAAAAATGCTGAAAATAAAGAAAAACACATAAAAAAGCTTAAACATAGTCTTTAAAAAAATTGTGTTGTACAGAATATATATTTTTGTTACTCATATTTTAAAATTCCTAGGGTAAGGGGGGTAATAAGGAAAATAGTTTGTGAGGTTTAAGATTCATTGAGTTATCAAACTTGTCTTTGTTAAATGTAATGCTAAAAATAAGGTATCAAAGTTTGCATTTTTTTTGTATTTTTTTTTTATCTGAAGTAAAATATAACGAAATGTAAAGCTAAAGAGAGATATTTATATTATAAAGATGTAAGAATAAAATCATGGGATGATAATCTGAAGTCACCAAAGAAGGATTAGGACGATAGACAGTCACATGACAGTTTCTAGAACAAGACTTAATCTCTATAGAGAAGTTTTTATTTCCTGCCGAAGCGCAACTATTTTTAATAATATATCTTTTATTTTTTTTTAGTTTTCTATTTTAGTATGGGGAATAATTTAGTCTGAGTTATCATTTTTTTTATTCCTCAAAGATTTAAGAGACTAAAACCGCAGGGAAATCTAGGCCGCAATGATCATCTGTATTACCAGGAGGGTCAGTAAAATTAATTAGACGCTATGTTATAAATCTGATTCTATTTTAACACGAACCAAATAGTAAGATTAAATAATAAATATGGTAACATATTAAAAACATAGTTTAAAAAAAAATAAAAAAAATAAAGGATAAGAAGAGTGGGTAACATTTAACTAGTTGAATTCTATGTTGGACTAGGACGATGGATCCTCGAAACTTGTCTTGAACGTGTCTCTTGGCGAAATGCCAGTGGCACGAGTTTTAGATTTAGTAGTTTACGGGGAGAGGCAGTAACTCACACGTGTACTACTTACGTTTTGCTGGTGCGGAGTAGCTGCGCGTGCTTGAACTCCTCGTCCTCATCCCTGGTGTGCTTCTGGCTCGTCCAGGCTTTGCCGGACCTCGCACTTGCGGCTGGTCTGTCCGCCCCTCCTGAGTGGGGAGATTTCGAGCCGTGGCGAGGGGAGTGGTGGTGGTGGTGGTGGCGACGGTGGGAGCGGTGCCCGTGGTGGCCGCCGGCGTCCTGGGCGGAGAGTCTGTTAGGGGAGGAGGACATGCCTGTGGGAATTTAGAGAACATGGTCAGTCGGTTTAGTAAATAATATATATGCTTTTATATAGAGAGAGGGAGAGATAGGAAAAGAGAGAGAGGAGAGAGAGAAAGAGAAGGAGTGAGAGAGAAAGAGAAAGAGGGGGAAAAAGAGGAGAGGAGAGAGAGAAAGAGAGGGGGAGAGAGGGCCAGATAGAAAGAGAGAGAGAAGGAAAGAGAGCGAAAGAGAGAGAGAGAGAAAGAAAGAGAGAGAAAAAGAGAGAAAAAGAGAAAGAGAAGGAGAGAGAGAAAGAGAGGGGGAGAGAGGGCGAGATAGAAAGAGAGAGGGAGAGGAAGAGAACGAGGTAAAGAGAAAGAAAGAGATGACGTAATTTGTCACAACGCAAAAAAATAGTCTCTAACCAAAACAAGACAAAAACGAAACAACAACGTGAGAACCCTCAGACAACGGTTGTTGTGATGTTGTTGTTGTTATTTTTAGATTTAAGAGTCCAGTGTGTTGGGTTTGAGGATTACATAAAGTGACACGCACGTCAAAACTGACAGCAGACACAACACTGGAACAGGGATGTTACTATTTTCAGCAAAGGCTATTTATTATTCCGAGATGGCGAAAGCTCCAAAGCAAGTCACTGGAGACAATTTCGGTGTTTGCGTTGTTTTTTGAAACAAACCATAATAAGGATATCCAAGTGAAGGCTAATTTTCTTTTTTCTTTTTTTTATAAGGCAACACGGGAAAATGATGTTCTGCGGCCCACATTCATAATTAGATTAAAAAAAATAGTTGGGTTTTACAAGGTATTTGCTGTCACGTGGACAGCCATCTTCGCCATGTTGGAGTCCAAGCTTTCATAGAGAGAAATAAAAACCTGCTGCTAGTTCTAGAGTGGATGGAGATGCTGAAAGTTTCACTTGAATTAAAACAGTATTGAAACTACTTCACAATTCAATTATCTCTTTCTCTCAATCTCTCTTGATCTAAATCTCTCTCTCTCTCTCTCTCTCTCACACACGTTCTATCGCATTATATATATATATATATATATATATATATATAATACACATTAAAATATTGTTTATATTGTTTCAACACATGTCAATAAATATATCGTGTTTGTGTTTTTCTATGGTCATGCATTCTTTATATTATTATTAAGTCTTTACAGCGGTTTTCGTCGACTCGCCTCGGTTTTCATCAATTCTGAAGCTGGTTCGAGGGCCAAAAGTCCAATAAGGGAGGTGAGTGACGTGATCATGAGTCTATTTTGATGGGAATATTATTTCCAACAAATAATAGGCTTACGTGTACGTCTGTCAACATAATATAACTTAAAACAATTACCAATTGGCCTAATTATACCTTAACTAAAAAAAATTATTAGTTCATCATAATCCTGCTAGTGAAAATAAAATTGACGATGGCGTCGCTTATGTGCTCTCTCTCTCTCTCTCTCTCTCTCTCTCTCTCTCTCTCTCTCTCTCTCTCTCTCTCTCTCTCTCTCTCTCTCTCTCTCTCTCTCTCTCTCTCTCTCTCTCTCTCTCTCTCTCTGTTCTTATATAAGTGTTTAACGTATTGGACTGACATGCGGGCGACCCGGGTTCGATTCTCAATGGTCTGTACTTTTTTTTTCCTAATATTTTTTTTTCTATTTCAATTAGTCTAATATTATTTTTAAAATAAAAGGTTGTAAATCTACGAGCAACACCGGGCAATTTAGATTTTTGGTAAATAAAAAGACTTGCCTATTTTTTACCGGATTAAAATACTTATTTTAATTTACTTTTCTAAAAGTCTTCAGTAAAAAAAAAAGACTTTTTTAAATTATTAGATTTATAGCTTTCTGTTCAATGTAGTTTATAAAATTTTTATCTGTAACTTATACAGGTCTGTTTTATTTCCCTAGGCAACGCCGGGCAAGTTAGCTTATTTATATCTATACAAATATACAAATATATGCATATATTTGTTTATATATTTATCTAAGCTGAAAGTATGTGCCATTTATATTTAAATATAATTACTATCGCTGGCAATGTCTGGTCATTTTGCTATTTCTCTAAAACAAGTGTTTTTGGGATGCGGTTTGAATTGTCAAGAATGAATTCATTGGAATGATGCGCATCGGTAAACTAATAAATGCCTCGGTTTTCGTCCGTTTTGAATATCGTCGATTCTTATTGGACATATTAACGACGTAGACAGAGGTTGAACTGTATATTCTCAGGCCCGGACTGTAATTTGTTGTTTGAGTTTGTACTCGATTGGACCAGCAGATTAACTCTCTGTATCTCTACACATTATACATGTGTTATATATTCATTACATTTCTTACTGTTGATCTGTTTGTAGTTAAAACACTAAACCTAGAAACAGAAAGGGCAAAGAGTAAAGTAGTAATAATACACAAGGCATTGAATTCTAATTTAGAAATACAACCCAATAACAATATGTTACAATGCTCACTTTGCTCAGATAAACATAAGGACATATTGACATATTGCTAGCATTGTCGTAAGACTTCCCCCGGCATATTGCTAGCATTGTCGTAAGACTTCCCCCGACATATTGCTAGCATTGTCGTAAGACTTCCCCCGACATATTGCTAGCATTGTCGTAAGACTTCCCCCGACATATTGCTAGCATTGTCGTAAGACTTCCCCCGACATATTGCTAGCATTGTCGTAAGACTTCCCCCGACATATTGCTAGCATTGTCGTAAGACTTCCCCCGACATATTGCTAGCATTGTCGTAAGACTTCCCCCGACATATTGCTAGCATTGTCGTAAGACTTCCCCCGACATATTGCTAGCATTGTCGTAAGACTGCCCCCGACATATTGCTAGCATTGTCGTAAGACTTCCCCCGACATATTGCTAGCATTGTTGTAAGACTTCCCCCGACATATTGCTAGCATTGTCGTAAGACTTCCCCCGACATATTGCTAGCATTGTCGTAAGACTTCCCCCGACATATTGCTAGCATTGTCGTAAGACTTCCCCCGACATATTGCTAGCATTGTCGTAAGACTTCCCCCGACATATTGCTAGCATTGTCATAAGACTGCCCCCGACATGTTGCTAGCATTGTCGTAAGACTGCCCCCGACATATTGCTAGCATTGTCGTAAGACTTCCCCCGACATATTGCTAGCATTGTCATAAGACTGCCCCCGACATATTGCTAGCATTGTCGTAAGACTTCCCCCGGCATAGTGCTAGCATTGTCATAAGACTGCCCCCGACATATTGCTAGCATTGTCGTAAGACTGCCCCCGACATATTGCTAGCATTGTCGTAAGACTGCCCCCGACATATTGCTAGCATTGTCGTAAGACTGCCCCCGACATATTGCTAGCATTGTCGTAAGACTGCCCCCGACATATTGCTAGCATTGTCGTAAGATTGCCCCCGGCATATTGCTAGCATTGTCGTAAGACTACCCCCGACATATTGCTAGCATTGTCGTAAGACTGCCCCCGACATATTGCTAGCATTGTCATAAGACTGCCCCCGACATATTGCTAGCATTGTCGTAAGATTGCCCCCGGCATATTGCTAGCATTGTCGTAAGATTGCCCCCGGCATATTGCTAGCATTGTAGTAAGACTGCCCCCGGCATATTGCTAGCATTGTCGTAAGACTACCCCCGACATATTGCTAGCATTGTCGTAAGACTGCCCCCGACATATTGCTAGCATTGTCATAAGACTGCCCCCGACATATTGCTAGCATTGTCGTAAGACTGCCCCCGGCAATCGGCGATATCCATGTCGTGATTTTTCAATGTCTCTAGGACGACTCAATCCACAATTTGGAGTGAATTTCAAAAACCGTTCGACAGGACATTGTTTTCAGAGACATATCTCACTATGAAAGAAAGTTGATCTACATGAGAAATGTCCGGAGTAGGAGTAGAGTCCACAGAGATAGAGAAATATTTGGCATGTTTTATCTCAGTCAGGATTGTATTTATGACCTTTTCTGCCATGATATTG
This sequence comes from Anisus vortex, assembly GCA_949126835.1. NCBI lineage: Eukaryota > Metazoa > Mollusca > Gastropoda > Planorbidae > Anisus > Anisus vortex. The sequence goes on along the minus strand of OX421494.1, from coordinate 43,691,072 downwards.
ATACTTTCATCGCATATTTTTGACGAAAGATATGATCTTGTGCCACTTCCTTTGTTAACCTGGCGTTTTGTGTGTAAGTCCAGAAAAGGATCGAACTCAGCCAAAAGTTCTAGGGTCATAACATAGTTCCCACTGATTTTTGATCCGAATCTCCCATGGGAACCTCTAAACGGCAACCCGCCTGCAGAAAGTGACCTCACAACAGCCACAATGCGACTCAAAATCCCATGTCAGTATTTTATTTCTTCTTCCTTTTGAAGAACAAGACTCTTGTCAACTCTACCGACAGCACTCTTCCTAGCTAACAGTGTCACAAGTGCTGACCTGTGTTCGTCGGAATCCGCATGTTCTTTGAACTGCGTTTTCCCAGTCTTTGTACCCGGTGGCATATTTCGGCATGTTCCACTGGAACAGGGGCCCACACACAATAGGGGCCCCCACACATCCCAAAAATATTTTGTTTAGTGACATCCACATTCTTTCGTTTAAAATGTAAAATAAAATTCATTTATTCCCCTACAATTTAAGCGCTCCATTTTAACCAAGCTAAACGCAACATAAAAAGTATGTATCATTTTACAGAATGTAACGTGAATTAACGGCATTTTTCTGAGGTAGGCCTATGTGGAAGGCAGGGGCGAAGCCATAAGGGGCCCCCACATAAACTTGGGAACAGGGCCCCCACATAAACTTGGGAACAGGGCCCCCACAATCCTAAATACGGCCCTGGTTGTACCCTTCATTAGCTAGCGACCCTAAATCCCCAAACATCTTACAAGGGGCGCAAATCACTGCACCCTTGCTCTTCGGAAATATGAGCCAAGGTCGAGGTCCATTGTTCCATTACTTAATGTTCGGCTAAGAAGAGCAGGGCTGTAAGTTATATTATGAGTGCCTGTTTTTGAACAATGTAGTAAAAATAATTATTATAATATTATTTTCGATAAAGCTTTTTGATAGGGCAAGCCAGGCTTTTGAGCTTATGTAAAGATTCCGCCACCGGGGCCCTAGGCTGGCTGGGCCCCTAGGCCCGGGCCTCGTAGGCCTAGGCAGAAATGCGGGACTGATACCAAGGGTCGGCAAACAGTGTGCCATACTAGGATTTCTAAATCATTCAGCGTACCAACCGGCTCTCTATTTTTTTTTAACAAGACAATTTCTTTAGAGCCGTAGCAAGACCAATGTCAAAAGCAATGCAGCTTCATAGAGAAAATCGTTAAAGAGTTGTATGTTTAATTAAAAATGAACGTGTTTGTGATAGTTATCTTTTTTAGCATGGGTCTATAAACAATTTTTTATATACATTTCACATAAAAGGTAAGGCTAGTGTTTAATAATTTTAATACAGATCTAAATCAGAAAAAAAAAATCGAACATCTACCATTAGCTCATTATATTTGGATCTCAGCTTTACTGAAATTCTCTTTTTTTACTATCTTTATCAAACTGCAGTAATATAAAGTTAATGGCAATTAAGTAGAATTGATACGTAGTAATCATACATACTGGGTAGTTAATGTAATGTTTAAAAATGTATATATAAATTCTTTAGTCACATAATATATATATGATTTTTTATTACCTTTTATAGAATGATAATTTCAAAGTTATATATTGTAAGCCATTATTTCTTTGATAAAGAAAAATTAGAAACATATTAAACAATTTTAACGCAAAGAAAACGGATTAATTATCTCCCTTTAAATTACATTTCCCAAATTAATTTTAATTTTAGTGATGACAAACAAGTCATGTTTTGTAATTTGTAATATAACTAAAGTATTACTTTTTAGTAATTAGATCTAGTAAGTAATACAAATCCAGCATTTCAGTGTGTAATTAGAAGTATGACATTAATTTACGTTAAACAATGGTAAATAAACTTTTCCTGCCTAAATTGTTTGTCCATTTAAAAATGTATTTTTTAAACATTAATAATTACAACAACTGCATAATATAATGCTAGTATAGTAAAGTAAAGTATCCCGTCGGACCAAATTGATCCATGGGTCCGGTAAAGCATCGTTCACCAATTTTGTGTGGCACGGCATACCAGGCGATTGTGTTGCCAGCACAAAGCCCAGCTTAACTACCCAACTAAAGGTACCCATCAGAGATGTTTAGACTCAGGGACACCTCCATAACCGCTCCATACTGCCGATCGACCACTATGCTCCATAATGCTAGTTTAAAAGCCGCTTACATTTAATGAAATAATAAAACAAATAGATTTGTTTTTTAATAATTTTTTTAATGCTTATTTAAAGAAGACGAGCATAAAATTCTTTTGAATGTAATAAGTCTGTACCAATTAATGAGCTACTTGTCCGTGAATGCTCTTCACTAAAGGTTCAATGTCAGGTACATATTTAGTTACTTTTGCAGATGATACCATCCTGTATTCTCACATCGAGAGCCCCAATGTCGCTTTATATCTACAGGGCGACCTCAATAGGTTGGAGACCTGGGAATCAAAATGGCAAATGACGTTCAATGTTGATAAGTGCAACCTCCTATCTATTTCAAGGAAGAGGTCTTGGATCCCCACCAGCTATACCTTGCATGGTCACACTCTTGAGAGGGTTTCAGATGCCAAGTACCTTGGAGTGAACATCACAGAAAAACTCCACTGGGGCACATATGTCCAAGCTATTGCTGCCAAAGCAAATAGAGCTTGCGCCTTCGTCCAAAGGAACCTCAAGGGATGCTCCACCAGGATCCAGACCCATTGTTATAAAAGTTTAGCTCGTCCCATCCTGGAGTACGCATCGACTGTATGGGATCCTCATTAACAACACCTGATATCTAAGCTGGAGATGACCCAACGTCGAGCGGCACGTCGTATCTTACAGGACTACGGCCTTAAAACTAGCGCCTCAGCTTTGGTGGCCTAACTCCAACTGGAGCCCCTACATCACCGCAGATCGATAAACAAGGTCACCACTATTTACAAGATCGTGAACCGCCACGTGGAAATGTCCACTCAGCCAGGCCGAATCCAACAGGTCTCCCGCTCTACCCGAGGCCTTCAGCTCAAGCTGCATGTCCCACATGCACGCACCGACGTCTACAAATATTCTTTTTTTCCGTCAGCCATTAGGCTGTGGAACACCCTGGACCAGGCCTCCATCACTGCCCCTACAGTTCAGGCTTTTAAATCGTCACTGAAGGGCTGATATAAAAACCTAAAGTGACACTCTGTCATCTGTTTAAAATTGTTGTTTGTGATGCTTTTTATTTTATGTGTATTTAAATTGTGGACTCTTTCCTCAGTTCTAACGGGGTCTCCACAGTATTATGAAGAAGAAGAAGAAGTGTTAGTGACCTCTTTGCTTGCTTAAAAAACAGCTTTCATGTGCGATAAAATCTGTTCACAAGTATAAGTTGAACAAAACGCTGAAATTAATGTGAATGTCTAGCAGTTGAGAATAGCAGACGACTTTCTTAAGCAGCTTCCTTCCAGACTTTCCCGCAAATTGGGATATTTTGATACCATTTTTTAATGTTTAAAATTTAATTTTGCTGCATTTTAAAATTGTAAATATCCCTCCACTAAAAAAAGATCCAGAACTAGCGGGTAAGTAGGTCGTAAAAAGATCAAGCCAGTCAGACTTAATGAGGCATAAAAACACGATTCCATGAATTTAAAGTCTTCCCTTTGTTTAGAAAACTTTGCTTTGAGTACTTTAAAGTACATATGAAAAAATACATATATCTATCTTAATCACTGATCTATAAAAAGAATGGGTTGCACCTTCTTAATAAATTGGTTTGAGCAAAGGGAAGACTGGGAAATCTAATGACTTCCACTACACTTATCGATATTAACAAAATTGTGTCTAAAACTTACTTCGCCACTGATCTATAAATAGATCGTAACGGAATCTATGTTGCTGCCATTTTACACAATTTGCACATGAATTGTTGCTGTCAAGCTTCTGACTTTTTATTAATAATATAAAACTAACAATAATTCTATCAAAAGGAAAAAAAAAGAAAACAAATACTAAACGATAAAAAAAAGTTAATAATTAAAAAGTAGACAGCAATATTTCGCAGTACGGGAAAACCCGGTCCCGAAACGCACTAAATATTTTTAAAGCATTTCAAAGGGACATAATTCAGAAATGGCGCCCGTTTTAGAACCTTAACATACGGTGATTAGTAATAGGTGTAGGTTTATGTAAAAAAATAAATTTACAAATTAAGCAATATTGTTGAAAAAATGAAAATTTCTTTTGGAGGACCTTTCCAATTTATACATTTAACTTTTAACCCGATTAGTTAAACAGCTTTCGAGACTATAGAGCAGAAACAAACATCTAAATAAATAAACAAACTCATGGTAATTATATATATTGAATATATATTGATCAGTGATAGTAGAAAGAAAATGGCGGAAATTTCTTCAAGTATGTTACTTCCGCGCCTAATCCATTCTTTTTATAAATCAGTGATCTTGATATGCATTAAATTATGGAAGTTGTTATTAAATGTTTTCTAATTGATTTCACGGCAATATATATCTAGTTTCAATGCAAATGCATTCCAGTGGTCTAGCCCCTTCCTTGTAAATGCAAGTACAACTCACTGAAATTGTGTCGCTTTGTCATTTATCGGCTACAACAGTCAGATCAATATAGGAAAATGTTTTTGTTTTGTTTTTTAAATTAAAGAAACACCTTAATTTCTTCCAGACAAGAAACGAACCTATCCAAGACTTAACCCCCCCCTCCCCCCTTTCTGTCTTAGCCAACGAACACTGTGTTTCAGACTTTACCTAGCTCTGGCATAAGCAGGTAGAAAAATTAATTAGGCTGAGCAATTTTCTGTCAGCACAATCTTCTTGTACGACATTGGGCCATGGCGATCGGTAAACACGCTGCTACTACCATCCCTACGGACCAATGTCAAAGTTTAAAAAAGCTACAAAGCTATCTAAATTCAAGTAAGCACCTAAAAAAAAACAACCCAAGAACATGTCAGAATAATAAGGAAATTACCAGAATTGAAATTCGAAATCCCAACTCTATATCAAGTTGTATTCTTAACCCTTCCCGTACCGACCTACTTCTATCTATGCTGCCTTCAGTTCCGCTATATACGCGCCCGGGACTGTAAGGGTTATATTCTGCCCACGGATAGGCAAAAGTGGATGAGGAATTTCTTGAAATGGATTGATTGAAAACTCGACCGTTATGATTTTTTTGTGTAACATCTCAGCCAAAATCTCTTTAAAAGCGACTCTCGTGAATTGGACATCTGGCCAGTGGAGTAATTCTGTTTGGATTATTACATTCGTTTGTTATTGCGTCGAGAGAGAATCGAAATTCTGATAAGGATTTTGTTTTGGAATATTTAGTGGGAATTCTAGACCTTCTGCAGCCGTAATCAAATATGTTTGATTTGTGTTGTAATTTAATATGCACACACACACGCACACACACACACATATATATATATATATATATATATATATAAAGTGCTCGATAGACATAAAATATAGATATGGGTAGATATATAAATATAGACTGAAAGATATAGCTGGATTGATAAAGGAATATATAGCCTACAACATATATATATATATATAAAGAGAGAGAGAATATAGATAGATAGAAAATGATAGTTAAAAAAAGGATATAATGAGAGCTATATATATCTATAGATAGTTATAGATCGATATACTCGGATATATATAGATATAGCTAGATATAGATTATATCAGTAGCATTGTCAGGGTTTTAAGGTTGGGGGGGGGGGCCGCAATTATTATTTTTATTGCTTATTATGGGTAGGTATGGTAAGACAATAATGGCTAAACGAGTAAAGAGTCTTTGGGAAAATTAATTGTGCATGGCGGAAAATGAGTACACGGAGGGGCAATTGCAGGCTTTATCTGAAATGTATTTTTCAATTTAGTTTTTAAAAAAAGGGCGGAAAGGGGATTGCTCGAAGTTGAAGAAGGTACTTGCCCCCCTCCCCCTTGACCCCCTCCACTGTAATCTACAGATGAATATAGATGGATATAGATAAAATTTAATTAAACATTATATAGGTAGATAGCTAAATAGATAGATATATCGATAGACAGATAGATAGATATACAGATAGATACATAGATTTTTAGATGGATAAATAGATAGACAGATAGACAGATACATAGAAAGATAGATAAATATATAGATAGATACATAGATAGATACATATATTTTTAGATGGATAGATAGATAGATAGACAGATGGATAGATAGATAGATAAATAGATCGATACACATATTTTTAGATGGATAGATAGATAGATACATAGATACATAGATTTTTAGATGGATAGACAGAAACATAGATAGATAGATTGATTGATATATGGATAGATAGATGGAAAGATAGATAAATAGATAGATAAATAGGTTTTTAGATGGATAGATAGATTGACAGATAGATATATAGATAGATAGATAGATAAATACATTTTTAGATGGATAGATAGATAGACAGATAGATAGACAGATAGATAGATAGATAGATAGATAGATAGATAGATAGATAGATAGATAGATAGATAGATAGATAGATAGATAGACAGATAGATAGATAGATAGACACATAGACTAATAGATAGATAAAGACATTATTATTATGTACTAGCGTTTAAAACACATTTTTCTGTCTCACTCCCTCTCCACTTGCTACACCCTACCCACGTGCGTATCATTGACTGTTCGTTAAGCTAGCACTCCGAACCGACACTCTGGACAGTCTGGGTTCAAACACTGGCTACGTCCATCTCTTACTACACCCTGCGTGAGTTTGTGGTCAAGAGACGTGTTGATGTTCTCTTTAGAAGTAAAAATAAGTAAAGTGCCCTTCTTCGAACCAAACTGATCATAGGGCTGGTGAAGCAGCGTTCACCAGTTTTCTGTTGCCACGGCATGCGAGGGGGATGTGTGGCCAGCACAATGCCCAGCCACCTTTACTTTACCCCAACTAGTGTTAGGTTCCCATCAGAACTGGGTAGACTCAAGGGCACCCTCAAGTCCCGGGAAAAAATCCTAGCCTGCACCAGGATTCGAACCGAGAACCTTCGGATCTCCAGCAGAACGCGCTGCCACTGCGCCACCGTGCCTGTCTAGAAGAATCGTCTTTAACGTTGGAGACAAGACACACATTTTACACTTTACATTTTACATTTCAATTTCACTTAATGTTAATATCAGATGCACTTTTTATTTTAAATATATTTCTCATGAAACCTTCTCAGATAATTACAGATTCACATTATTGAATTTTGAAAATTACACTTTTCCATTGTGTTCAATGCTTCTCTCTCTCTCTCTCTCTCTCTCTCTCTCTCTCTCTCTCTCTCTCTCTCTCTCTCTCTCTATCTCTCTCTCTTCCATTGTATCTATAATTTTCTCTCTTTGTCTTTCTTCCTCTCTCTGTATTTTATGGTTTGGGGATGGGGGACGTAATAATAAAATGACAGGAAATATAACCCACACTGGATACCGGAATAATGGCGGATAGGAAAAAAATGAATGGGAAAAATAGACAGAAATGAAACAAAAAATAAGAAAGAGGAAATGAAAAATAATGGAAAACTAGACTTGCATACATAGATATTGAAAATACATACACTGAGAGAGATTATAAGTAGGATACGTGTAAAAATATACAAATAGATACACGATTGATTGTCTATAGTCTATAGATAGGCAGACAGACAAACATATATATATATATATATATATATATATATATATATATATATATATATATATATATAGATAGATATAATTATATATATATTATATATATATATATATATATATATATATATATATATAGATAGATAGATAGGTAGATAGATAGATAGTCTGTTCGGTAGATGGGGCACAACTATCTCTACCAGTGTGATGATGCCGTACACGTACTTCTCTACTCCTGTACTCATTCTGCACACCGGTGGGCTGACGCGCGCGGAACATTGCACTTTTCGAAAGCCCATCGTAACTCGGTAGGGAAGGATGAATATGCGCAACAATACGAATCTGTGTTGTAAAAAAATGTTATCTGCAACTCTACTGGATGGATTTAACGAATCAAAAATGAGTTTGCTTTTCCCTTGTTTGTTTAATACAACGCTCTTTAAATTCAAGTGGAATGTTTCCATGTCTATCCATTAATATGGATAATTATCTTTATAAACATGCATTCTGCTTGCATAACATATATATATACGTATCTCTCTCTCTCTCTCTCTCTCTCAATATATATATATATATAAAGAGATAGATAGATAGATAGATATAGAGATAGATAGCTAGATAGATAGATGGATAGATAGATATATAGATAGATAGGTAGATAGATAGATAGATAGATAGATAGATAGATAGACAGATGGATAGATAGATAGATAGATAGATAGATAGATAGATAGATAGATAGATAGATAGATAGATAGATAGATAGATAGATACATTGAACCTTAAAGATCTTTTTTTCATCAAACAATGAGCTTGAAAGAATAATGCAACACATTAACAAAATAATGCAAACCTTATAATAATGAAATATTGGAATAAATTATGCATAGCAATATTTTCTACTTTAGAACATAAAAACAAAGAAATTGATAACAATAAAATCAACAAATCACCAAAACAAAACCGAATTCTGAGGACACCGGAAATTAAAGTATCACTGCATCCGTCGACAAAATGGTTGTCGTGGTTACGAAACAATTATAGATTAATATAAGTTTGTAGAAAGTATAGTATAAATTTAGGTTAATTCACCGGCGCATCATTTTACATCGAAACAACCCTTCTACGTGGCATGAAATTCCACGGGCCGAGGAAAATTGAGGGTCCTACTCTACTCATTAGAGTTATTCCATTTGAAGCCTCTTCAGCTATGTGTTTATATATTTAGGTAGAGAGGGTGAAACCATCGCTCACGAGTGTAATATATACTACACAAATGAGCGCCAAAAAAAGATGGTGGCTTTTGTGTGCACCAACATACATACAGTAAAGTACCGTACACATAGAAAAACTTAATTGATCCATAGAGTCTGTGAAGCAGCTTTTACCAGTTTCTGTTGCCTCGGTATACTAGCAGGACTGTGTGACCAGCACAATGCCCAGCCGCCTTTACTTTACCCCAACTAATATCAGATATCCATCAGTAGACCCCGGGACAAACTCCCGTCCCGGGAAAAAAACAACAACCTAGCATTCACCAGGGTTCGAACATAAAACTTTCGGTACGCTAGCCTAATGCTCTGCCATCTCGGCCATCGTGTCCCATACACCAACATGCATAATGAGCAAGATTAAAAAGCGGTTGTTATTGTAACTATTGTAATGCACGTATTATTTATGCTTATTTATTTGAGGTCAAAATACATACATGTAATCAAACATTCATTAAAACAAAATGCTATATTCAATATGTCTGAGGTTATTTCCGATAAAAAACACAATACTATAAAAATATACATATTCTCTTAAATTAAAATGAAAAAGAAAATTAATAACTCCTGGCAATGCCTGTGATTTCATTTGCAACGAAATGTATAATAGATATTAAAAATGCATCAAATATACAATATAAAGTTTTACTTTAGAAATTACAAAATATCAACATAAAAACTCATGTCTTCATTCATTAGTCATATATTTACACAAATAATTTGTTGTTTTATTTTGTAAATGCTAGCCATTCAATTTAACCTCACTGGCATATCACATGCCTCAGAATTTATTTCAAAGTTACGTTGCCGAGTCTGTATGAGCTTCATATGCTAGTGTAAAATACCCAGAAATTAGGTTTCAAATTGGTCACGTATCCATAATCCATATAGTTCCTTTTCTTTTGAAGATATAAATACCAGCCGCAGAAAGTAACAGGTTTTGTCATTATAATTTGATTGCATTGCCTTTAATGTAGATTACGTCTGCTGATTAGCTGTCGTGTTGCCATTAGTAGTGACGTCACTTCCGCCACCCGCATTAAAAACGTCTTCATATTTCGGCGGGAAATCTGCTTCAGGCAAAGCGCTTTGGTCTCTATCAACGGGTTCTGTCAGTGCCGCTGTGTCTGCTCCATCTGAATATTTCGGCGGGTCTGTGGAATAGAGCTGTTCGTATGAAGGCAGATCCTCGTACGCCGGAAGCTGAAATAGCACACCTGTCCTCAAGTCGGCGGGGTCGGCGTGACCTGGAATATGTCTAGCGCTTTCGTCGCTTTGCCTGGGCATGTAATAGAGCTGACGGAGAAGGGCTGACGCGCCAATGAACGCGACGCTCGTGTGAAACGGGTCTCCGGCTGACATGGACGGATCCATGGTTGGGCCGCCTTTCCAGTGGAACCTCACATTGACCACGTACCCGATGCACGCCAGGAGGTAGATAGCGCTGAACAGAATGCAGCAGACGAACAGCAGGCTGACGGAGCCCCTGGTGTAGTAGGCCGCAAACCCCGCCGTCACTGCTGACGCCATGAGGCCGGAGCTCACCACGGCCGCACGCGCCAGGACCAGGGCCCGCGTCTGGGGCCTCCGCGAGGTGACCACGTGGGCAAGGAAAGACATAACGCTGAGGGTCAGGGCGACCACCAGCAGGGCACGTGCGTGGACTGAGCTGGACTCTGTGAAGGCCAGGATGATGGCGATGATCCCCGTGCACTTGCCGCAGCAGTAAGAGTACACGTAGAACAGAAGGCAGCTCTTCTTCTTGTTGTGATTGGTTGAAATGTGTGACGTCATCGCGATAACATCCAATGAAACTGAAAAGAAACCGGAGAATGGAAAATATTGAGCTTACAGACCAAAAGATTAAAACTAAGCTAAGATTCGTTAAGAAATAACTTAAAAAATTTATTTAGCGTGACTGTTGTCTAATTTTAACAAAATCATATTTATTAACCATAGTAATATAAACTATTTATTCAATCGGCCCCTATCTAAATATTATATTAGATTATATTACTAAACATTTCAAGTCCACTATTCACATAATGATGTTCACATTTTAGCTTAGGAGTACATTGTTAAGAATAAGTCTACTGAAAGTGACCAAGGTTTGGCTGACTCTACTTTGTGTACAAAGGCCTAGATCTATAGACTAGATCTATAAACTAGATCTAGATCTAGTATTTAATGATTAAATAGGTCAAGGTATTAAAAAGTTAAAAAAGAGAACAAAAGAACCAGCAAGTGTACCGGACACGTGACCTAATTGTTCTTGAGTGACACAAAAACATGACCTGAATATTCTATGAATAATTAAATCATATATAAGGTATTAAGAAGAAAGGAAGCTTTTTAAAATAGTTTTTTTTTAAGTACGAGAAAAAAATGTAAGTCAGGCTTAGGGAAGATTTCGTTTTGTTCAATGTTGCTGTTTGGTAGTCGTTGTTGATTGTTGGTCTTAGATGTGGTAGTGAATGTGGTCGTAGATGTGGTCGTAGATGTGGTCGTAGATGTGGTCGTAGATGTGGTCGTAGATGTCGTCGTAGATGTGGTCGTAGATGTGGTCGTAGATGTGGTCGTAGATGTGGTCGTAGATGTGGTCGTAGATGTGGTCGTAGATGTGGTCGTAGATGTGGTCGTAGATGTGGTCGTAGATGTGGTCGTAGATGTGGTCGTAGATGTGGTCGTAGATGTGGTCGTAGATGTGGTCGTAGATGTGGTCGTAGATGTGGTCGTAGACTCGTAGATGTGGTCGTAAACTCGCAGATGTGGTCGTAGATGTGGTCGTAGATGTGGTCGTAGACTCGTAGATGTGGTCGTAGATATGGTCATAGACTCGTAGATGTGGTCGTAGATGTGGTCGTGGATGTGGTCATAGATGTGGTCATAGATGTGATCATAGACTCGTAGATGTAATCGTAGACTCGTAGATGTGGTATAGATGTGGTCGTAGGTGTGGTCATAGACTCGTAGATGTGGTCGTAGATGTGGTCGTAGATGTGGTCGTAGGTGTGGTCATAGACTCGTAGATGTGGTCGTAGATGTGGTCGTAGGCGTGGTAGATGTGGTCATAGACTCGTAGATGTGCTCGTAGATGTGATCGTAGACTCGTAGATGTGGTCATAGGTGTGGTCATAGACTCGTAGATGTGGTCGTAGATGTGGTCATAGACTCGTAGATGTGGTCGTAGACTCGTAGATGTGGTCGTAGATGTGGTCATAGACTCGTAGATGTGGTCGTAGACTCGTAGATGTGGTCGTAGATGTGGTCATAGACTCGTAGATGTGGTCGTAGATGTGGTCGTAGATGTGATCATAGATGTGATCATAGACTCTTAGATGTGGTCGTAGATGTGGTCATAGACTCGTAGATGTAATCGTAGACTCGTAGATGTGGTCGTAAGTGTGGTCATAGACTCGTAGATGTGGTCATAGACTCGTAGATGTGGTCATAGACTCGTAGATGTGGTCGTAGATGTGGTCGTAGACTCATAGATGTGGTCGCAGATGTGGTCATAGACTCGTAGATGTGGTCGTAGATGTGGTCATAGACTCGTAGATGTGGTAATAGAAGTCGTCATAGACTCGTAGATGTGGTCGTAGGTGTGGTCATAGACTCGTAGATGTGGTCGTATTATATGGTCATAGAAGTGGTCATAGAAGTGGTCGTAGATGTGGTCGTAGATGTGGTCGTAGATGTAGTCATAGACTGGTATATGTGGTCGTAGATGTCGCCGTAGATGCAGTATTGGACCTGGTCATGGTTAATGTCGCGAGTGTAGTCTTATGGCGAGTGTGCGTGTGTATGAAAGACATCAATAAAACATATTTAGACCTGAGAGAGACTTAGGATACACGAAGATAAAAGCCAAGTGTCCGTCGCAGGCTTGCAACAATAAATTAAAAAAGAACACCAGAGAGGTTTTTATGCTTAGTTTACACACTGCCATTAGTATCATTACCCCACCCACCCAATTCACCTCCCTACGCACAAAGAAACAATATTAATTATCCTGGCCTCGTCTTTTTTAAAACCTGACCTCACATTTAAATGCTGTATCTGCCCCATGTAAACAGGGTTGCCAGATGGTCTAACGGTCTTGTGGCCAAGTTCTCTGCCCCGTGTAAATCTCATTAAAATTACCTGTTTTCTTACCATTACTTCTAGACTCTAATCTGAATTTAATTAGCGAAATTATAATTTAAAGCATTCTTTTGTGTAATATAAATTTAATACTATATAAGAGGTTGCATTTTTCTTCTCTTAAATTTAAAATCTGAATTTAAAAAAAATTGTTTTTGAATTATGATATAGCTAGACAAACCATAAAAACTAAGTTTTTTTCGTATAAACCTTTATATCCATATGCATGATGCATTAGCATTCCGAAGATTCGCTCTTTGCTAACTTCGCAGCTCACAAAGGTAGAAACACACAAACCGCTAAATTAATTACTAGATCTATTAATGTTTTTTAAATAAGGAGAAACTACTTAGCTATACACCGGTATACTTACTTAATATTAACTTTTCGAAACTTTAAAAATGTATTTGTTTGTGCCAAGCTAGCTGATCTTTTGAAGACCAAGTGAAGCACATACACATTTCAGTTTCAGTCTAACTTTTTTTTTACATCACTTTTAATGCTGCGCATTTTAAAATCTTTATTGAGCACTGATGATATGTACATGTGTATTTCCCTCACTGAACTATATATATATATATATGTATATATATATATATATATATGTATATATATATATATATATATATATATATATATATATATATATATATATATATACATATAAATATATATAGTTAAAGTATTTCCCGATGTTATGATATTATTATTAGATTTCTTCAATTATCTATGGGGTGTCTTTTACTTAGTCAGTAGTGACAATTAGACTCTTCGGACATCTAAAGCACAACAGAAATAGATTTATAGGATTTCAAAAGATAAACTTGGTGTTTTTATGGATTGTTTAAATTATACCTGCATGTGATTAAAAAGGTGTACGCTTTTAAACATGAATATACACTTTATATCCAGTATATATTTAATACACAATAAATATGTTAGCATCCCGTCGCGCCCATTTGATCCATAGGGCCGGTGAAGCAGCGTTCACCAGTTTCTGTGGCCACGGCATACTAGGGGATTGTGTGGCCATTACAAAGCCCAGCCGTTTTTACTCTACCCCAACTAGAGCCAGATTGTCAGATAGCCATCAGAGGCTGGGTAGACCCTCCAGACCCGAAAAGAAATACTAGCCTTCACAAGGATTCGAAACCAAGGACCTTTGGTATGCCAGCCGAGCGCGCTGGCGCTTGACCACCATGTACCCCATAATAAGTTAGAGTTTATAAACATTTACTCACCTTGAGTTATGGTTCCTTGACCTTGAGAAGTTTACGCTGAACTCACTGTAATCCGGGATTCTTTCTCGGCCTCAAAAAGTGATATTTACTACAACTACTGATAATAATAACACTATTGCATCTTAAGCAACAGGTGACAACTGCCTACAGCTTAGCGGACCACACAAACACACACACACACACAATCACGCATACAAACACGGTGACTCCACGCATGATGTCACGAGGGGTGACAGGTTGGCATGATGGTGTCTCTCTCTCTATCTCTCTCTCTCTCTCTTTCTGAAACACACGAGTGTCACTGGTTGTGACAAACACGCCCTCAGCTGTGACAGACGACGTTTGTCACGCTTGACTTGTCACAGACCTGTTCGTCGCAGACGTGACACCATCACCTAGATTTTTGTTTCCCTTCGCGCGCTTTTCTGTTGTTGTTTCGTCTTGTGTTTTGATGTCAGTTTATATGGTCTTTGGGGAGTGTTTGGGGTTAGGGGTCAGAGAGAGAGAGAGAGAGAGAGAGAGGGAGAGAGAGAGAGAGTGAGAGAGAGACGGAAGGGGGTCGGCAGAAGATAAAGGGGAACGTAATTTAGCGCATGGTTTAATATCGTACGACCTGGAATAGTCGGGTTGATTATTTTTAATGGTAGGGTTACAAGACGTGAAGGCATTCTGGGGTAGATGGGAAGGGTGATGGTGAATATCGAAGCTTAGTGATGAATAGGGTGAGTTAAGGTCAAAGGTTAAACACGGGGTCAAATAAACAAAGGTTAAAAACCAAATTATGAACAGGTCATTTTTATACAGGAATGCTTTCGAACTGTTTATTATCAAGGTATGCATGGTCTACAGCTGGGAGTGGGGAGGGGATGGGGGCCGTCCATAAATTACGTCACACAATTTTCGCTGATTTTTTACCCCCACCCCCTCCCCCCCTTGTCACACATCGTCACAAAAAGTCAGACCCCCCCTCAAATATGACATCACAAAATCTGCACCCCCCCCCCTCCTAAAAGATATTTTTCTAAAATGCAGATTTACAAGTTCCAAATTATAATTTTTTTGTCATCGTTTTGTAATTATTGAATTTTGTATTACACAAAACAAAAATCGAAAGTGTAATTATAACAATATCATGTGCACAAAAATAAATGCTTTAGTAGAATCAGAACAAATAAAAAAAATTAAGTTTATAAAAAACAACAACACAAAATGTATGTTTAACATGTATTTTCCCATGGTGATCAAAAATGCTCCTTCATGGAATAAATGGGGAAAGTATTGGTCTCTTCATCAGGTGGAATGGATATTCCATTCAAATCAAGCTCTTCTTCATCTATCCATTCAGCACTCTCTCCATTTTCTTCATTTGCGATAATAACAATTAATTCACGTTGCCTACGTGCAGCAACTCTTTGTGGCCTGATAGGTTTAGGTAGTTTAGGAGGAATAATTGATTCCTGCTTGTGTGTTTATTTAATGGCTGCGCAACATGTCTAACGAAGCGAAGTACGTATGACATTTTTTGCAAAACCCATCGCCAATCACAGTTTGTATTGACGGACAGTAAAAATCGTATGGAATCAAACGGTAAGGATTTGATGACCGAGGAAGGATATCATCCACTTTCAGACTTTGAGCTGCAAACAGAGATGGAAACATGCGACGCTCCATCTGTTGTCTGTTCTGGAATGTACAGACCTTCGCCTGTTTGAAAAATGGTAATGGAGGTGGAAAAAATCTCTCTGTTACTAGCACTGAAATATGAGCTTCTTGGTTTTGAACAGCACTTTTTTTTGTCGGTGCATTTTACAATTTGAGTTAAATATTGGCTTGTTCGTACATGAACGTCAAACCATATTTGATCTTTAGACAACTGTGTTCTCCATCGATTTCTGAGACTGTTGGGTCAATGAATTCTGCCACTGTTGGAAAATTATCGACTACCAACTGTGACCAAAGTTCAGCTAGAGTGTTGCCTGCAAACTGAAAATTCTTTTTTTTCTAAATCAGCATCTATGGTAACACCTCTATCGTTCAAGTGACTACCATAGTGGTCATGTGGTAATATCAATCCAGTAAGTTCCTTACTGAGTGGCGCCATTTTCCTTTCGACCCTATTAAACGAACTTCTCCCTGGAGCATTGGTAGTGATGAATACAGCATCAAAATCGTACTGAAGAAAGTGGTGGACTGCAACCGTAATAACTTTTCAGTATCTTGGGTTTTCGTCTGAGCCACCATCAACTGTCGCCACTAAAATTGGTTTCAACATGCAATCAATACCACTCCGTGTAATGACATTAAATTTCTTTAGATAATTTCTTGAAATCGAGTCCATGACTGAATGCTGTTGATGAAGATTGTTTTCCAGATCTGATTGCAATGTAAGTCGGTCCTGAATAACCAATAGCTTCTCGGTTTCCTAAACCATTGGACTGAATTTGGATTTCACCATACACCGCCGTAATTAGCTTGTATACTGCAGCCAAAACCCAGTCATGGTCAGCCAAGCTGACTCTGTATTCGATCTGCATCAGCAAGGACTTTGCTTTTTAGCAGTAGTCAACCCGATTGGCACTCGAGCTTTATCGTTTTGGCTCACAAAGCACACTTCGTTTGACCCTAGCATGGATGCCAACTCTTCCAATAGGCCTACTCTTATTGTTTCCGTACAAAACAAACCGTCTATATGTTTAGCATGTTTAGATCATTCTGTGCTCTAATGAGCTTTACTTGGACTGTTGAGACATGACGCTGGCCTTTAAGAGATGGCCACTTTGGTAAAAGACGAAGGTAGAGTACACTTCTACTGATTGTAAATTCGTCCATCTTTAAGTGTTCAGTGAGTTCATATAATGTTTTTATGCTACTGTACACATCACTTTGCCTTATTTCGCGTGAATCTAATCCACAATATTTTCCAGTAACGATGTGTGTTCTTCCTCAAGTCTTGGCCTACCAGGCTTGGCTCTGACGTTCAGAGATGCGAATAGTTCTGTATTACTTTCAATCAGAGCATTAAATTTATTTTTAGCATTCAGACGCGTTTGCGATATCATCATCATTTGAAAATAGCCAAGAAACAATGGGATCATAATTTTAATTTACAATGCTTATTAATAGTAACTAGTTGACCCGTGGATACATTGTGTCCATACAAAACATATAGAAATTAAAAGAATAATAGCGAGATCAACAATAGAGAACAAAAAAGTACAGTGTAAACCAACAATGCAAATAAAACAACAGAGTGCGCAGTAATACACACAAAAAAAGTCTGGAAAACCCAAAGTTGGCTGTTCAACACTCTCAGTGAAAGCAAAATGAAAGGGAAGCTACTCACTTTTACATCGAGGAGCTTTTTCTTTTTTTTTAAATTACAGTTTTCATGTGTGCATAAATGGCATACTTCTATTTATATAAAATCAACAAAGTCAGCAGCATAAGTAATAAACTAAAATTTTATATTCCTGAAAGTTTCGAGAAAATGTCCATTTTTGGTTGTCCCGACCGATCTAACGGCATAGGAGACTATAGCGCACAAATATATATATATGTATAAGCTTATTCATTTTTATGTGACGTCGGATATCTTAGACCCCCCCCTCCCCCCCTCGTCACACATCGTCACAAATGCGTGACCCCCCCCCCTAATCGTGTGACGTAATTTATGGATGGCCCCATGGACGTTATTTGTTGTGGATCGCATGCTGTTATATGGCTCACGAGTTTTAACATGCTTGGCATTTTTTTTTTAATTACTTTAAAAATGAACGTTATATCCAAGGATTTGGGGATTATAAATGATGTTCTTGAAATATATACAAAACTGTATTAGCACTATCAGTATTAGCACTATCAGTATTAGCACTATCAGTATTAGCACTATCAGTATTAGCACTATCAACATTAGCACTATCAAAAAGGAATTAATTACCTCAAAAGGCAATCAATTGACTCTTCTTTATGAGTGTGTAATTGAGGGAGACTCAGTGAGGGGTTACTTATCTTATCTTCTTAGCTTATACATTACAGACGCTCCTTCTATATAGAAGATTATTGCGTCCTACGCACATCTGTGGCTTGAGTCTAGTCCCGCTTTTCTATTAGTATTTTATTTGATGTTAAGTTACTGTTTTTCCTTATTTTTTCAGGCAACCCATTCCATGCTCGGATGCCACTCGGGAGGAGAAATAGTACGTATAGGCATAAGTTCTCGCATTAGGTATAAGAAAAACGTTTTTGTTCTTATGTTTATTTTAGCAGATTGTGTTTGTGTTGTATTTCTAAATTAAAATTTCATGCCTTATGACTTTATCAAACACAATACAAATGAAAATTCGTTGAACAACCATTTCAATTTTAAATTAAAGTTATAGACTTCTATAATATTGTTATTATCTGGCCCAATATTTTAATTATTTCACAAATTCATCAAGCAAGCCTTAGACCAAATAATGGACTCATTACTTTAGGTGCAAAACACATTTTTACACATACTATTGACCATTATTAAATAATATGCATGCATGGTGAACCTAAAAGGTTACTGTAAACTAACATTTCCGGTCCTATTCGTTCATTTACTAACAAAACATACCTGTGTGCTGGCTGTATTGCGAGTAATAAAAGATGTAGGGGATAACATTGTATTACACTGACTGTTGACCGTGTAACGTTGTAAATAATGAATTGAAATTAAAACATTCAACATATTTTACATATGGCATCCGGCGACTCGTCCCAAGACACAATGTGTCGCATTGGCAAAGCGTTCGCCGTCTTTAAGTGCACCCACTCTGGAACTATACATCAGACAAGCTATCAACAAAGATATGTGTCTTCAATGCCATCGTAGTCCCATCCGCCCTCTACGCGAGTGAAACTTGGAGGAAGACAGTGGTAAGCGACCGGGAACTCAACGCCTTTTACCAAAGATGCATCAGACGCATAGTTAAGATCACTTATAGAGACCGGGTTACAAATGAAGAAGTTTATCGCCTAACGAAAAAGCGCCCACTCTCGACCGCGGTCACCAAACGTCGCCTCAAATTTGCCGGCCACATAATCCTCCAGCCTTATCATCGGCTACCCTGCACGGCAACCAGATGATGGCCGCTCAATCGGACGTCGAGGGCAGGGGCGACCTAAAACCACATGGCGTACAACGATCGTCGATGACCTCCACTCTGTTGACGTAAACTGTGACGACATCAACGCCGTTACGGTATCGGTTACGGACAGAGCTCGCTGGAGAACCCTCGTGGCCCGATGCGCCGACCGGCGCGGGAAGATCTAAGTTAAGTGAGTCTAAGTAAAGTTAATACATATGGCAAATATAAGGTATAAACCAACAAATGTTTTGTACATAAAGTGATAAAGTTAAATATTTGACTTGTGCAGGAAGTGGTTTAAAAAAAACAGAGAATCAAAAATAGAAAAAAAATGCGGAAACAAACATACAAAAACAAAAATAAAAAAAAGGTTAATTTGAGCTAAAAATGGAATCTGACAGTGTACTAATAATCACACATGACATTTGCTAGAAAATACACATAACATTTGCTAGAAAATACACATAACATTTGCTAGAAAATACACATAACATTTGCTAGAAAATACACATAACATTTGCTAGAAAATACACATAACATTTGCTAGAAAATATGGTAATGGTAATGGTAATTTATATAGCGCTTCTATCCATGCTATTTTAGCATGCTCAGTGCGCTCTAGAAGACTATTAATCTGTGAGAGGTTTCACTGCAGCCGGTTAAGCGCATGTGATAACAACTCAATATTAACGTCATCTAGTCCCAAAACTCCTGTAGGGCGACAGGGATCTGCCGGTGGCGGGGCTCGAACCCGCGACTTGTCAAGTGTTTTTTTGGTTGACAGTCTGGTGAGCTAACCGCTAGGCCACATAACATAACATAGAAAATACACATAACATTTGCTAGAAAATACACATAACATTTGCAAGCGTCTTATGTAAAGCTATTATTATATCAAGGATCTTAATAGTATCCCGTCGAACCAAATTGATCCACGGGGCCGGTGAAGCCGCTCTCACACAGTTTCTGTGGTCCCGACATAGTAAGGGATTGTGTGATCAGCACAATGCCCAGCCGAAGTCAAGTAAACGTTAGAGCTGGGTAGATTCAGGAACACCTATCAGATTCGAGAGCAAATACTAGCCTTTACCAGGATTCGAACCCAGGGCCTTCGGTAAAAGATCGGCCACAGTGCCCTCCCCCCCTCCGTTTCAAAGATCTTAATATGTTTTATTGTTGTTGTTTTTTTTTAAATCGTTGGTGTAAAGAGTTTGCTTCGTAGTTCGTAACGTGGAGTGCATTGGGATTATGATCCCAGCACAAGGCCCCATTCAATCTTTACTAACCCCAGATAATGTTGTGGTTTTTTTTAATCCATTACATGGGGTCGAGATTTGTGGAATCCGTTACATGGGGTCGAGATTTGTGGAATCCA
Organism: Anisus vortex; assembly: GCA_949126835.1. Lineage (NCBI taxonomy): Eukaryota > Metazoa > Mollusca > Gastropoda > Planorbidae > Anisus > Anisus vortex. The sequence continues at coordinate 43,670,219 of OX421494.1, read as the reverse complement.
TTACATGGTGTCGAGATTTGTGGAATCCATTACATGGGGTCGAGATTTGTGGAATCCATTACATGGGGTCGAGATTTGTGGAATCCATTACATGGGGTCGAGATTTGTGGAATCCATTACATGGGGTCGAGATTTGTGGAATCCATTAGATGGGATCGAGATGTGTGGAATCCATTACAAGGGGTCGAGATTTGTGTAATCCATTACATGGGATTGAGATTTGTGTAATCCATTACATGGGGGTCGAGATTTGTGGAATCCATTACATGGGATTGAGATTTAAAGCTCTTGAAGTTTTTTTTTGTCAAGAATTCAGAATAGTTTAAAATTACAATGCCTGCAAGGGCGTCTGTAAAAGGCTTGGTGTTGGGGAGACGGGGGGGGGGGGGGAGGGGACACTTACCCCTACGCTCTCTTTGGTGAGCTTGATTTGTTGTGTTTTTTTTATTACTATACATATCTCATAAAATATCTCCCCGCATTGCCCCCCCCCCCCCCCCCCCCGCATATATTTACTACTACTGTGTTGACATTGATGACGACGATGAATACTATAATGTATATGCCTTTATTGTCCTTATGTGCTATGTGGCAAATAAATATTGTTGCTATTATTGCAGACACACCAGGAATTATGTGTTTTATATACCTGTTGACCTACACCTCCCACAAGTCGGTATGGCTCCGCCCATGAACAATGGGCATATTTATAAATATTTTCTATCGGGTCTAGAAGGCTAATGAGAGCTATAAAATAATGTTGTGTGTGTGTGTGTCTGTTTGGCTGTTTGTTTCGAAACAAGCATTCACTGATGTTTAGACGGACATTTACGAACCACGCCCACTTTTCCTTTCCATCATTATCCCCCCCCCCCCCCCCCCCCACGCGGAAACGACATCGGAAGCCGCGCGCATAATTTCCGGTTGCATAATTTCCGGTTGCATAAATTTCCGGGTCGACTCCATCATTGGTATTGCACGGCTCGTGATGGAAGAGGAAGGTTGAACGGCGTGAGAAAGGGGGAAGGGGGGTGGGGGGGTATCGTATGTTATTATTTTTTTCAGCTTCTTTGTTTGTCTGTGTCTGTCCGCCATATACAACCCCCCCCCCCCCCCCCCCAACCTTCACTGCGACACACGTCAGCATATAAACCAATCATGATTAGCCACACTTCTACTGCTTTCTATCTATTTCATTCGTTCTCTTTCCCAGCGGGGCGCACTACGTCGTATCGACGGGTTATAAAAACGTGGAAACCCACGATAATACGTGAAAACCACGAGGATATGACGTGGTGTGCCCGCTGTCTCCCCCCACCCCCCAGTCCCCGGCTTCCTTTTTCTCTATAAAGTATTTCGTCGGACCGAATTGATCCACGGGGCGGGTGAAGTGTGTAGCGTTCACCAGTAAAGGCTGCTTGGCCTTGTGTGCTGTCCACACGATTTAATAGTATGCCATGGCCAGGGAACATTTCTCTATAAAATTAGCACCAAAGTGAAAATGAAAGAAAACCAGCAAAAGACCTATCGCGAGCTGTGGTTGTGACGATGTATCGACAAATCAGGATCGAGGCTGGGAAATGGGAGAGTGGACGGAGGGGGACGATGACCGATTCGCATTCTCCAGGGGTCAACACAATATATGTAACTCACTGGTCAAATTGACCCGTTATAAATTGTTGTCAGCGCCCCACTTAAGCGATTGTTGTTGGTGTTCGTTTTTTTTTTTAAATTATATTTTAGTGCTATTGATGAGCTAACTCAGTCAACAAGAGTATGTGCCCCTGCTTAAAGTGTGAAATCATTGGGACACAGCTTTGATGGAAAATAGGGAAGGACAACTCTATTGCATTTAAACCTATAGCGAAAAATGGCCGAAAGAAAATAGATGTTTCATTACAATAGTTTTTAAAACAACAGCCAAAAAATTAATTAAGTGAAATTTGTGAAAGTGGACATTTCATTTCATGATGCATTTCTTTTATGTGACATCACATTGTTTTAACCAGTGGTTGGCAACCTTTTGCTAATAGTGTGCCGAACAAGGATTTTTAAATCATTCCGCGTGCCAATAGACCGAAAGTCAACCTGCTATATTATATTTTTACAATTTTAAAAAAATAATATTTATTTAGCGCTGTAGCAAGATAGAGGCCCAAAACGAGGTGTATAAAGAAAATCGTTAGAGCGTTTAATGTTTAATTTTAAAAAAAAACATATTCGTGGTTATCATCCTTTTTAACTTGCATTTACACCAAACACACAGTTTTATTACTAAACGTTCATTTGCTAAACGTAATTTGCATTTACACCAAATACACAGTTTTATTACTAAACGTTCATTTGCTAAACGTAATTTGCGTTTACACCAAATACACAGTTTTATTACTAAACATTCACATTTTTATGGTTTATTATTGCCTATAATTATCATTTAGTTATCGAGATATGGATCTGGCACCCGCTATACATTAATTATATTTTGATATGAATTTTACTGAGATATTCTCTTATATTATTATTACTTTTTTTTTATTTCTCTTAGGAGGAGCGTCGGCGTTTATCCTCCTTGCCCCTCCTTTGGGCCTACTAGTTTTGTACTGTTTTTATGGGAGCCAAGGCTCGGGGGGGGGAGGGGGGTGATCGATCTTAGCCAAAAGGCCAATAAGTACCAAAATCGTACAGCACTATTGTTAAGTGGTGCAGAGACATTGTAATCATACCAACTGGGTAGTTAATGTAAAGTTTATAAATGTACACATTATCTTATAAACTCATTAGTCATATAGAGTCTAATATTTATATACTTTTCAACTAACTTACACAAGTCGATAATTTTAACATTTTAAATTGTAAGAGCCATTAATGTTTTTATTAAAGAAAAATATGAAACATATTGGAAATGTTAGCAAAAAAAAAACAACAACAAATACAAACGGGTTAATTATCTCCCTTTTATTATAATAAAGTTTCCAAATTTGATTCCATAGTGATAGTGATGCCAAAAAAAAAAAAGGAATGCTTTTTTATATAACTAATATTACATGTTATTATTATTTCTTTATACCAATCGTGGATTTTGATGCCCATTTTTTTGTTTTAATGTCAACTTGCTGCATTTTAAATGGTCATTAGGCCTATACCTCCACTTAAAAAGAAAGATTCACATCTAAGACGGTTGTATATGGATAAATCCAGTCAGACTTTATGTGGTATGAAAACAAGAGTCCATAAATTTGAAAGTTTTGTCTTTGTTATAAAACTCCTCTCTATTTATTTTAATATATGCCATAAATTAGGAAATTACAAGTAGTTAAGTGTTTTGAAATTGAATTAACGTGCAAGATTTGTCCAGTTTCAATGCAAATCCATTCCAGTGGTCGAACAGTTCAAGTGCTGTTTGGCCACATCCTTGTAACTCACTGAAATGTGTCGCTATGCCATTCAGATACAACGGCGTCAACAGAAAGTGCGTCCTTATTCAATTAAAGAAAACAAATCAACAATAAGCACTTTTTGGAGGTCTCTCGCGGGCCATGTAAAATCGCTCTGCGTGCCTTGTTTGGCACGCGTGCCTTAGGTTGCCGACCCCTGATTTAAACCACTGAGCTATATATACATGTATACATGAAGTGCTCAATCACTTAAATAAAGCATGAAATTGTCGGTAAAATGAAGACTTTTATATATAGATAAGTTTCACCGTAGTAAGATTTCTGATTGAGCCCTGACATACATAAAATTAAATATGTACTTTTGATTCAAACACTTTCCGGTAATGAACTCAACAAAATGGATGTTGATCTTTCTCGATTGAATGCGTTGAATGCCAAAAAAATATAAACATTGTTTGAGTAAGTATTGTATTATATACACGTATACATGTATTTTAATTCGTTCATCATTTGGGTTATACTCATGCACAAAATAAATGTCATAAAAACGTAATAATTATATGGTAGTTTCAGTCGGTCACTAATGTAGATGCCTTTTAATTTAATTTTATGTATGTCAGTGTCAATTCGGCCATCTTACTAGGGTGAACTTATCTATAAATAAGAAACAGCATTTTCCCAACAAATTAAAGTATTTGAGAACACCGTGTATAAATATATAGTTCAATGGTCTTATAAACATTCTCCCTACTCCCATACCGTAACAAATGTGTGACCCCCCCCCCCCTTTTACCTTCCTTAGGTGTGTGTAGTCATTAAAGGACGGCTGCTAATACCAACGTACAAAAATCTTGACAAAAAGCACAAAAGTAATTTTTTTGGACTCTTTACAAAGTATATTATCAGCTTTGAATACGAGAAGGACCAATAAAAAAAAAAACATGAATAAACTAACCCATAAAAACTAAGTTTTTATTTTACTCACTTTCTTTGTGAACTAAGTTTACCATCATGCAATTAAATAATTGATTGACTACTGGAAATGAAACATACACGACACGAATGTAAACATGAATTAATTTTTTCCCTTCATTCACAAAGCTAGAGCGCAAAGTTTGATGATGTCATAATAATCTCAGCGCATCCTGTCAGCGCATGCTTTTTTTTATCTAGCTTTGTGACAAAAAAAACTTAAAAAATTGGACCGGCATTTCAACGTGAAACCAAAACAACGCGTTAAATTTTCCAAAAATCATAATTATAGTAAAAAAAATTATTTTTACTGAAAATTTAGTACAATGTATTTTAATTCGCCACAAGTCTGCTGCCCAAGTTTCAGCTTGATTGGACGTCGGGAAGTGGTAGAAAAATCAATGCAAAATTTTACAAGCAAGCAGACAGACAGACAGTATGAGCTAAAAGAAAGGGAGTAAAAATTAGATCTCACATTGCATATAGTTGAAACATTTTTTTTTAAACAAAATCTTTCTCTTTAGAAAAATGTAGACTAGACTTTTGTTTCAAAACAAAGTGTTTATATTTCCCCAAAAAATATATTTAAACTTGTGCTAATGAAAACATATTTGGAATTTGTTTACAGCACTCGGTTTCCGTGTGTGTTGACCTCGAATTACACTCGTGAACTCGTTTAGTGTTTGAACTTTGAACCCCGAAGACGAAGGCAGCTTTTACTTTGATTGGTTAGTGATTTAGGTCACGTGTGTCACTGTATGGTGTTTTTTTTTCCCGTTCATATTTTTGTTTGTGTTTTTGTCAGTTGTAGCACAAGTGAGGGGAGTTGTCACCCATGTCTGTCTAAACAAGAACAACAACTCCAACAACTACATCAAAGTGCACACAATTAATGCCCCTGCCAGTGTCGCATGGCGGGCCCTTTTCGTATGTGTTTTGATCTTTACGTACGTTACATAACTCAGGTGGCTTGTGTATAACATTCATTAACTAAAACTTGAATCTGTTTATTTAATACTTTGTAACTATGATGTGGTGTGTGGGTCCACGAGAGAACTAATCAGAGAATCATAGATGGAGGGGTTAAACACACGCTATCAAACGAGTATTAACTAGAGCAGGGACAGGGCAACCTTTTGATCATAATGTGCCAAACTTCGGTTTCTAATTCATTCAGTGTGCCAACAGCCCAAAACCCATTCTGATCTAGCACTCGAATTTCTTGTATAAGATATTTGAATAACTTTTTTTTTTTTTTTTTTTTTTTGTTTTTTTTTTGGTGGGGGAGGGGGGAGTCTCTCGCGTGCCAAGTTTGGCACGCGTGCCGTAGGTTCCGACACCTTGTAAAAAGTCTCAAAACACGGACGAGCCGAAGCTCTAGAGCCGGGGCGTAACGCATTAGAAGTGAGTTTAAAACTCTGTCCGGGATCCAGCCACCCCACGGCACGCCGAAGGCGTGGCGTGCCATGTAAAAGGGAAGGTTTCCGCAGGCCAGCGACCGTTCGCTGCGGTTCCCCTAAGGATCATTATCGTGGTAGCTCTCCCGTATATATGGGGCACGTTAGCTGAGCGGCAGCGCGTTCGACTGGCGAGCCAAAGGTCCCGGGTTCGAATCCTGGTGCAGGCTAGGATTTTTTCCCGGGTCTGGAGGGTGTCCCTGAGTCTACCCAGCTCTGATGGGTACCTGACCTTAGTTGGGGTAAAGTAAAGGCGGCTGTGCATAGTGCTGGCCACACAATCACCTAGAATGCCGTGGCCACAGAAACTGGTGAACGCTGCTTCACCGGACCTATGGCTTAATTCGGTCCGACGGGTACTTTTTTTTCTCCCGTATATCTGCATTGTCACCCGGTAGCACAAATCCTGCACTATAGGCAGGCATCCAGGCACCGGGCGGGTCGTGAGACTGGGTTGCAGCATCCATTGCTTCCTCCCCACCGAGACCCCGTGGCCTCTCGGCAGTGCAATGAATCTCGGACATTCTGCGGGGGCTGTTCCCCATGCGTTAGCCCGCCGGTGTTTTCAAATAAAATTACTGGCGGTTTACACACTACGCCGCTTTGAGGCCCATGGGTGCAGTAGTGGTTTCCGACACCAGAACTAGAGACCAAGTAATTTTTATTAAACAGCATAATATCAATAGATCGTCCAGTCGAGTCTGATTTCTTTTTTTAAATCCCTTATAATATTAACTTTGTTTTTGTTCGAGTTTTTTGTGTGTGGGCAAGTCTTTCGACAGCTTATTGAACTCAAATCTCGTCATCCTATCGAGCTGAAAATTGACAGATAGACTCGTTGCCGATGACAACACATTCTTTAACATTTCCATCCCCAGCAAACAATCCCAAACCTAAAACAACAACAAGAAATTGCGTAACAATATGTTTAAGGTATACGCAGAATACTGTATCAAAAGTTTTGACCGAAAACTAAACAATAATGCATAAAAAATGTTTTTGTAGGAAAAAAACATTTCGTTGTAGGTTTTGTTGAGTTAAAATTTCAACCTCGACTAGTGGAAAAAAACAACAACAACAACAACACGACAAACAAACAGACAAAGAAACGGACAAACAAACAGACAGCAGCATTCCATTTCCATTTGTTGCTCTTGATAAATAATTCAAAGGCGGATTTGTCAACTCTCTAAAATAAAAATAAAAAAAGAAGAAAAAAAAAAAAAACCTGTGTCGGAAAAGGGAAGATGGAAGTGACTTGTGTGTGTTTGGGAAGGGGGATGATGTTGCTCGAAGAAGTTGTGTATAAATTGAGATTCATTCCTGATTCATTCTAAATATTTCTCTTTTTCTCCAGGTCTCCCTTTTTAATCTATTTACCCTCTCTCCCTCCCTGTCTATCTCTCTCTCTCCATTCTCTGTTTCTCTATTTATCTACCCTTGTCCCATTCCTTAACTTTTATTAATACTATTGCTTTTTAAATTCTCTACTCTTTCAAATTTGAAATCTCTTTTTCGTTTCTTTTCTTTATCATTTCCTCATTATTCTCTTTCTCTTTCTGTTGGTACAGCGGTTAGTTCACCGGACTGTCAACCGACACGTCGCGGGTTCTATCCCTGCCGCCGACCGATCCATGCCGCCCTGCAGGAGTTTTGGGCCTAGTGGACGCAATAATCTTCTATCTAGAAGGAACGTCTGTAAAACTTATAAGTCTTTTCGTTGACTTTCTCTTATCTTTCTCTTTCTCATTTATTTCTTTTCTCCTTACATTCTCTTTTTCTCTTTTTCACTTTTTATTCTCTTTTAATTCTCTCTTTTTCCTCTCTAGTATATTCCTCTCCCTCCCCCCCCCCTTCTGGTCTTTCTCTCCCTCCCCTCCTAGGAACCATGTGACAATCTATTATTCCCACGGGCTTTCATTTTCAGATGGAATTTCAAGTTTGTTGTTTTTTAAAGGAACTTTTAGTATCATTGCTTTTATTGATTCTTAGCTCAACCTCTATGGGAGTGGGAGGGGAGGTCACTGAGGAATTTAAACATGCACTTTCTCCATGCGCTTGTTTCCCTTACATTATTACCCACACTACCAAAGACGCAGGTGTTGAGGCACAAGAGAGTTGTTTGTAAGTTTTTATTTGTTTTTTGTGTTTGTGTGTGTGGGTGGTGGGGGGGGGGGGGGTCAAACACTGCCCCCAAAGTACCAATAGTCACGCACTCTAAAAGTTCTTTACGTATATTTGTTGTATGTACCAATAGACGATATTATGGAATCGCCTCTAGACTACTCGGTCCAATTTTGTCACTATAATATAGTAAAAGTATGGTGTGAATTTGTGCCATATTTCACATTCTTTAACCAATATGGTCATCATTGCTCAAGGTCTAGGGTTCAAACCATTATTAAAGGCTGATGCAATCTTCTGACATACAAATGTTTATAAGTACTCTTTCTTCCCGAGTAACATTCGGGCATGGAATGGGTTGCCTGAACAAACCAGGAAAATCAGTAACTTAACATCATTTAAAACATTAATAAAAATGCAAGATTAGACTCGGACTACGGATGAACGTAGGACGCAATAATCTTCTTTATAGAAGGAGCCTCTGTAATGTATAAGATAAGATAAGATAAGATACCATTATCTTGCCTGGGGAAAAGTAAAGAGAGAAAGGGCAATGTGCTAGGCTAAAAGCTAACGACTCCCCTCCCCTTTCCCCCTCCTTAGTCTACTACTAAATTCACTTAGTTGCCTGTTATTATGCGAGGGAAATTCGAATGGGTTGTGCATTGCGCTGGTACATCAATCCCGCTGTATGCCGTGGCCAAAGAAACGTATTCTGCTTCCCCACTCCCTTCTAAACAAGCAATGCTAGCCTACCGTATCATTATTTTTACCAATACACACACAACAAATAATGTATTTGAAGGTTTAACACTATGGTCTTACTGAAGAATGCGTCATGGAGTTAAATTATTGATGGTGTTATTAAGAATAACTATGGCAATAACAACCATCAAATATGATATATTATTAGTCATAGTGACAGTCGTGAATAATAAAAAGACGGCAATGTTGTCAGGCTGAGATGAAAGGACACAGTAATTGTTTAGTGTTATTTTTTTATTGGCTGTTTGGATTAGGAAATAAATTGATTGCCCATACATAAAACGGAAGAGGGCGCCAGTCTGGGCGTGACATCGCCCCGCCCCGCCCCCATCCATATGTGGTCATTATCACTGCAGCCTGACTGCATCAAACGTTTTGTGTGTGTGTGTATGTGTATGAGTGAGTGTGATCCTGGGTCTCATTTCAAAGTGCATCGTTTGATCATAATTGTGTGAACTGTTTTATTATTTGTGTCCCCTTGTAGTGGCCAAATATTTAATTAGATAATCAGATAGTCAAATGCAATGATCATGACATTTATTTAAACTTTCGATTGACATATTGGAAAAACAAGTGAACATTTGTGATTCCGAAATTCTATAAAAGTAGACCTTACAACATGTAATGTTTGGTTTAGAGACCCCGAAACCGAAAATGATACCGATAATTTTACTACACATTCAGCCGAAACCGAAACCGAAGAATAGGTAAATAGAAAATGACATACAAGAGATTAAAAAAGACTGCACATTTTTGTGTAACTTAAAATTTGGTTTGAAGTTGTTTTTATCGCAAGCCATAGTTTGTATTTGGAAAAAAAAAAATATCTAAGACTAAATAGTGTTATCAAGGCATTTCAAGAATTGTTTTGTTAATTTTTTAATGTTTTCTATAGTTGATGGGCGTAATACAGTTGACGCACATTCCACCATAGGTCTCACCAATTTCAGACAGCATTTTAGTTTTATAGCGTAGGACGCAAAAATCTTCTGTCCAGAAGGAGCGTCTGTAACACTTAAGATAAAGAAACAATAAGCATAATACTTTCCAAAACGAATTTTCATATTTCTTGTTTAGCCTCGTTTCAAATATTTGTCCGATCTGTACTGTATGTTACAAAAAATCATTTTTTTTAAATTAGTTTTCTTGAGCTACTACACAGTCACATATTTCCATTGTAATTATTTACATATGAATCCTCTCTGTTATTAATTAGCCGTAATCCTGATTAGTCTCTGGTTAATCCAAATAGCTACATTCAACCGATGGTACAGACTTTGAGATTATGTCGAGTGCGCGAATCAGGGAGGTGGTGAAGATACGTGATTAGTTACGCAAAATATCCCCTCGTCTACCCCTCACACATGACCATACAATAAAACCGCATGAACTCGCTAAATCAAAGTGACCAGCGTACTCAGTAATTAACTGTCACCAGAGATTTATTCACAATTCACCCTTGACTAACTTTGGTGGTTTTATGGTTTAGAGTGTGGAGCTGAGGGGACATCTCTCCTCTGAGGGGACATCTCTCCTCTGAAGGGACATCTCTCCTCTGAGGGGACATCTCTCCTCTGCCAATTCCATTTTCTTCTCCTATACTAGATCTCCCGTACAAGACCTCCTGCATCCTAGCCCCCCCCCCCTACAACCCCCCCCCCCCTACAACCCCCCCTCCCGAAATCATCCTATATCAACCCTTCTCTCTTTCTATTCAGTCTTCCCGACATCAGAGACCTCCTCTCCCCATCCTCGACTTTCCCATCCTAGACCTCCTCCCATTTTAGACCATTTCTCTTCCTGTTCTAGACCACCAACTCAATCATCTTACACTTTCTCCACACAATACTAGGCCTCCCCATCCTTGACCTTCCCCAATTCCAGATTTTTTTCCATCCTTGAGCTTCCCCTACTAGACTACCTCTATCCTAGAGCTCGTCACCATCATAGACCTCCTCCATCCTAGACAACTCCCACGGCCAATCCTAGACTTCCTACCCCCCCCCCCCTCCTATTATAGACCTCGTCCGAAACATCCTAGACCTCCCTCTCCATGCTAGACTTTCTGCCTAAAATGTCAATGTATTAGACAGAAAATTGACCTGAGCATGACTTCATCCACTAAATACCAGTCCCTCGCTATTAAGTGCCTAAATATCTTTTACTCGCTATAACGTGCCTAAAAAACTGTCTATTGTGACATGTCCCCAAGAGTTAAAAATGCCCATACCATCCTAACAATCAACTCTTGCACTCCTTCCCTGGGTGCTACAATTTCCTTATACATTTAATCGAAACGTTGTCTTCTAGCTCAGGGGTCAGCAACCTTTTGATAACGGTGCGTCGTAGTAGGATTTCTAATTCATTCAGCGTGCCAGCAGCCTAAACGTTAACCCATTCTTCTCTTGTAGAAGAGACTCTAATTGTCTTTTTTTGGAGTCTGGCACGCGTTCCGTATGTTGCCGACCCCTGTTCTAACTTATTGTAGTACCAAGGAAGTGTATTCTCAGATATTGGACAAATATGGAGAAGAAAGGGAAACAACTTACAAGCTGGGAACATCGGAAATGATTAGGAAGGGATGGGATGGGGGGGGGGGGGGGAATGCGAGTTCATCCTCAAGGGTGAAAACGAGTCTCAAAATCGTCCTAATGTCTTTTTACGAGAAGTACATCGAGGGCGTTAAGTGCTGCCTTTGTATCTTGTGAGAACAAACAATGGTAACAGTTTAGAGTAGAGGGCGCTTCTTGACTGAAAGCTGTCTGTATTCACCAATGTGGTTGACTTCATTTATAGTTTTTTAATTATAGGGAATACGGACATCTTTTATTAGATACTTGAAGATTTTGTCAGGTTTTTTTTTCGGAGCGTTTTTAACAACTATTATATTATTACTTGTTTACTGTGATAACTGAAATATCTAAATAAAAAAAGTGTTCAGCTTTAATAAGCTTTGTTCTATCTTTCTATCTAGACATCAATATAGACATCTATACACTCACGCATTGACCCTTTCAACTAGCTAGATGCTTATCCATCCATCCATTCATAAACACAAGATCATTTCATCTATCCATCCCACCCATCCACGCAAAATGTATATCCATATACTTATCCATCCACCAGTCCACCCAACCCTGCATCCATTCATTCATCCATGTATCTAGCCATCTATCTATCGAAATCGAAATCTGTCTACCGGCCTTATACTTGTCTTTATATCGCTAACTTAAATATTGAATCTCTCAGTACATCTACAATTTAGTCCATCTGTTTATGCATACACTAAGGTCCTGAATAATTTACTATTGATATTTTTTTCCAACCTTTTTTTTGTATGTTCAACATATTGAGGTCACAGTCTGAAAGCAAAATCTATTGCCTTTTCTCTCTCTCTCTCTCCCACTCTCTCACTCTCTCTCTCTCTCTTCAGGAGTACTTCTCTTTCTCGCCCTCACTGCTCTTTCTACATGTGTCTCCCTCTCTCTCTCTTTCTCTCTCTCTCTCTCTCTCTCTCTCTCTCTCTCTCTTCAGGAGTACTTCTCTTTCTCGCCCTCACTGCTCTTTCTACATGTATCTCCCTTTCTCTCTCTTTCTCTCTCTCTCTCTCTCTCTCTCTCTCTCTTTCACGCACACACACTCTAACTATTTATATGTGTGCGGCTGTGCGGGTCTAAATAATGTTTTAGGATACAAAAAAAAAAACGTGCTCAGATTTAAAATTTCCTTATTGAGGAAAGTTTCAAAATACGTTATGTGTCAAATATACAAAACATGTTTGTCTGTAAACTTGTACTTTTAGATCTAGTTCAACATTTGTGCAGCATGGATAAAGATTTTATACTGCTTAGAAAAGCTTCGCTTTCTTACTAATTTGATTTTTTTTTATAACAAACATTGAACAAGTGCGAACGTATTGTAAGAAAAGCAATAAATAACGTCTATATATTATTTGGCAAATAGCCAAATACACACACACACATACACACACATATAGTATTCATACATATATACAATAATATAGGCCTACATAAACAGAGGTCCTGAGTCTGTACAAGGACAAATTATGATTTATGATGATATCTAATCCTTCGGGTCCCGTTATATATTCTAGTTTTAAAGTGAAACTATCGACTCGATTTGTCGGCCATATTTATCTCCCCTTTGTTTCATTATTTTTTCTCCTACTATCGAAGACTTGGTAGTGGAATTTGCAGTTTGTCCTTGAACTTAATGGATATAGTAGAACTGACACAGAGAGAGAGAGAGAGTGTGTGTGAGAGGGAGAGAGAGAGAGAGAGATAGAGAGAGAGAGAGGGGGCGAATAGTAAATAAATAAGTTTTTTGGTAACCATGCCAACACGTGCCCAGTTTGGGCTTAACAATTATGTAGATTTAATTCACACGGCGAATTTTTTTTTTTTTTTTTTTTTTTTTCGGAAGGGTCACGTGGTGTAAAAGAAGCCGTGTCCATCTATTTCAGACAAGGGCAACGCCCAGCCCACCCCGACTTGCCTATATATTGATACAAGCCTAATTCCCCTGCGTTGCCGGGGGTAAAATTACTAAAATTGCCTGTATAAGCTACATATAAAAATTTCGCAATCTACAATGAACGGAAAGCTATAGATTTAATAATTTTATAAATACATATGTATAATAATTATTGACTGAAAACATTTAGGAAAGTTATTTAAAATAAATGTTGCAATCAGGTTAATATAGGCAAGTCTTTTTATTTAACTAAAAGCTAAATTGCCCGGCGTTGGCTAAGAAAATATGAATAGGCCTATAGCCTTATAGATCTAGCTTCAGATAAAGATGTTATAAACTATAATGTACAGAAAGCCAAAATAATTAAAAAATATAATTATTATTTATTTGCTGAAAACATTTAAGAAAGTAATTTAAAATAAATATTGTAATCGGGTTAAAAAAAGCATTTCGTTTTATTTAACATAAAAGTTAAGTCTATCCCTGCATGAGAATCGAACATCCGTCTCCCATATGCGTCTAAAATATAATTATTAGATTTTACTTACTGAAAACATTTTAGGAAAGCTTTTAAGTCCTAAAAGTCTTTACAATCTTTTTTTTTAAAGTAATATTAATGGAAATAAAAAATAGGAAAGGAATCTATGCGGAATCGAACCCAGGTAGCCCGCATGGCACTCGGATACATTAACCACTCAGCTATTGAGGACATATTGAGAAATCGAGATCAGAAAAAGTAAAATATGAGGCAATGAGGTCACATGTCTTCTAATTAACCAATGTGGATCGGATACCAAACACACAGTCTGCTTTAACGCTAACCACTCAGCTAGTGATGACACATTGAGAAATCGAGATTAGCCAATGGGGATCGGATACCACACACACACAGTCTACTTTAAATATATAGATATGTCTGTCTCGACACAATAAATCCCAACTACGCGGGAAGCGAAATGACGGTAATAGGGGGAGGGGAGACATTAGGCAGACATTTTCCGCCATTTCTATGATTAGACTCATACATTATTCATGGAGGCATTTACCATTACATACGGGGCCATTCGGATGTCAAGCTCTGGATTTTCGATAGTCTGGATGTCAAGTTCGTCCCCACCCCTCTCTCATCCCCAAACCTAGATCTACATCTCTGCGATGTCGATGATTTCCATGAATTTTTGAAACTAAAGTTGACGGACTGTTATTTTTAAACTAAAATTGATTCATTTGTCTTTTTAAACTAAAAGTTAATTCACTTGTCTTGTTCTCAAAAATATGTTGGGGTATTTAGACAAGAAGTTGATCCACTGATACATTAAACTACAACCTGATTTACAGATACTAAAACTAAGATTATATTCTAAATTTAAAAACTAAGAAATATTTTAATCAGGGCCGTATTAAAGATTTTTTTTTGGGAGGGGGGGGGGGTGCTGTTCCCAAGGGCCAAATTTATGATTGGGGCCCTCGTAACTTCCGACATTGACCTGTTAGCCTTTGTTCTGTGCGTTGGGATGAGTGGGGGCCCCTTTCGATCCTAATCCAGAGATTTGTTTTTACATTAATCTATGTGTTTGTGTGTGTGTTTGTGTGTGTTTCACTTGATTGCTAATTATTTTATTATTACTCGATATAATAAAGGGGCACGGTGGACGAGCGGCGGCGCGTACCTAAAGGTTCTGAGATCGAATCCTTGGTGAAGGCTAGAGTTTTTTACCCGGAATTCGATGGGTGCCCCCCCCTCCCCCTAAGTCTACCCAGCTATGATGGGTACCTGACATTAGTTGGGGTAAAGGTAAAGGCGGCTGGGCGTTTGAGCTCGTCACATAATCCCTTAGTATGCCGTGGCCATAGAAACTGGTGAACGCTTGCTTCACCGGCCCTTTGATCAATTATTTAGTCCGACGGGCAATTAATTTTTTATTTTACATGGTTTAATATGTACTCTCTTTTTTGTTGTTGTTATTATGTCACCGCCCTATTACGGGTGAAAGCAAAATGGAGGAACAAGTATCGATCATTTTGATTTTTTTTTAAGCGGAACAAATCATCGAAAAGCAAAGGCGTAGTGGTTGGCACGTGTGCGCCGTCATCATCAACCCTGACGTTAATTTGATTAAAATACGCGTTGTTTTCATTCGTCTAAGAAATGCAGTGGTCTGACGAGAGAGAGAGAGCTGTGATAACCATTCCGTGGGGTAGAGGGTTCAAGACCGATGAGGGCAGAAACTTTGCGAACGGAGGGGCGACCTTATGTGTACCCAGTCTGACTTTTCTATATGGTACAATTCTATTTGTAACTATTATTTATTTTACCATTCCATTTGTTACTATTCCATTTGTAACTATTCTATCTGTTACTATTCTATTTGTAACTATTCTTTTTTTTTTTTTACTATTCTATTACTTTCTATTAGCCTAGATTTGTAAACAATTTGACAGGAAAAGTTTCTTGCCTGGTACACTATCCACCGAAACCTTGTAACAGGAAATACAATTAATAATTTCACTTATAAAATATCAAAATACACACTCTGGCCTTTGATCTCCCCGGCTCTATCAACAATGACGTTACTTCCACGTGACTCTATTATCCAATCCACAATCATGCACACACAACATCCGCTAGACGAGAGCAAACTAGGTCAACAGTCACTCGATGCCGTCTCTTGCCTTACCCTAGGTCTCTAATTCTTATATGGATTCCTCTCTCATAACTCCAGCTTCTCTCTCCGCCTTCTCTTTCCTTCTATCTCTCTCTCTCTCTCTTTCTCTTTATTTCTCTCTCTTTCTCTCTCCCATTCTCTCACTCTCTCTTTCTATCAAGCTGATTCATTATTATGTATCGGAAACACGCCCTTTAAACCAATGGCTATTTTCTATATGACGTATGACGTCATCAATATTTGTGTACAAGTATTCACTCTTTTTTTTTTTACGAAAGGCCCCCCCCCCCCCTCCCCCGTCGCTAATATATTTTGATGAGAAAGATCTAGGTCAAGTAACTAGCTTTGATTAGTGCGAATCAAACAGTGACGTCGAATTGTGTCATGGGCAATGGGGCAATGCCGCTTCGCCGCGTCATGCAGTCGCATAGAACAGGGGTCGGCAACCTTTTGCTAATACATGTAGTGTGCCAAACTAGGATTTCGAAATTATTTCTCATGCCAACTGTATCATTGTTAAGCAGAATTGATACGTAGTAATCATATAAACTGAGTAGTTAATGTAATTTTTTAAATATACATGTAAATTCTTTATTCTTATAGAATTTATATACTTTTCTAATTCTTTTAACAGTTTGAGCATTTCAAAGTTATTCATTTTAAGCCATTTATTCTTTTATAAAAAAAGAAAAAAAATATATTAGAAAAATAAAACGCTTTAATTATCTCCCCCCTTAATTAAAAAAAAATCCACATTTAATTTAATAATGATGTCAGCAAAGTTATGTTTTGTATTATAACAAATATTACTGACTAATTATTATTTCTTTCTATAAATCCAAAATTATTGTATTCATTACAAGATTTAATTTTTATAGGATTAAATTAATTATCGTTAAACAGTTATAAATAAACATTTTCTGCATTAATTTGTTAGTCCATTTAAGGATTTAAGGCAGCGGTTCCCAACCTCTAGGTCGCGACCCCCTTGGGGTCGAAGGACCATTTCGCGGCGGTCGCCAAAGACCTTCGGAAAACTTATATTTTTGATGTTCTTAGGAACCAAAAACACAGTACATTTGTCTCCAAGCCGGACCACCGACATGCAGACACATCCACATACTACGAGTAAGCTACTCGGCGTAATGACATCAATACAGTTGTATGTGACAAGGTCGGCACCATAATGCCCGTATGCGGACCAGTGACACGTGTTAAAAAACTATCTTCTTTGTTAAAAGCTGTCACTGTGTCAAAAGGAGTAGTATTGGCGATAAAACGACCGACTCTTCACGAATATATTGGAACTTAGTGTAGATTCTGTTCGATCTGGATTTCAAAGTATGGTACAGAATGAGTCGCCAAAGGTAATCGGAGCTCTCTGTATTATATGTAGGCAAATATTAGCGACGAAGACATTGCCACAACAGTTATAAGAAGTAATAAAAAGCGTTATAAGTTGTGCCACTTTTGTAAAGACAAGCTCTGTAAATAGTCGTCTGTTTTCGCAATTGTGCAACGAGTATAATGCTCCGAATAATGCTCTGCTATTTCATACTTAATTGAGATAATAGTCGAGAGAAATAAAAACCTGCTTTTTTTTTAGCTTCGTGATGAACTAGTTGTTTTTTAAATCAGAAAGCAAGACTGTACTTTGAAGAACTTTTCGGTGATAAAAGTTAACTGAAGACAATAACTTACTTGGTTGACACCATTGCCACCTTGAATGGGCTAAATTTATCACTGCAAGGAGGAAAATGTAACATGCCTTAATTTATTTAAAATCATCCGATCGTTCCAAACGAAACTTTAGCCTTTGCATAAAGAAATTGGATGAAAATGGAATGTATATTAAGTTGTCTACTTCAGGCCCCACGAAGAGGGTGTGTGCAGTTGGTGCGCTACGCCGGGGCCCATGAGAGTTTAAGGGGCCCATATAATAACTAAAAAAATAAATCATTTTCTATTTCTATTATTTTTATTCTAGAGGCCATTACAAATATAGTAGCCTCACAGGCTTACAGCCCTCCGTGTGAGCTTTGTGGTCTATATACTGAACACTAATTCACCAGTCGATGCACAGCTGGTTTGGTAATTATTTCCGGTGGTGTAGTCAAAGAGGGTCAAGGCGTGCATTTACACCAGGGCAACCAACCTGATTTATATAATAGCCAGTTTATTTATTACAGAGTTCCAACTGTCATAGATATATGTCCCAAATTATTAAACCCTGTAGCTGCCAAACTACCAGTAGCCTACCTTAACTTGTGTCTCAGATTATCAATTTACTCTCTCATTTTTCACGTCAAATTATTCCATATAAAAATAAATTGTGACAAGTTAATTGACAATTTAATTGTCCAACTTTATACCTTCCAATGCTCTTCTATGAGTTTTTTTCATCCAAATTAATCGTCAGTCAATGTACTTTTCCCAATTTACAGATCTTTGTAATATTATTTGTAACATCAATACTGAAGCGGAGGGTAAATTACGTTAATTTAAACTAAAAACTGTACTTGATTAAAGTTTGTAAATATGCCTGTAAGTCTGTGAAGGATATGATTAAATTCTAATGAAAACTCTTATGACAGTTTCACAAAATGGTCCACAGACCTTTTAAAAAGATTCCTGATTTTTCTAAACGTATGTAATGCAAATAAATCATCACGATAGGACTCGTGTTGGGAAGGAGGTCTCGCAACATCTCTCTCGCGGGCCCTGATCTACTTTATCTAAAATGATCCGATCATTCCAAACGAAACTTGATTAAAATTTGTAAATATGCCTGTAAGTCAGTCTCTAGGCTACTCGGCTTAATGACATCAATACAGGTGTAGGTTTGTCAATGTGACAAGGTCAGCACCACAATGAAATATAACTTGCACTTGCTTGCGGACGAAATTTCATCGTACTTTCCACATCTACCTGACACCAAATATCTATGTACTTGCCAGAAGCCCATTTGCATTAAAAGTTAAATATGTTCCTGATACAGCACAATAGAGTTGATTCAACTTATTAACAACGATGCATCGAAAACTTATTACTCTTTAATGCCAGGTGCAAAATTCTGGATCAAATATTTGCAGTATTGACTGAGATTGTGTTGCGCATTATAAAGTCGCCAATATCCCTTAACTTATCTACGAAGTGTGTAATAATATCAAACCAGTTACGCTGGATGTGGTATGAAATAAGTCCATCAATTTGAAAGTCTTGCCTTTAATTAATTAGAAAACTTCGCTTTGAGTGCTTTGAGGTACTTCTGAAAAAGCCCAAACATATGTTGATCTTTATAATATCGACTCTATGCCTTAATATAGGGAAGTACATATAGTAAAATTGTTTTGAAATAGATTTCACGTCAAGATATGTCCAGTTTCAATGCAAATCCATTCCAGTGATCCTTGTAAATACAAGTTCAACTCACTGAAATGTGTCGCTATGTCATTCGGAAATATCGGCTTCAGCTGTCAGTTTTCTTCATTCAGAACCGGAAAATGTTGTTGTTTCTTTCTCTATAAATAAAAATCTCTTGGAGGTCTCTCGCGCGCCATTGAAGGTCGCACTGCGTGCCAAGTTTGGCACTCGTCCCTTTGGTTACCGACCCCTGGCCTAGAAACATGACGTTACGTGGCGAGGCGTCTAAAAGACACGTCGCATCTCGATTATGCGCAACAACAATAAACAAAAATACGACGACAGCTATTGACGGCTATTGATAAGGGACGCATAAGCCGGCACAGCCGCTTAAATGACATGTCATCCGAAGGTCAAATGTCAAAAGCATGGTGTTGACATTTATATGGATGCAATTTCATGATCATCACACACAAAAATAACAACGATCGTTGGTTTTTTTTTAAACACAATACACAAAGATGGGGTGTACACAATACACACAGATGGGATTCACACAATACACAACTTCTTAAAATATGATGGTCACATTTTTGTAATGAAATAATGCAACAATGTTTGAGTGGCACCGTTTAGGAATGCCATTGTAATGTGTGTGTGTTGTTTTTAACTACCGTAATTAAAATTCTGGTTTCAAAAATTTCTAGATTTTCTTTTTTTCTCCGGGTATAGAAGGTGTGCCATGTCTACCTAGATCTGATGACATTAGCTGGACATTAGCTGGACATTAGCTGGGGACTGTTACGCCGAATTTATATTGCACTCCTTGCACTGGCCTCTTAGCCTGACAATCGCTTTGTTGTATGCCGCTGCCAAGGAAAGAAATGAACGCAGCTATCTTAGCCCAATGAACCAAAAACAAATCAAGCTGGAGTTTATACCCCAAAAAAAAAAAGATTTATTAGTAGTTATTGTTTTCGTTATTAGTTAATATTTCAATAAACATTTGGAGCTAAGAGTATTCACAAAACCTTAGTAGACAAAGGTTTAGGGTGTTATAGTCAATTCGTTTCTTTTAAAATTTTCCTTGGTTCTTGTAAAAAAAAATTATTCATTCATTTTAAGCTTATAGTGTTGTTTTTTAATTTTGTAAATGACAGTTATTGTTCTTGTTTTGTTTTTTTTTCTTTTTGCATTACTTGCTGACAAATTGACAGACTTAGATTTGTGAACATTTCGTAATGATAAGAGAACCAAAAAATCGTAATTTTGACAGGAAATTGGTAATCACACGTTGTGTTTTTTTTATCTAGAGCTAAGCCAGAAACAGCCAAAATACTTTAATTAATGTAATCACAGCATATTTGAAACTTTTCAAACATCGTTAAGAAAACGAACTACTCCACAATACTACGTAGACCTTTATGAACTATAACAGTTTTCTTATCCCTTGTGCAAGAACAAATGCATACAACCATCCGGGCATGGTATGGGTTGCTTGAACAAACCAGAAAAAACAGAAACGCAGGACTAGACTTTAACCACGAATGTGCGTTAGACGCAATAATCTTCTTTATAGAATGAATGTCTATAATGTATAAGATAAGATATATACTGAAAAAAGTTTAATAATTTTTTTTTAAATAATAATTTTATTCTCTATAAATGTGTTAACTGTTGTTCTCTAACTTTTGTATACACTTTATGAAAAATGATTATCAAGCTTGTACCCTTTTACAATTGTGTGTGAGCTTTTTATTTAACCTCTGATCTATTATCCAAATTTATAATTGCAGTGCTTAAAGTGCCATATTGGCATTTATAATTGCAGTGCTTAAAGTGCCATATTGGCATTTATAATTGCAGTGCTTAAAGTGCCATATAGGAATTTATAATTGCAGTGCTTAAAGTGCCATATTGGCATTTATAATTGATGATGCCAGCTTTCCTGTGGCTAATGGGAATTAAAGTTTCATATCCAGATTTTAATTTAACATCAATACATTGTTTAAGCATTTTTATGCATGAAATTGAAAGTTTTTTTGTTAAGAATACGATTGATAAGGCATTATTAAAGTTCCCGGATTTAAACACAAAAAGAAAATATCTCATTTTTTTTGGCGACTATGAATAATTTTTATCTTCCCCTTCCCCACCCAATTCGTAATGTCGTAATCGGGTCGAAAAATATTTTAAATTTCGTAAGATTGTGAATTTGTTATTTTTTTTAAAAAAAGGGCTAACGAAGCAGAGCTCACCAGATGAGTGGATTATGTAGCCAGCACACAATTGCCCAGCCACCTTGGGCTATTTTACTTTCCCTCCAGAATAATGCTATACCCCCATTAACGTTAAGTAGTCTCGGAGACGCCCAAGGGAACTGGGAAATGATACATCGAGATGTCCTCATCCCGCTTATCCAAGGCGTGAGAATGAATAAAGAGGCAATTGCGCAGACTAACACCCCTCCACAACCTCACACACATCATCATATAGGGCCGGTAAAGCAGCGTTCACCAGTTTCTGTGGCCACGGCATACTAAGGAATGTGTGGCCAGCACCATGCCCAGCGGCCTTTACCTGTACTCCCAACTAATGTCAGGTACCCATCAGAGCTGGGTAGACTCAGGGACACCCTCCAGAACAAATCCTAGCCTTAACTCAGAACCTTCGAAACGCTAATCGAACGCGCTTTCGCTCGTCCACCGAGCTTCCTCCCTAAACACACATCTAAAGCCCATATACACACATCTAAAGCCCATATACACACATCTAAAGTCCATATACACACATCTAAAGTCCATATACACACATCTAAAGCCCATATACACACATCTAAAGCCCATATACACACATCTAAAGCCCATATACACACATCTAAAGTCCATATACACACATCTAAAGCCCATATACACACATCTAAAGCCCATATACACACATCTAAAGTCCATATACACACAACTAAAGCCCATATACACACATCTAAAGCCCATATACACACATCTAAAGCCCAAATACACACATCTAAAGCCCATATACACACATCTAAAGTCCATATACACACATCTAAAGCACATATACACACATCTAAAGCCCATATACACACATCTAAAGTCCATATACACACATATAAAGCCCATATACACACATCTAAAGCCCATATACACACATCTAAAGCCCATATACACACATCTAAAGTCCATATACACATATCTAAAGTCCATATACACACATCTAAAGCCCATATACACACATCTAAAGCCCATATACACACATCTAAAGTCCATATACACACATCTAAAGCCCATATACACACATCTAAAGCCCATATACACACATCTAAAGCCCATATACACACATCTAAAGCCCATATACACACATCTAAAGCCCATATTCACTTATCTAAAGCCGATATACACACATCTAAAGCCCATATACACACATCTAAAGCCCATATACACACATCTAAAGCCCATATACACACATCTAAAGCCCATATACACACATTTAAAGCCCATATACACACATCTAAAGCCCATATACACACATCTAAAGCCCATATACACACATCTAAAGCCCATATACACACATCTAAAGCCCATATACACACATCTAAAGCCCATATACACACATCTAAAGCCCATATACACATATCTAAAGCCAATATACACACATCTAAAGCCCATATACACACATCTAAAGCCCATATACACGCATCTAAAGCCCATATACACACATCTAAAGCCCATATAAACGAGCAACATATATTGAAATTAGACCGCCACATGTATGTCTAAACACCTACCTTGTGACTTTTGATGGAAGATTGAAAATGGACAGCTTTCTGTTGATGATGTCTAGATTGGTCAGAAATCAAAATAGAACTTTTTCTCTTTTTATCTTTCAGCGAGAAATCCTTCTCAATTAAGATGGACTTGTTAAATATCACAGTATAACGTATTGTTTGATATCTTATACATTTGATTCTAAGAATTCTTGATATGAATTGAATTGTCCAATGTTTACACAGTAGGCCTATATCAAACACTTTAAACAATTCTTTGAAAGAATTAATCTATATTGTTCGTAGTTTAGAGTATATGAAATATTTGGTATAAATTCCTTCCTAAGAATTGAACATTTTAAAAAAATGCATTTTAAAATTGATTTCTTCTTCTGTACAGTTTTAAATTAAAACGAATATTTATATTATCTATTCCTTTCAATATTGTCCTATTAATATGGTATTTGAATGTTAAACCCTTTCTTGTTACTGGTTTTAAAAACAGTGCTCGGTTATTGTTGTTTAAACAAATACAAATACAAATACAAATACAAATACAAATACAAATACAAATACAAATACAAATACAAATACAAATACAAATACAAATACAAATACAAATACAAATACAAATACAAATACAAATACAAATACAAATACAAATACAAATACAAATACAAATACAAATACAAATACAAATACAAATACAAATACAAATACAAATACAAATACAAATACAAATACAAATACAAATACAAATACAAATACAAATACAAATACAAATACAAATACAAATACAAATACAAATACAAATACAAATACAAATACAAATACAAATACAAATACAAATACAAATACAAATACAAATACAAATACAAATACAAATACAAATACAAATACAAACACAAACACAAACACAAATACAAATACAAATACAAATACAAATACAAATACAAATACAAATACAAATACAAATACAAATACAAATACAAATACAAATACAAATACAAATACAAATACAAATACAAATACAAATACAAATACAAATACAAATACAAATACAAATACAAATACAAATACAAATACAAATACAAATACAAATACAAATACAAATACAAATACAAATACAAATACAAATACAAATACAAATACAAATACAAATACAAATACAAATACAAATACAAATACAAATACAAATACAAATACAAATACAAATACAAATACAAATACAAATACAAATACAAATACACATACAACTAAATAAATATCAGGAATCAAGTCTGTGACGACGACGGCAGTAATAAATTCTTCTGTTATAGTTATATGTCTGACATGGCATCTGTCTTTGTGTTTGTTGCTAGACACCACTAGACACCACTGGACACCACTAGACACCACTAGACACCACTAGACACCACAGACACCACTAGACACCACTAGACACCACTAGACACCACTAGACACCACTAGACACCACTAGACACCACTAGACACCACTAGACACCACTAGACACCACTAGACACCACTAGACACCACTAGACACCACTAGACACCACTAGACACCACTAGACACCACTAGACACTACTAGACACAACTAGACACCACTGGACACCACTAGACACCACTGGACACCACTAGACACCACTAGACACCACTAGACACCACTAGACACCACTAGACACTACTAGACACTACTAGACACCACTGGACACTACTAGACACTACTAGACACTACTAGACACCACTAGACACCACTAGACACCACTAGACACCACTAGACACCACTAGACACCACTAGACACCACTAGACACCACTAGACACCACTAGACACCACTAGACACCACTAGACACCACTAGACACCACTAGACACCACTAGACACCACTAGACACCACTGGACACCACTGGACACCACTGGACACCACTGGACACCATTAGACACCACTAGACACCACTAGACAACTCTGGACACCACTGGACACCACTAGACACCACTAGACACCACTAGACACCACTAGACACTACTAGACACTACTAGACACCACTGGACACCACTAGACACTACTAGACACCACTAGACACCACTAGACACCAGTAGACACCACTAGACACCACTAGACACCACTAGACACCACTAGACACCACTAGACACCACTAGACACCACTAGACACCACTAGACACCACTAGACACCACTAGACACCACTAGACACCACTGGACACCACTGGACACCACTGGACACCACTGGACACCACTAGACACCACTAGACACCACTAGACACCACTGGACACCACTGGACACCACTAGACACCACTAGACACCACTAGACACCACTAGACACCACTAGACACCACTAGACACCACTAGACACCACTAGACACCACTAGACACCACTAGACACCACTAGACACTACTAGACACCACTAGACACCACTGGACACTACTAGACACTACTAGACACCACTAGACTCTACTAGACACCACTAGACACCACTAGACACCACTAGACACTACTAGACACCACTAGACACCACTAGACACCACTAGACACTACTAGACACTACTAGACACCACTAGACACCACTAGACACCACTAGACACTACTAGACACTACTAGACACCACTGGACACTACTAGACACTACTAGACATATCTTTATGAAGTTTATTGCTGTTGTTTTATATTGGAAAGTATGAGATGTTCATAATAAAATAGTGTTTCCTGCAGGAGACCACGGAAGATGGGGTTGAGAAAGCTGGGATGGATAAAGAGGAGGGGCGAACTGTTTGAAGACTATAAGAGGAAAGAAAACTGAGACGGAGTGAGAGAGTGAGAGAGAAAGAGAGAGAGAGAGAGTGAGATGGAGTTAGATACAGGGAGAGGGAGATAAAGGAGCAGACAGTTGGAGTGGGAGAGGGAGAGTAAGGAAATGTATGAGAAAGTGTATGAGAGAAAGAAGGAAAGAAACAAGTGAGGTTGGGAGAGAGAGAGAGAGAGAAAGTGTGCGTCTGAGAATAAGTGTGTAAATCAGTGATTGATTGAAAGAGAGAGTGAAGAGAAAGAAAAAGAGAGAAAGATAGAGATGGAGGGGGTGAGTGAGTAAATTTGTGTGAGATCAAACGCACGCGAGTATGAAAAAGAGAGAGAGAGAGTAAAAGAGAGAGTGGACAAAGTGAAATCATGAATAAGAGAGAGACTGAGTAAGAGAGAGCGAGAACGAGAGAGAGAGAGAGGGCAAGAGAGAGAGCCAGTGTGAGCATTGATAATAACATGATTACGGTTCAACTTCACGAAGCGCCTTTAGCAAAAAAATCGTATTACTAGTTCGTTGATTGCAATGTCAATGTGACATTTGGATCACAGATTTATGTATGCACATCCTCAAGCCCTGGCAACTGACAACCATTCTTTCCTTTCTTCCTTCCTTCCTTCCTTCCTCCCTGCATTTCTTCCTTCATTCCTTCATTCAGTTCAAGGTATTTTACGTGTATTTTATATACCTTTTTGTTACTTCGTCCATCTGTTTATTCATACAAAGAGATAGTTTCATCATACTAAAATGGCCTTAAAAAGCCGGACAGGCATTCCGGTTCTTATGTCCAGGACGCAACTATGTTCAGGGGTAAACCAAGGGTGTGGGGGGAGGGGCACATTAAGGTTCTGTCCGGGCGCCAGCTATCCCACGGCACATGCCGTGTGACTTAAGGTACGGTATCCGCAACCACATGCATTATTTTCTCCCACAGCTGAATTCCCCATCGGATGGTTATCGCGGTGGCTCGCCGGTCGCCCGTATACCTGCACTGTCGCCCGGTAGCACAAATCCCATACAGTAAGATGGGGTGACTTTGGTCCACTGTTAAGCTTTGTTTCTATATATCTTAAACAGATGCAACCTTATAAACCTAAAATTAGTTGTAAATCCAGGGGACTGGCAAGTACTTAGGATAAAAACCTGAATATATTTCATATGAAATCTTTTTAGTTTAATTTAGACATATTTTGTAGGGTGGCCAGAGTCACCCCGGCCTGGGGTGACTTTGGCCAGCTTTTATTTTTTTCTAATTTAACCAATTTCTAATTCTTACAGGGTTGATTTTGACGGGTATTATTGGTGCATTAATTAATGACATTTACGTGTCAATGCATGTATTTAGAACTTATTAATAACCTTTTGACTGTGCCGTATTAGGCATAAAACAACAGTATATAGCAGTTACTTGGCAAAATGTGTTTAATATCCCGACAAAAAAGAGCAGATGAAACAAATTATGAAAATATGGTATTACAAATTGAAATAGAAAACTAAAATAATTTTAAAAAATTTAAAAAGTTGAAAAATGTTTATTGTACTATGATCTACTAATGCAAGTCGCGATGGAAGTATAATTGTAGCCTCAATTGGTAAGTCCTGACCATGGTGACTTGTTCTGTGAGTTAAAATAAACAAAATTTGTTCAATTTGGTACAATCAATGGTTTGGTATCTATAATGGAAAATGTCATTGTCAATTTTTTTCACAGACATTGTTTTCTTATATGAAAACTAATTAATTTGTCGCTTTAAAAATCGGATGCATTGTTCTTTCTCAGTTCAAATCTGTATAAGTGAATAATGAATATAATGAATAATACACCGAAAAGGTTAACTGTGTGCAATAAATCCAAGAACAAAACAACTTATCATCATGACCATAGTCACCCAGTCAACGCTGTCATTATAAGGGGTGACTTAGGCCACCCTTATTCTAAGAAAAATAGCGGTGATCGTTTTTATTTCAATAATAGTCCCCGTTCAGTAAGTTTTAGAAAGATAGAAAACATAAGTTAAATAAATATAACCACCTCAAAAAGTTCTAGGCAAGAATTTTGCAGGTTGACATCTTGAAAAGATGTCTGTACCTCAGAAAATACTCTGTTCACCGTGAAAAACTTCTAAATAGTTACCTATATCTGTATTATGTATTATATACCATTGAAATACCTGAAATTATAATATTTTTTTATTTAAGGCACTCTAAAACATTTTTTTCTTGATGGCCCAAAGTCACCCCGAATGGCCACGTTCACCCCTTCTTACGGTACTATAGGTATGGGCATCCAGCCACCAGGGCGGGGTTGCTGCGCTCAATTTTTCCTCCCCCACCGGGCCCCAGACGTCTCGAATTCAAGTGAGAGCGAAGACACCCTGGAGTCACATCGGGGGCTGTCCCTTATGCGTTAGCCCACCGGTGCGCTCTTGATGCAAGCATACTGGTGGTTTTAGGCCGCTTTAAGGCCCATGAGTACATTGTGTGGATTGTGTCACCAGCACAATGCTCCCTCAGCCTTAACTAATCTCAATAATCTCAATAATCCATAAGAGATGGGGAGCCTCAGTGACGCACTCCAAGCCAGAGGGAAAAAAAACTACAACTGGTGTTAGTCTGGAGTCGAACTCGTGACCAATGGGATGAAAATTCTAGGGCGTTGCCGCTAGGTCAACGTGTACCGATTCGCTTGCACTATCAACTATTATTATCTACGTCCTATAACATTTTCGTGACGAAAAAAACAACAACTATTTTTATGGGCTTAAAAAAAATTGTGTTGAAAGTACAGATAACCTTAAGTTCTCTTTGCCGAAATGAAGTTCTTCTAGTTCAGCCCCAAACTGAGTTCATATTGGCCATCGGATGAGATGAGATGGTTTAACCAGCACAACGCTTTCTTTCTTTAAATGCCCGAATGGATGTCGGCTAACTTTAAAAGAACTGGATAGACTCGAGACGTGCCCTTAGTGGGGAGGGGGGGCAATTCACATTCAGTGTTACTAGGTTAGAACCCTAGCCTCTGGGAATAGACCCCCACCGCAATGCCGCTCGACCACTCCATATTATAGTAAATGATAAAATAAAAAAAAAATATGGATGCTCCTTAAAAGTGGTAAGGGAAGTGCTTTAAGCAGGACGGAATGTAAAAAAAAATCTATATATTTTAAATTAATGACTGTAAGACTGTAAGAAAATTGACTGTTGATCACTAAGGAACTAAAAATAGATTTCCAAACCAAACACTACATTTTGTTTGTCAAACTTATTGATCGATGCAGCTTGGACTATATTACTGGGGGAAGATGGGAGGTAACGGAGTAACCAATCCATTATTTAGTACCCAGAGTTATGGTTCATTATAGCAACTAACACGTCAATTAAATAGAAAGTCGAAACTTGTTTTCTTTTTAGAATAATCAATACCTGCGTTAGGCCACTTGATAACAACAAACAAAACTGATATATTTTCGGCATTCAGGCATGAAATGGGTTGCCTGAACAAACCAGGAAAACCAGTTACTTAACATCATTTAAAACATTAATAAAAATGCAAGACTAGACTCGGACCACGGATGAGCTTAGGACGCAATAAACTACTTTATAGAAGGAGCATCTGTAATATATAGATATGGAAGACAAGATATTTGGTATTTGATCGTTGGTTTATAATAAAACTAGACAATTTAGGAGCCTTGACGCAGAACCTATAAATATAATAGACCCTTCAAATATAAATAGTTGTATTTTTTTTTTTACAAATATAGCAAGAGCCCTAGAATTCAAATGTTACCTAACATGTTAGACCTGTCTAAAATATGCATCATCTGTGTGGGACTTGTAATCGTTAGGGCTTAACAACTCGCTGGTCGGTGTAACAACCATCTTTTATTATCATTGTACACTCATTTTATAACTCCTTCTTCTTGTTACTCACTCAGTATTCACAAGACAATCCTAGACACAACTCACCAACTCACCAAGTCCAGTCTGTCAAATTAACAACTCAACGCTATCAGGATGGAACACAGTGGTCGAGCTACAGCGCGTTCGACTGGCGTGCCGAGGGTCCTGGGTTCGAATCCTGGCGAAGGCTAGGATGTTTTCCCCTGATCCACGAGGGTGACTCTGAGGTATACCTGGCTCTGATAGGTACCTGACATTAATAGGGGTAAACTAAAGTAAAGTAAAGTAGATGCAGCAAGAATTGATACATTACTATCAGGGTAGATGCAGTAAGAGTGAATACGTACATTTAGATATGAATACAGTACAGTAGATGTAGCAGAGCTACTAATAGGCTACAGTAACGCGATTATGACAAATTACCCCCCACCCCAATCGTCACAGGTCGTCACAAAATGTCAGATCTCCTTTCCAATAGTACGTCGTGAAATTACCCCCCCCCCCCCCCCCATTTTTTTGCGTTCCTTTCCAACAAAATCTACCATACTTCCTATTAAAAAATTTGCATAGTCTAATTTACCAATTTACTTGTATAATCCTTGTATACACATTAGAATAAACATTATGGTTTCCGTAGTTAATTAATTAAAATTTGTTAAAGTGCAAATGTCATTTAAAGGTGCATATTTGTTAGATGCAACATCACATTGTTTAAACACCTCTCCCCCGCGTCACATATCGTCACAAATGTTTGACCCCCCTCCTCTTTCCCCTAAGTGCGTGACATCATTAATGAACGGCTCCTTAGCGGAATTGGTAAACCAACAATTAGAACTAATATCATCATTTCCAAATGTTAGCGTATAGAGTAAGCTCATGAAGCTTTCAATTTTAAAGTGAAAATACACACACACTCACGTTTCATAAAATGAACTTTTGAGAATAGAATTAACTGAACGGAAAAGCCAGTGAGCTGAAATATAGTCAAGATGGTAGACAGCGGTGATTAATTGACCTTGCCCACTTCCTGAAGGTCATACAGAGGGCAATCAATAAGACAAGCACGTGACCTAGAGCCGCCATATGTACAGTTGTTGTTGTTTTTTTTAAATGAAAATAGGCGAATTTAATAGAAAATCAATAAGACAAAAAAACAACAACAGACAAGCAGTGTATCGATATTAATGAACACAATATTGTATTAAAAATAGAGTATCAATACATTTGGTTTACAATATTTTATTTCATGTTGGGACTCGACATAATGTAATATATTTCACATTTGTCTTTGCTATTTTAATATTTTAGGCCTATATTATATATTTGGTATTCAAAATAATATAAATCAACTTTGGTATTTAACGAGTATTAGGCCAATGTTATAACTTTGATAAACAATAAAATATATTACAGCTTTTTTGGTATTTAAAATTTAGATTTATATTCAACATTTTAGCATTCAATTTATTTTATATTAGAATTTTTAAAATCTGACATTCGCCCTTAAATTTTCGTATCCAACAATTTAATTTAAATTTCGGTATCTATCATTTTAATGTCATTTTTAGTATTCAAAATGTATATTCCACTTTCGGTTTCCAACGTTTTATATCAAACCTTTGAATCTCAACATTTTATATTAAACTTTTTATGTAGAGCTGGGAAAATATATATACCATAAGGTACTAACATCTATTGATATACAAAATGTGATGAACGCATAGATTTGAACATATTGAGGTATGTAAATAATTTAACAGCTATAAACTATAACTTTAATACTCTAGCAGTATGCTAGAGAAGAAGTCAGATACCAACGGCCACGCGTGCTAGACTTGGCAAGCAGAGCAATTTTCACTGGCACGCTGAAGACCCACAAAAAGACAATTTTAGTCTTTTTTACACCAGCAACAACAACAAAAAAAGAGCAGGATGACCTTTCTTACTGTTGGCACACTGAATGAGCTAGAAACCCTACGTTGGCACATTAATATCAAAAGGTTTCTGATCCCTGTGCTAGAGTATTCAACATGGGCATCTAAGACAGCAATTTACAACCTGTGGGTCGCGACCTTTTTGGAGGTCGAACGACCATTTCATGGGGTTCGCCAAGGACCATAAGGAAAACACTTATTTTTGATGGTCTCATTGAGGCTTTCCACAACAACATGTACAACACAGTACTCTTTGATGGCGCCACCTCACAACCCTTCCCAGTGTGTAGCGGGGTAAAACAGGGGCGTTTCCTAGCACCAAACACTCCTTAGTCTAGACCAGGGAATGGCAACCTTTTGATCATAGTGTGCCAAAGTGGGATTTATAATTAATTCAGCGTACCAACAGCCTAAAAGTCACTCTGCTTTAGCACTCTTTTTCTTATAGAAGATACTTAAATAGTTGTTTTTTTTTAGTAGTCTTCTGTGTGCCATTGAAAATCGTTTTGCGTATCAAGTCTGACAAGCTTGCCTTAGGTTGCCGATCTCTGGTTTAGACTGGGGATGTTAAAACCGTTTTTTTTTTTTACAAAAGCGGTTTTCGGTTCTATAAAACCGGTTTAAAACCGGATTTCGGTCCCCCCCCCCCTCCCACGCAATGTCAAGTCACAGGCCCGAAAAGCCAAATGTGCGTAATTTTGTACTTATATTTGAAAAAGACTTCAAACTTAATTAGTGTTTGCAGGGCATTCAAAGGGTTGATTTGTGTGAATACAATATGATTTTGTACACTTTACCATACAATTCTTTAGGATTAAAAAAAAATCTGGGCTAATTGATTAAAAACGATAAAAGCTTTCAAATTTTCAATAGTGATACTCAAATTACCGATTATCGTTGACCATAATATTAAGAAGCATTCGAAGAGGCACATATGGTACCTTGTAAAAAAATGTATTGAAAGGTTTCGCGTAGCAAAAATAAAAAGAATGTGTATTTAATTGTGCCGTTTATAATAAAGCTCAGACGCGGTGTCTAGCCGAATAGTTCAGGGTCACAGGGAAGGGCTAGTTTGCGTTTTTTTATTTCACACATCAGTGGTCGGCTTCTTTCAATAAGGGCGAGAACAGAGAGATTTAGGAACTCTTTTGTTCCACTGTCAGTGAGACTCTTTCAAAAGAATCACCTTTCAGCCAGGAAATACAATGGCTCAATAGCTGACTCTTATTAAATAATAGGCCTACTTTTTTTCTTGTATGATAAATGGTATGATAGTATGCGTGAATGTCTATTGTGTTTGAGTACAAATGGTTCTTTAATATTGTTTTAGGTATGCTGAAAGACGGAATTTATGTAATCAAGTCAATTTTCCATTCATTTGGATCAATAAGCAATCTTATCTTATCTTATCTGATCTAAAAATGAGCCGACAAGTAAAATTATTCATATTAATTGTAACTGTAACTTAACAAAATTGGTTTGATGTTGATTTTATCGCAAGGCATAGTGGGTATTTGGACACACAAGAAAGACAATGTATAAGACTAAATAGTGTTAGCAAGGCATTTCATGAATTGTTTTGTGCTAATCCAACATTATTTCAAGGACTCCAACGTATCCAGAACTGCGCAGCCCGACTAATTCTCAAGAAGAAGTCAAATAATAACACTCCTCTGCTCCGTTCTCGGCACTGGCTACCCATCAACAACCGGATCTCATATAAGCTGGCTTCCCTCTGTTATAGGTGCCTGAATAACTGCGCCCCGGATTATCTTCGCTCTTGTCTGGAGCTCTACACCCAGTTCCGCCCACTTCGTTCGGCTTCTGACGCGCTTACTCTGCGGATCCCTCGTGTGAGGCTAGTGTCCGCTGGCGAACGTTCATTTTACTACGCAGGACCGTCCGCTTGGAATCACCTCCCACTACAGCTTCGCCAGAGCCCTAGCTATGACACCTTCAGGAGCCGACTGAAGACTCACCGATTTCGTCAGCAGAATTAGCGTATTATTACATATTTGTTGTCTGTCTGTATTCTGTAACTGTCGTCTGCGCATAGAACTGTCACCAACGGGATATGCGCTATATAAGCACATTTATTGTTATTTATAAAAAATATTTCAAAATAGAACCAAAAAAAAAAAAATGGTCTTCTACTTTAAGTATTGATTAATCTTCCAACTTCCAACCAACAAACCGAAATGCGGTTTTGAAAATCAGAACCGGTTTTTGGTTTCAAAACCGGAATCCGGTACTCCGGTTTTCGTTTGATATCCCTAGTTTAGACTATTCCTCTTTACTTTTCATTCTTCAAACCTTAAAAGAAAGGTTTTTCAAAAATTAAAGAAATTATAAGTTTGCGATATCTGCATACTAATAAAAGAAGTAAATGCGTACTGATAAAAACAAGTCAATAGTTAAAAAGGTGTTTTAAAAATTACATTTATAACTTTAAAAATATTAATTAATTGAGTATTCATTTTTAGATATCAACTTGAGTACCGGTACTGGTGCATGCAAATACAATATTTAATTTTTCTCAAATGCAAATTGTGTAGTAAAAAAATAAATACAATTATTGCCCCAGAGACTTAAAACTAGGACTTTTATCCCCCTTGATAAAATTTAGTAAGCGTTTGTTAATATTTGTTTAAATATCGAGATCGCTCACGTTGAATTTTTTTGTAAGCAATGAAAAGAATATGGTTTTAATTAATAATATACCAACATTATATGTTATATCTTAAAAGGGTCAAAGAACCATTTCATAGGGGTCATCTAAGACCATCGGAAAATACATATTTTTTTCAGTCTACGGGCCGGCCCACCCACATGCATACACAGAATAGAAATATAATTCTATACTTATTCTGAGCATGCAGATACATCCTGTTACGTCCACAATCCCCTTGTGGCCAGAGCTGTGTAGATCTTGCTGATAATTCTCGTTAGTCCTAGGGGAGACTTTAATTATTAGTATTTATGTTTCAGTATTACACGAACTCTTCTTATAGTCCTGGGCACAAATTCAGTATTTGTATTCCAACATTTCCTTTCTTGTAAATTATGGTAGTAGATAAATCTTATAGTAATGTATACAACACAATAGGATAGTAACTTGACAAAGAAGCTTCAGTGTAACTGTTGTTGATAGTTTATTTCAGGTGGTATGTTCAATATATACAATATATCTATTATGTACAGTTAGAATAAAAATAGTGCAAACACAAACGTTCTCAAACGAACATATTTTGAAACTCTCTGTCTTTCAGACAAAACAAATCATTAAATACTATCCGAGTGGTGCAAGGGATAGACCCATTACCAGTAGGGGTGAAAATCATGGTATCATTACAAAACTCATAACAAAAACGATAGGAACTTCCCCTATTAAATAATGAGTCGTTCCCAGACTCTGAGAATTTGAGATCAACACAGAATCCCAGCATTACCTAGAACCTTTCGTTTTCCTACTAAACGTCCTAATATTGTGTGTAGTAAGAAAAGAGAGAGAGAGGAGAATAAACATTGCGTGTTCCAATTCTTGGAAAAACAATATACATGACACGCCCCCACCCAATGAAAGAAATAATGTACCATAATTACCCAAGTAATACTCAACATGGTACATTTTTCGTACTTAACACTATCGTTTTAACAACCAACAATCAATGGAAGATTATAAGACAATTTAAGCAAACATGGCTCACTGGCACAACTAAATTATAAAAAGTGTCACTACCCAATGGTAATTGTGATTATAACGTGATGGACAAATATTTCCCCGTTAATATTAATATTAACTAATGTTTCAACAAGTACAAATAATTCAAAAATATTCTAGTCATTCTTATTTTAACTATGTACAGTTGTGTGGATTTCCACCAAAAATTTGCAAAAAGTCTTAATCTATTTAAACAAATATAACATTGCTCAAACTCTGTCAATTTTCAACAGTTTACTTCTAATATACAAACCAAAATATAAGTAATACGTAACTCGAATCAAACTATAGGTTACTTCCCCTTTAAATTACAGTGTCAATTTGACATTAACAGGGTTCATACCTAAGATGATGATACTTCCCCTTTTCTCAAATATGAGGAGAAAATACGCTCTAGTTACGATTACTACAGTAATCTCAATATTAAAATGTAATCCACTATTATGCGTTTTTTGGCAAATTTGAAAGTTTAATATAAAAGATTGTTCAGGGTTGAATGAGTGCCCACCTTTAGGTACCTTTGTTTCCCTCCATTCCCGGATATATGGAATATATAACTACCTATATACAACATAGTGAATATCTACTAGTTTTTTCCCATTCTATTACCATGATATAACAATTTAGCAATAGATTTCCAATATTATCTATTAATTTATACCAAATGATATTACATCTCTTTCTAAGATAAAAATTGTACATATTATTATTTAGTTCCATTCATTAACTAAAATAAAACAAGATAATAAATCAACTAGCTCAAAGTTTTCCCACTTAATTGCATGTGATGACAATTACTTTTATCCATCCATATCAAGTAAATACGTGCATATTATATATTTATTGCATCATGCATCAACATTTAAATGGAATTTCTTTTCCATAATCAAATGAATTTAAAATATATCAGAACATCAATATTATACATGATTATAAGAATTATTAATACTTTCAAAAGACTTGACTTCTGTATGATACAAGTATTCTATAGGTATTCCATAATCAAAATTCAAACGAATGATAGGTTATCAATATTATACATGATTATAATAATTATTAATACTTTCAAAAGACTTGACTTCTGTATGATACAAGTATTCTATAGGTATTCCATAATCAAAATTCAAACGAATGATAGGTTATCATGACACATTCTTAATGAATAAGTGAGATGATCTGAAAAAGAAGTATGGGGTTATTCAGTCAATCATGTAGCACCCGAGATAGAGTATCAGCTATGACCTTGTCTCTATCTTGTCGATGATACGGGGAATGGGATACCAGTCGGTCTTTGTCAAATTACTTAATTTCCCAAAGTCTCTATAAAACTGCCGTGTGTGGTCGGCTTTTGGTACCATCACACAGGGTGTAGACCATTTGCTATCACATTTTCCTCCTATGTCATCTTCTAACATATACTTTACATCTAATTTAATATGCTCAGGTCTGATGGGGTCAAATGGATGCTGTTTAATAGACCTGGCACCCTCGGTTAATACTACATCGTGTTCTATTAGATGTGTCCTCCTGGGAACATCTGTAAACAGTGACTTATATTCATGTACCAGCTCAATAATCTCCTCCTTATCTTCTACCGGAAGATGTTCTAGCCTTGTATCTAAACTCTTAAGGGCATCTGTATTATTAAGTTTACTTTCTGCAAACTTATATTCTATCCCAGATAAATCCGTCGGGACTCTAGCTAATGAAATCATGGGGACCTCCCGTGGTTTACTCTTTTCCCTGGAAACATAGGGCTTAAGTAAATTAATATGGCATACCCTCTGTTTTTGTCTCCGGTCAGGAGTCTTTATCAAATAATTGACCTCGCCAAGCTTTGACTCTATCTCATAGGGTCCACTAAACTTTGCACTTAAAGGCTGATTTTGCAAAGGTAGAAACACAAGAACTTTGTCACCTGGTGCAAAAGTTCTAGCTGTAGCTTTACGGTCATAGTTCTGTCTCATACGCTCCTGCATCTGTGGAAAATGAATCTTCACATGGTTAAAAGCATGATAAAGCCTATTTTTAAATTTATCTACATATGACAAAAGTCCAATCGGTTCACTGTCCGTTAGCCAAGTTTCATGTAGAAGTTTCAACGGACCTCTGACTGAGTGTCCATACACAAGTTCGAATGGGCTAAACCCCAGGGATTCCTGAGTGGCCTCCCTTGCAGCGAACAGTACATAAGGCACACCCTTATCCCAGTCTTTCTCGTTTTCATAACAGTACTTTTTAAGCATCGATTTTAATGTCTGATGAAACCTTTCCAGAGCTCCCTGGCTCTCAGGATGATAGGCACTTGATAGCCTATGGCTTATCCCTAATTGTTCCATGACTTGTTTGAAAATGTTCGAAGTAAAGTTAGTCCCCTGGTCGGACTGTACTGTCTTCGGTAGGCCATAACGTGTGAAGAAATTTGTCAGGGCATCTACCACCTTCACTGTTGTTATGTTCCGCAACGGAATGGCTTCCGGGAAGCGAGTGGATGAACACATGACTGTGAGCAGGTATTGAAAACCGGCTTTTGTTTTCGGCAACGGGCCCACGCAATCAATGAGTATATGACTGAATGGTTCGTCGAACGCTGGTATCGGCTGGAGTGGAGCGACAGGAATTCGTTGGTTAGGACGTCCTACCATTTGGCATACGTGGCAAGTCTTGCAGTATTGTTCGACATCTCTTCTCAGTCCTGGCCAGTAGAAGTAAGGGAGGATACGGTGGTGCGTTTTTCGGACTCCCATGTGACCAGTGAAAGGAAGATCATGCGCCATACGCAGTATATCTTGACGATAGCACTTAGGTATTACAATCTGGTGAATACTGTCCCACTCGTTTGTACCTGAGTTGAGCGGTTTCGACTTTCTCATCAACACTTCATCTTTCATGTAGAAACATTCCGCCATCGCATCTGCAGTCTTTTCATCAACAGCTTTCATTCTGAGTTGCATTATTACTTCGTCATTAAATTGTTCTTTCACCAATTTCTGCTTTGGTGACAAAATGTTATCGTTCTCTGTTGCATCACCAGTTGTTAGTTCAGCAAAGAACGTAGCACTTAAATCGATGTCAGGTGTTTCTGTTATCACTGTTTCATTCGCATGTGTGTCTTCAGAACAGACAAACACATCTTTCGTTGCACTACACGGCGTAGCAGGAGTCTTTACCGACTTCTTTTTCTGCATTGCTCTTGTCAGTGCACATGTTGGGCGTTCATTGGCAGGACGTAGGTTTTTGTCCTCCGCCATCTTTGTCTCCAACACTTTAACCATGGGCTCGACAGTGACTCTGCCGCCCATAATGTCATTTCCTAATATCATGGAAACGCCTTTGACGGGTAGTGCGCGCCACACTCCCACTACGATGTTACCTGTAAAAATATCCGACTCGAGTTTTATTCTGTGCAGTGGAGCTTCCACAGCCTCCATACTAGCACCTCTCAGCACAACAGACTCACCGGTACTGGTGGCATCCGTTAACGGCACACTGCCCTCCAGGATCACGCTGACAGCAGAACCCGTGTCACGTAATATCTGTATTTTCTTCTTGCTGAGTACATCGACTTCTGTCGACACTGTCCCCTCGTAGACAAAGGGTCGAAAATCGGATAGGTCGTCCTCTTCCGGGACTTCAGGAACCATCTGTTCCTCACGGCCTTCTGAAAGCATAATAGATTGAGTACAGCTATTCTCTTTTACCTTAGATAGACTGTTCTCAAAAACCATCGACTCCACAACTATGGGCGATGCCGGCCGCATTTCTTTTGAGTTTCTTGACCCTGTGTTGCACACTTCTTCTGTCTGCTTGCTATCTTTCTGCACTCTGGCACAGTGTAGAATAGCACCTTGCTTCTTGGTAAGGATCCAACAATCTTTCTTCATGTGGCCCTCTTTCTTGCAATTGAAACATACCACCTTTGCTTTATTTACATCTGTCTGCTTCCTGAAATGAACTAAGTTACTATTATTATTTACACCACTGTTCTTATTATTGTTTTCACTTGTCTCTTTTGGTTTACTAGCCTCCTTGGGCTCTGGTTTGTGCACTTTGGGTTTGTCAGCATAATATGGCTTTATGCTGGCGTGAATTATGGCATAGTTATCTGCCAATCTAGCAGCTTCATGCACATCTTCAACCCCTCGGTCTGAGATGTGGGTTTTAATATCCACTCGAATACAATCATTGAATTCCTCAAACAATATTAGGTTCTTGAGTTTATCAAACTCACTTACATTCTGTGACCTTAGCCACTGTTCTAACATTTTCTCCTTTTGTCTCAAAAAGTCTACATGAGTTTGATCATATGCCTTCTTTCTGTCTCTAAATAGCTTTCTATATTTTTCTGGTGTCAGGGAATAACTTTTTAGCACCCTATCTTTGATTACTTCATAGTCATTTATTTCCTCGGGTGTTAAACTCAACACTACGTCCAATGCTTTTCCTTTGTTGAGAGTTGACCTTAACAATAAAGCCATCTTATCATCAGGGAACTGATAATCTACAGCTATCCTCTCAAAAAGCAAAAAGAAATCTTGAACATCTTCTTCTCTGAATATAGGCAAGTGTTGCTTCATTGCGCTAATATCCATACCATTGCTGTCCCTACGATGGTCAGGTCTGTTCATGCGTGCCATCTCTATCCTTTCTCTGCTTTCAATCCTAATTCTTTCATTTTCCCTTTCAGTTTCTATCCTAATTCTTTCATTTTCCCTTTCAGTTTCTATCCTAATTCTTTCCAATTCCATTCTCTTCATAGCTAATTGGAATTTTAGGTTTTCACTCAAACCTTCATCTTCATCATTGTTTGATGATCTAGATGACATATTTCTTACCTCGTCTCCGTGGGCAATTACCTCGCCCCCACTGGGAGCTACATAACCTTCATTGATATCGTTCTGTCCCACTTCAACTACACTACCAGTGTTCATGGCATTCTGCCCGTTCAAACATGTCATAATTTCTTTGGTCAAACGATTACGATTAGGTCTTGCCTGTCCTGCCTCAATCCCAAAGGACTCAGCTAATTCTTTTAGTTCAGCAAATGACATGGCATTAAGTTCCTCACTTGATATATTCGAAGCCATAGTATAGCGTTCGAAATATTTGTGATAGTAGAGTAGTATATATTGTATAATAAAATATAAAGTTCCAACTTACGATTTGTCCAGAAATTTGCACAATATAATATTACACACTTCGTGGAATCTTCACACTTCCCAAGGCATAAATACGCAAACCAGTTCTCTCCTCTTTTTAAAAAGAATAGTTTCACAGTACTAGAAAACGAAACACAAATATGCCGCTCTCAGTACTACTAATGTCACAAAATATTTCTAGATCAGGAAAAGTAGAACTCAAATATATCGAACGAGACCACTAAATTTTGTTAATCCTAGGTCAGGAAAAGTAGAACTCAAATATACCGGGCGAGACCACCAAATTTTGTTACGTCCACAATCCCCTTGTGGCCAGAGCTGTGTAGATCTTGCTGATAGTTCTCGTTAGTCCTAGGGGAGACTTTAATTATTAGTATTTATGTTTCAGTATTACACGAACTCTTCTTATAGTCCTGGGCACAAATTCAGTATTTGTATTCCAACATTTCCTTTCTTGTAAATTATGGTAGTAGATAAATCTTATAGTAATGTATACAACACAATAGGATAGTGTTACGAGTAGATTTATTTCCATATTATATTGGTTTTGTTATTATTAACTAAAGTTAAAATGAAATAATCTTAAACCCGAAATGTTTCCGTGTTAGGAATAAAACATGCATATGTCTAGACACTACGTCATAGCGATAAAATACGTCATATGCACGAGGGTGGAATACCGTTTAGTTTAGTTCTAGTTTGGGCGCTAATGTGTGAGGACTGTTTTTGACCACTTTCTTAAAGATAGGATTACAGCTTAACTCATTATAGAAGAATCTCAACTGATTAAGTTTCATTATATAATACTGGTACATGTATTCTGTGGTATTGTTATATTTTATCATCTCAACTTGTTGGAATAAAATTGTGTTCAATTTCAAACAGGATTGTGGATTTCCTATATATTAAGGTACAGTTTATCTAAATCACTTTATACACAAAAGATTCATATCGCGACGAGTCAAATAAACATCAAAACTAATTCAATAACATCAATATAAATTCTTATACAACCTTGTGAGATCCAAGATGGATATGAATCAAAATAATATATAATAATACATTACTAAAAATATCATCTAACGTCAGTAGCTGATTTCGCACGTGACAAAAGATTGGGGGC
Source organism: Anisus vortex (assembly GCA_949126835.1). NCBI lineage: Eukaryota > Metazoa > Mollusca > Gastropoda > Planorbidae > Anisus > Anisus vortex. The sequence continues at coordinate 43,628,544 of OX421494.1, read as the reverse complement.
TCAAGTCCTGGATCTAAAGTTTGTATGTATAAGAAATTAAGAATATACAACTGTTTTAGTGAAAACGATTTACAACAAATATTTATTCAAATTCTGTCTACGTGGGAGGCACTGTCTGTGTTCGGACATACTGTTTTCAGCTTTGTACACAACCATCCTTAAAATTTATCTTCTACAAATATTAAGTGGTGTAAAAATATTTCAAAGGACTTTATGAAAGGTAAAGTTGAAATTTTTTATCTTCTATTTACGTCATTAATATAAAACATGGCGGAAGCTAATATTACGTTGGAGCAATTGAATATTTTTGCTATCACGTCAGAACAGTTAAATAGCATGTCACTAACCCAGTTAAAAGAGATGGCAAATTCTCTGGGAATAGACATTACTGAAGTTACACCAGTAAGGAGTAAATTGATTCAAGATATTAAGGAATGTTTGAAAAGACATGGTGCAATGCTTGAAGAAAATACTATGAATAATGAAGAATCAGTGGTTCTCAATGTATCAGAAACCCTGAAAACAGACATAAATAACCATGAATTTAAAATGAATGGAAATGAACTAAGTGCAGACATGAAATTCCAGTTAGAAATGAAGAAGTTAGAAATTCAAGTACAATTAGAGGGTAAAAGAATAGAAGTACAATTACAATTGAAGGAGAAAGAATTGGAAAAAGAAAGAATCGCTAGTAATGAAAGGATTGAATTGGCAAAGTCTCGTTCATCAACTCATACGATTCAGGAAACAAATAATGTAGAACTATATAAGTTTAAAAAGCATGTCCCAAGCATGGAGAACATAGAGATTGATGAGTTCTTTATGGTCTTCGAAAGAAACTCGATCGATTATAAATTTCCTGAAGATAAGAAAGCCGTACTTTTACGTTCAGCTCTAACAAAAGGCAAGGCTCTAGATGTTGTATTGAATTTGACTCCAGAGGAATGCAATGATTATGAACTAATAAAGAGCAGAGTACTATTGAGTTATGTTCTAACTCCAGAAAAGTATCGAAAGTTATATCGTGAGTACAAGAAGGAACCAGAAGTTTCACATGTTGACTTCCTGAGATTAGAGAAAAAGTATCTTGATCGATGGTTACGTTCTAAGAATGTGAATAAAGATTATGAAAAACTATATAATCTCATACTGATGGAGGATTTTACTGAGAAGATTCGCACTGATATAAAAGTTCATTTGGCTGATCGTGGTATTGAAATAGCAGAACAAGCAGCAGTTAAAGCCGATGAATACGTCATTATTCACCCGCATAGCCATTATTTTCAAAATGACAGAACAAGTTTGAGGACTCAAAACAGTAATACAGAGAGGAAGTTAAGATCGACAGATGATAAAAGTAAACAAAAAGCCGATAAACAAGAGAATTCAAGTTTTGTACAAAAGAGAATTACCTGTACATTCTGTAAGAAAGATGGACATATAAAAGAGAATTGTTGGAGTCTACATAAAGAGAAAAGACCCATTAAAAACAAGAACAACGTGGTTTTATCACACATCGCCGTACAAACTGAAACTCACATAAATAAAACTGCCCACAAAAGAATTAAAGCTGAAAGAAAGACATCTGATGTTAGTCATGAGGAGATGGCGAAACACGCATGTCCAAGTTGCTCAAAGTCGGAAAAAGTCTTTGAAATGAAGACCGAGGCTATTGAACATTCTAGTTTCAACTCCAAAGGGAGTGTGACAGATGAGCAATCAGTAAATAAAACGTTTACTTATGGAGGCAGTAGTGTAGCAAGAAACTCAGTAGGCAGAGAACTACCCGAGTGCATGCTATCGGATGTTAGCGAGGGCTATGTGTCACCTATAGATAATCAAGCTAGAGAACGGAAGATTAAAATTCTACGTGACTCCGGTGCTGATATATCTCTACTGTTGAAGAATACTGTACCAACGTCGAAATTGACTCATACAGGCCAGTATGCCTTGATCAGTACTATGGCTGGAACACTTACGGCACCGTTACATCGTATACAGTTGAAGAGTAATTACTTCACTGGATCTGTTATTGTTGGGATAGTGAAGAAATTTCCCTACAGAGGCATTTCATTACTTTTAGGAAGTGACATTGCCAAAAATCAGGTACATCCTGTACTTAAAGAAACCAAAGACTCTGTTCAGTGTAGGAATACTGAAAATTCAGTATGCGTTATCACCAGAGCTATGGAGAAACAGCAGATGACTAATGAATCGACAAAGAAACCAGAACCAACACCAGAGATTGACTTACAAGCAACCTTCATGGCGGATGTTCTGGGTGGTCACTCAAGTCATACTGATCAAAATAATTTGTCGCCTAGACAACTACTCATTCTTGCTCAGGGCAAAGATCCAGAGATCGGGAAGCTAAAAGAGGAAGCAAAGAATGAAGGAGAATTAGAAACAATGGCCGCAGGTTATTACCTGAGGGACGAGTTGTTGATGAGGAAATGGAGAGGGAAAGAAAACGACGATGAAACATGCAGCGAAGTACATCAAATCGTGGTACCCAATGTTTACCGCAAGGACATACTACATATGGCCCATGATTCACCGTATGCTGGTCACCTAGGGATTCAGAAAACCTTCGATAGGATTCTTCCATATTTCTTCTGGCCTGGCCTACGTCGGGACGTCACATCGTTTTGCAGATCATGTCATGTCTGCCAGATGGTCGGCAAGCCGAATCAGACCATTCCGGTAGCTCCTCTACGACCCATACCAGCATTCTCAGAACCCTTCAGTCACATCATTATAGACTGCGTCGGTCCGTTGCCTAAAACTAAGGCTGGCCACCAGTATCTGTTCACTATAATGTGTTCGGCAACGAGATTTCCAGAGGCTATTCCTCTACGTAGCATCAATGCCGACAAAATCTCTGATGCACTTATCGGATTCTTCACCCGATATGGTCTTCCGAAAACCGTGCAGTCAGATCAAGGTTCAAATTTCACATCGAAGTTATTTCGCCAAGTCTTAGAACGGCTGGGTATTCGTCATGCAGTATCGAGTGCATATCATCCACAGAGTCAAGGCGCACTGGAACGATACCACCAAACATTGAAGAATATGCTCCGTACTTTCTGTTTCGAGCATAACGACGACTGGGATCGTGGTATTCCCTTCGCACTCTTCGCAACCAGAGAGGCTGTACAAGAATCTCTTGGTTTCAGTCCCTTTGAACTGGTATTCGGACACACAGCTCGTGGACCACTAAAGCTGTTACAAGAGACATGGTTGTCATCCACTGAAGACACTGGTCTACTGACATACGTGGAAAATTTTAAAAATAGACTGTATAATGCATTAAAAGTTGTCAGATCTAATCTTTTGCAGGCACAAGACAAGATGAAGGTCTATTATGACGTCAACGCAAGAACCCGTATCTTCCAACCTGGTGATAAAGTTCTCATGCTGACGCCACTGTCTGGTCAACCCCTGAGTGCCAAGTTTACAGGACCCTACGAGGTTATGGCTAAGCTTAGTGAGGTTAACTATCTTGTAAAGACCCCTGATAGACGGAAATCGCAACGAGTGTGCCATATTAATATGTTAAAACCATACATTACCAGAGAAGAACAAAAAGTTGTTGCCTCGGTAAACACTGTTATTAAAGTCGGGAATAATTCACCCGAAATTGAGCGTGAAGTGGCAGAAAGCAAACTGCAAAATACAAAGGCTCTAAAAAACCTAAATGAAAAATTGGCACATTTACCTGATTGCGAACAATCCGCTATCAAAGGTCTAATTAATGAAAATATCCATTTATTTGGAGATGTACCTAGTAGAACTAGTGTAGTTAAGCATGATGTTATTTTAGATGAAAATACTAAAGCTATTAAACAACATCCATACAGGTCAAATCCTATCCAGTTAGAATGCATCCGTAAAGAGGTTCGCTACATGCTTGACAATGACATTATTACACCTAGTAGTAGTGACTGGTCTTCCCCTTGCGTATTGGTACCTAAAGCCGATGGATCCATGAGGTTTTGTGTGGACTACCGTAAGGTAAACAAAGTGACAAAAACTGATTCCTATCCAATACCAAGAATCGACGATCTAATAGATCAAGTGAGTAATGCTAAGTTTGTGACGAAAATTGACCTATTGACGGCGTATTTTCAGATTCCACTGACTGAGAGGGCTCAGGAGATATCATCGTTTGTAACCCCTGACGGACTGTACAAATTTAAGGTCATGCCCTTTGGTATGGTTAATGCACCCTCTACTTTTCAACGGTTAATAAATACCATTACTCAGGACATTCCTAAATGTCACGCATACCTCGATGATATTGTTGTTTTTAGTGACGATTTTAAATCTCATTTAGATCAACTACATTTGTTATTTACGAAATTGACTCATGCTAATCTCACCATAAACTTGACTAAGAGTCAGTTCTGCCATGCAACCATCGAGTATCTAGGTCACATAGTGGGAAATGGTTTGGTAAAACCATTAAATGCAAAGGTTAGGGCTATTCTTTAGTTCCCTGTTCCTGAAACCTGTAAACAACTCCGTAGTTTTCTCGGGATGGCGGGGTACTACCGTCGGTTCTGTCAAAATTTCTCAACCATTACATGTCCATTAACAAATCTATTAAAGAAGAATTGCACTTTCAAATGGTCTAATGAATGCCACCAGGCCTTTGATAAATTAAAAGATGTTCTTTCTGAGGCACCTGTATTAGTAACACCCAATTACAGTAAACCCTTTAAAATTACCGTTGACGCGTGTGATACAGGGATGGGAGCGGTCATTTCCCAAAAGGGTGATGATTCACTGGAACACCCGATTAGTTTTTACTCTCAAAAATTTGATAAGCATCAAAGAAACTATAGTGTGATAGAAAAGGAACTTTTAGGATTAATCCTGGCATTGAAACATTTTGTTTTTTATATCAATGGTTCTCCATATCCAATTGATATTTTAACTGATCATAACCCTTTAGTTTTCCTTTCCAGGGTTAAACAGAACCAAAGAATTATTCGCTGGAGCTTATTCCTCCAAGCATATAATTTAAATGTGTTATATTTACCAGGTAAACAAAATGTGGTCGCTGAGACGTTGTCGCGCATGTAACTGGTAAACCAGAAGATAAAGTCAGTTTCTCATGAAATGTTTTTCTAATATGTCATTCATTGTATTGATTAACATTTATATTATTGTAAATATGACAATAAATAAACTATGTTTTGAAATATTGCAATATGAGACATTACAGAACAAAACTTCAAATTCTACTAGAAACAATCATACGTTGTAAGGTAAAAGGTAACTATTGCATACAGCAATTGCACACACACCGGTATTTAACTTGAATACATCCACACTTGTGTTTGTTCAATTGATTATTGATGTGTTTTGAAAATTGTTTGTTTCTATGTCGTCATGTTATAATTTGGATGTCTTATTTTATGCTATGTAAAAGCTAAATCAGCTGAGATTATAACATTTTTTTTTAAATATTCTTGATGTCATAATTGAGACATCATAATAATCATATAATAACTGAAAATCATTAGTTAATGATACAGTGATCGGTTATAAATAAATTAAATTTTCTAAAGAATTATCTATCAATTATTAATCGGTTCCACTTATTTGGGTAATTCATATCAATTCTGTGGGAATTGGTTATTGGTGGTAATAGTTTTATGGTCAACGTTGTACACACAATAATCATAATTGTAAATATTAATTGATAAATAAATGTTTAATTAATAATCATTGATACGATAATGTGATAAGGGATTCCATAATAGCGACTTTGTTATTAAGGGGATATGTAATATATGGTTCATTTTAATCTTTAAAAGATTGTCCAATAGTCAATTAAATCTTACGAATAGTTTGGGAATTCGGTTCATTTTATGGGTACTCTACAAAGAATTCCATACTTAACGCTGTCTGTAATTCCTTTGTGTCTTAAGGGGGGGCGAGTGTTACGAGTAGATTTATTTCCATATTATATTGGTTTTGTTATTATTAACTAAAGTTAAAATGAAATAATCTTAAACCCGAAATGTTTCCGTGTTAGGAATAAAACATGCATATGTCTAGACACTACGTCATAGCGATAAAATACGTCATATGCACGAGGGTGGAATACCGTTTAGTTTAGTTCTAGTTTGGGCGCTAATGTGTGAGGACTGTTTTTGACCACTTTCTTAAAGATAGGATTACAGCTTAACTCATTATAGAAGAATCTCAACTGATTAAGTTTCATTATATAATACTGGTACATGTATTCTGTGGTATTGTTATATTTTATCATCTCAACTTGTTGGAATAAAATTGTGTTCAATTTCAAACAGGATTGTGGATTTCCTATATATTAAGGTACAGTTTATCTAAATCACTTTATACACAAAAGATTCATATCGCGACGAGTCAAATAAACATCAAAACTAATTCAATAACATCAATATAAATTCTTATACAACCTTGTGAGATCCAAGATGGATATGAATCAAAATAATATATAATAATACATTACTAAAAATATCATCTAACGTCAGTAGCTGATTTCGCACGTGACAATAGTAACTTGACAAAGAAGCTTCAGTGTAACTGTTGTTGATAGTTTATTTCAGGTGGTATGTTCAATATATACAATATATCTATTATGTACAGTTAGAATAAAAATAGTGCAAACACAAACGTTCTCAAACGAACATATTTTGAAACTCTCTGTCTTTCAGACAAAACAAATCATTAAATACTATCCGAGTGGTGCAAGGGATAGACCCATTACCAGTAGGGGTGAAAATCATGGTATCATTACAAAACTCATAACAAAAACGATAGGAACTTCCCCTATTAAATAATGAGTCGTTCCCAGACTCTGAGAATTTGAGATCAACACAGAATCCCAGCATTACCTAGAACCTTTCGTTTTCCTACTAAACGTCCTAATATTGTGTGTAGTAAGAAAAGAGAGAGAGAGGAGAATAAACATTGCGTGTTCCAATTCTTGGAAAAACAATATACATGACAATCCACATACGAGAACCCGGTGTGATGACATCAGCGCACCAACCCCATCACATACCTACTTTAAACAGTTGCGAAAACAGTCGGATGCGCCGAATTGCTACTTCACACTTCACACTGAAGTCAAGTGGTTGTAATGTAAAAAAATGTAATGTTGAAAAATGTAAAAACGTGCTTTAAGTTTCGTGAAAAACTCAGAACTCTTTAACTTTCAAATAATGATGATAATTTCTTATAGGAAGCAAAACAGCAGTTCACAGTTCAAAGCACTTTATGGCAATAATAGTGAACTGTAGAAAATAACTTACTTTGTTGACATCTTTGAATTCTATAATGAGTACAATTTATCACTGCAAGGACCAGTTAATTTTTGTAAAAAAAAAATTAATTTGTCTGAAAAGATCGGATTATTCCAAATAGCTTGGCATACGAAATTGGATGTAAATAAAATGTACATGTAGCTTAACATATCTGCTTTCTTTGAGGAACATGACATTGAACCAGATAAAAGGATTACGATAATAATTTGTACTGTAATGATTTTTGTGAAAGAACACTTGCACATGCTGGCAGACAAAATTTCATCGTACCTTTTAAATTTAAATGATACTTCATTTGCACTTGAAAGAAGGTCATGCATAGTCAAATTTGAAGATGCTCCTGAGACAACACACAAGAAGTTCATTTAATTTATTAAAAACTAATTTCTCTACAATGCCAATTACAAAATTCAGGATCAAGTGTTAGCAGTCATATACTATTCTGTCTGAGACTGTGTTGCGACTTCTTCCATCTCCAACAACATATCTTTGTGAAAGCGCTTTTCATTTTGTTGATTATTAAATCTAAATATAGAAGTATACTTGTTATTAAAGATGATCTTCGTTGTGTAAGCCGATGAGGAAGACGCAATCCCAATCTTAGCAATGACGTTGTGTTGTAATTAGAAATAAATATTTCACAATATATAATTTCAAATGTATTTTGTGATTAATCACTGTGCTTTTAATTTGTAACACTGAAAATACATCCTGCATATGAGATATTTACATTACATTTTATAACAGTAGCACATAACAGTTATAGGGTATCGACCAAAAAAAGTTTATAGTTGGGGATCGCCAAAACGTGAAAAGCGGTATAAAAGGGTCGCGGCATTAAAAAGGTTGGGAACCACTGATCTAAGACAAAGTAATTTCTGTATATAGACGGAAGTAGAACTATTACTTCAATCTTCTGATTCAGCGGAGCGGACGAGGTATTTTAAATTGAAAGGGTGGAGAGCCATGCCGGGAGAATTTCCGGCTTGTCATGTGTTTTTATAATCCCCCTTTACTATGAAACGGATTACTGACAAAAATTGAATTACCACTGTTAAGTTATTTTAAGCCCTAGCTCAGGGGTCGGCAACCTACAACACGCGTGCCCACACTTTGACACGCAGAGCGATTTACAATAGCACGCGAAGAAGACTCCCCCCAAAAAAATTTTCTACAAGAAATTCGAGTGCTAGACCAAGTTGAGTTTTAGACAGTTGGCAAGCTGAATGAGTCAGACATCTTACATCGGCACACTATTATCAAAAAGTTGAGAAAACCCTGCCCTAGCCTTACTTGCTTGCATATGTCCTAGTGCAGGGGTCGGCAACCTTTGGCTCGCGTGAGAGACTTGGCACGCATAGAAATTTTCAACGGCACGCGGAAGACTATCAAAAAGGATAATTTTTTACAACAAATTGAGTGCTTAAGCAGGGTGTCTCTAAGGCTATTGGCACGCTGAATGAATTAGAATTCCCTCTTGTGCACACTGTTATAAAAAGGTTGCCGACCACTGTCCTGCAATGTGTCCCCAAGCGCACTCTGTATTTGGGATGACCTCTTAGCTCTCCCCCATATGTCATGCCGCGTTGCCCAAACTCTTCTCCCCTTAACCGACTCTTTGTGATCTTCGGTCGGCTGCCATTTTTTTTATAAATAAAGCCCTTGGGTTTCCATTTCTAACGTCTTCAGTTAGTTTTTTATAGGATGTTTCAATACTTAACCATAGCCCTCACCCTGGCTTCTTCTTAGTCTTTATCGCTCCCCATGGAGCATAAGGCAGCAACAAAGTTCCGCCAGGCCTCCCTATCCTGGGTGAGCCATCTGATTTCATGCCATGTTTTGTTGGTGGCCTTTGCTTCCTCGTCCATTGTCCTCCTCCACGTTCCCATTGGTCTTCCCCTTCGCCTTTTTCCTGGTGGTGCCCATTTTAATGCGCTGCTTGGGAGCCTCTTTTTGTCCATGCGGAGGATGTGACCCAGCCATCTCCATCATATTTTCATTATTTCACACTGGCTAAAGCTGACTAAATCCACAATAAATACATTTGGAAACCGTATCAAATTTAAAGTGTAATAATAGAGAGAAAGACAGTGTGAGAGAGACATAAAAGAGAGAAAGAAAGAAAGATGGAGAGAGAAAGACAGATAGAGAGAGAAAAGACAGATAAAGAAAGAAAGACAGAAAGACATAGAGAGAGGGGGGGGGGGAAGAGAGAGAGAAAGCGTGAGAGAAAGACAAAAAGAGAGACAGTGAATGCGTGAGTGAGAAGAAAAGAGAAAGAGAGAGAGACAGAAAGATACACAGAGAGAGAAATGGCAGAGAGAAAGAGTGAGAGTAAGAAAGAGAGAGAGACAGAAAGACACAGTGGTATATAATTAGGTGTAGACCGAGTTGTATTGTGCTGTAATAATTGAACCATTCACCAAAACAATGGTTGGTATGATAGTAAAAAAAAATTAATTATAATTATAACAAGTGCTTTTAAAAAATAAAAAAAATAGGTGCCGGTACTCAGTGATGGATTGCCTAACTTTTAAAGGAGTTTCACATTTTATATTTTAATTTCTTATTGCGCACAATTTTAAAATAATTCAATTTTAACAAACTAATAATATAATAACAAATAATAAACGCTTAAATACAAGAAAGCCCTACATAAAACATCGATGTTGATGGGCCGAAAATTCAACAATTCAATTCAATTCAATTCAATTCAAATATAAGAATAGTAATATTTTTTTCTCCCATCTAAAAAAGTGCCGGTACGCCGTACCGGTGCGTACCGTCACAAAAAAGCACTGATTATAATTATCATTGACTTGTACATTTGGGGCAATGAAATTGTGGATTTACTAGACTTGAACTCCATTGAATATGTTTTATTCGTGGGTCGTAGTATCATTATGCTTCTGTCCAGTCTCACAGTAAGGAATATGAGGAGGGGGTGGGGGAGGAGAGAAGTGTGCGCCCGCCACTAGCGATGAGAAGAATATCATTACAAAAGATATGGCTGTGTATCATGTATTGTCTATTGTATTCTGTATTTCCGTCCCGGGCAACGCTATTTCCTTACAGCGGTCCAGTCTATTTCCTTACAGCGGTCAAGTCTATTTCTTCCTCTCACATTTTCTATTTCTTTCGATCTTTTTCTTTATTTATCTTATTTTCTGTCTTACTCAATTTCCCTCTTTTTATTACGCACTCCCACTTTCTCTCTCTCTCTCTCTCTCTCTCTTTTTCTTTCATTCTATCTTCTACTTTATCACATCATATATGTATTCATCTCTGAAGTCTAATTATAATATTCTATTATCAAATCATTCTGCTTCTCTCTTTCTCTCTCTCACCCTCTCTCTCTCTCTATCTTTCTCTCTCTCTCTAACACACACTCCCTCTTTTTTCCCTGTCTATAAAATTCATGTTCATTTTATGAAACATTTCCCCCCCTACTCTTTACCTTGACCTGTCTCTGTATCATAATAATACATTGTGTGAAAATCAATATTTCAATAAGCTATAACACCCACTAATAGAACTAGTGATAGTCACAATGCTAAAAAATAAAACACAACAACACACACACACACACGCACACACACGCACACACACACACACACGCACCATACATGATAAGAAAAAGAAAACAACAACCTAAGGCTGTCTAAGATCAATGTTCTTGTCAACTAAAGTTACTCTTGAGGAAATCTACACGGGCTGGCTTAGAGCAGAGGTCGGCAACAATTTGTTACTATCGTGCCAAAAAAAGCATTTTAAAGTCATTCAATGTGCCAACAGAGTAAAGTCATTCAATGTGCCAACAGAGTAAAGTCATTCAATGTGCCAACAGAGTAAAGTCATTCAATGTGCCAACAGAGTAAAGTCATTCAATGTGCCAACAGAGTAAAGTCATTCAATGTGCCAACAGAGTAAAGTCATTCAATGTGCCAACAGAGTAAAGTCATTCAATGTGCCAACAGAGTAAAGTCATTCAATGTGCCAACAGAGTAAAGTCATTCAATGTGCCAACAGAGTAAAGTCATTCAATGTGCCAACAGAGTAAAGTCATTCAATGTGCCAACAGAGTAAAGTCATTCAATGTGCCAACAGAGTAAAGTCATTCAATGTGCCAACAGAGTAAAGTCATTCAATGTGCCAACAGAGTAAAGTCATTCAATGTGCCAACAGAGTAAAGTCATTCAATGTGCCAACAGAGTAAAGTCATTCAATGTGCCAACAGAGTAAAGTCATATTTCTATTTTCTTGTAGAAGAGACTTACAATTGCCTTTTCGGTGGTCTTCGCGTGCCATTGAAAATCACTTTGCGTGCCAGGTCGTGCCGACCCCTGGTTTAGGGGTCTTACTAACTTAGAAATACAGCCAAACAGTTCAGTTGTGTATTGCACAGCTCAGATAGACATGGGAATTTTAAAAAAAAATGTATTTCATATTCAAGAAACGCTTATAAGTACTCTTTCTTCTCGAGTAAATCCATGCATAGTTGCTTGTACAAACTCGGAAAACCATTTAAAATCCTGATAAAAATGTCTCCCCCCCAATAATACCCCGTTGATCTAAGCTCTATGAAACAGAAATGAGAGACGATTGACGATTGCTGACGATGGAGATAAGTACAAAAACTAATAGTCTGTCTAGTTCAACAGACACGTCAACATCTGCCGGAGAATCAAACAACGAAGATATAGATATCTATATGACGCTCGCGATGTTTTCCTGTATCCACAAAAAAGCTGTTGTGACATTCGCACGCCATGTTTGTCTCTTCTAAACACGTGGTTTGTTTGTTTGGCTTATACTCTAATCCCCGCTGTGACGTTTAATGTGTACGAGTAATCAATTAAAGAGGGGGGGATTTCGTCGATCGATAATCATTTTTGTGTTTTGGCTTCGTATATTGTGGTCACGTGAGATCTCTAGACGACCAATCGCCGTGAAACTCGAGGAGCGACGGTCGGTGAAGGAAATGATTTGTTTTTTTGGTGGCTTCATACGATTCTGACGCAATTTAGCTGAAGACGTTGACGGTTGGATGGAAGGAAGGAAGGAATGGCGGACGTAATAGCGGAATGAAATAAGGAATGTCGGGAAATAAGGCAGTAATGACACACTATACGACGCGTTGTCCTCGAGCACCATGTGAAGGCAGGGTCGGGTCAACACCCCACGTGCTTTGCTGCAAAGGTAGACGGACTTGATTTACAGGGAGCAGTACACTCTCAAGTTAATCTCAACCTCTAATTGTGGCTTTTAATTAAAAGACCGCCTGCAAAAAAAAGGGAGGGGCGAGGGAGAATGAGGGGAGGGTCTGTGAGTATGAAACTCTATCTATTATTCATCTATTTGGGTTACACCTTTGAGAAAGGGGGGGGGGGGGGGTCCTCGCAGAATTGAGTCCGTCTGGGTTAAAACTTAAAAGTGCCCGTTCATCGTTATAATTATTTTACTTCACAGAAATAATTGTTAGGAAGACATAAGATGACGACAAATGCCAGATAAATTTCCTATTAGAAAAATAAAAATTTTGACGCCATCTTACAGGATGGGTTGCACAAATTTGTTCGAGAATTCACGATGTAGCAACCTTTTAAAAAAATCTAACTGGTTTACAATTGAAACAAAAATATAGACGAATGCGTTGCCCACTTATAAAAACACCCTAAATTGGCAGGTAGTCGGTGAAATAAAATACAATCTAAGTACTTTTCTAACACTTTTAAATTTACAATCAACATAAATTACTTTTTGTACGTGTATTGAGAAGAAATCCTGTACATCTTAATTGTATTTTAGTGTAACGGACTAACGGACTAGACTATAGCACTACAGGAATTTGAAAGGATTTATTAGACGGAAGACGTTGGGATTGTGGGTAACGAGAATATGTTACATTCAACCAACAGCTGGCAAGGTTTGTTTAATGAGTGTGCGTGTGAGTGTGTGTGTGAGTGTGCGTGTATGTGTGTGTGTAATAAAAAGAAGAAGGGGGCCGTAGATAGAAAAATTCTTAGGACGTTCCGGTTATTTGTTCATTGAATTAAAATGTAACAGCTGTGGACTAAGGAAGATCATGCCACATCTGATCGCTGTTCAAATTGTATAGAAAAAGCTTCAAATAATATAGTCTAACTAAATATATCTGAAAGTAAGTTTACAAAAGTAACACAGCTAGACCCTATGGCACTTGTCGTCTGCAAGCTTTTAGCTGGTATCGCATGAGCATGATTTTCTTTTTCTTTTATGAAACGTTTAGAAATAGAAAAACGAAAGGAAATAGAGAGAGAGAGAGAGAGAGAGAGAGAGAGAGAGAGAGAGAGAGAGCAAATGCTTATAGTGATTCGATAATATAATACAAAAATGGGTCGTTAAGTGGGATAAAGGGATAGAAAGTGAGAGACATAATGAACAAATTGAGAAAGAGATTAGAGAGAGAGAGAGAGAGAGGGTTCTCCAATGGATCGATGTACATATGCAAAATGAAGCAAGTGACACTGCTGACAACTTTGCAAAAACTGGAGGCAGGCAAAATCAGACAGACAAACCAATCCCTACACCCAGAATAAATCCAATCAATACTTAGAAACGAATTTCAAAGATGGTCTTAGCTGCACCAAAACCGTCCCGAAAATGATGCTTATTACAAACTCAACCGCCAGTTTAAACAAATCTTTTTAAGACCAGTCATAACAGGCTGAAGCAAGACACGTTCAGCAAGGTACACATTGAAACAAGACACGTTCAGCAAGGTACACATTGAAACAAGACACGTTCAGCAAGGTACACATTGGAACAGGACACGTTCAGCAAGGTACACATTGGAACACGACACGTTCAGCAAGGTACACATTGGAACAAGACACGTTCAGCAAGGTCACATTGGAACAAGACACGTTCAGCAAGGTACACATTGGAACAAGACACGTTCAGCAAGGTACACATTTGAGCAAGACACGTTCAGCAAGGTACACATTAGAACAAGACACGTTCAGCAAGGTACACATTGGAACAAGACACGTTCAGCAAGGTACACATTGGAACAAGACACGTTCAGCGCAAGGTACACATTGGAACAAGACACGTTCAGCAAGGTACACATTGGAACAAGACACGTTTAGCAAGGTACACATTGGAACAAGACACGTTCAGCAAGGTACACATTGGAACAAGACACGTTCAGCAAGGTACACATTGGAACAAGACACGTTCAGCAAGGTACACATTGGAACAAGACACGTTCAGCAAGGTACACATTGGAACAAGACACGTTCAGCAAGGTACACATTGGAACAAGACACGTTCAGCAAGGTACACATTGGAACAAGACACGTTCAGCAAGGTACACATTGGAACAAGACACGTTCAGCAAGGTACACATTGGAACAAGACACGTTCAGCAAGGTACACGTTGGAACAATACACGTTCAGCAAGGTACACATTGGAACAAGACACGTTCAGCAAGGTACACATTAGAACAAGACACGTTCAGCAAGGTACACATTGGAACAAGACACGTTCAGCAAGGTACACATTGGAACAAGACACGTTCAGCAAGGTACACATTGGAACAAGACACGTTCAGCAAGGTACACATTGAAGCAAGACACGTTCAGCAAGGTACACATTGGAACAAGACACGTTCAGCAAGGTACACATTGGAACAAGACACGTTCAGCAAGGTACACATTGGAACAAGACACGTTCAGCAAGGTACACATTGGAACAAGACACGTTCAGCAAGTTACACATTGGAACAAGACACGTTCAGCAAGGTACACATTGGAACAAGACACGTTCAGCAAGGTACACATTGGAACAAGACACGTTCAGCAAGGTACACATTGGAACAAGACACGTTCAGCAAGGTACACATTGGAACAAGACACGTTTAGCAAGGTACACATTGGAACAAGACACGTTCAGCAAGGTACACATTGGAACAAGACACGTTCAGCAAGTTACACATTGGAACAAGACACGTTCAGCAAGGTACACATTGGAACAAGACACGTTCAGCAAGGTACACATTGGAACAAGACACGTTCAGCAAGGTACACATTGGAACAAGACACGTTCAGCAAGGTACACATTGGAACAAGACACGTTTAGCAAGGTACACATTGAAGCAAGTGAAATGAGCCATTGCGGCAACAGCTCCCGACCTGGGAACTTCCTTCACTAACAAACTATATTGTGGTGGACTGGATCAACTGACATCCACTGCGCAGTTCATCACAAGCATTGGACTTGTTGTCTAAATCCTCCATCATGCACTTGAGCACGAAGAAGAAGAATAGAGAGGGGAACAGAGAGAGAAAGAGGGAGACAGAGAAAGATAATTCTAAAATCTAAATACGGTAAATACATAAACACATTTGAGGAGTAGAGATTAAGTTACAGCACTGTTATCGTGATGGCTGTGTGGCATCGCGTTCGGCTGGCGTACCGAAGATTACGCGTTAAAATACTGGTGCAGGCTGGGATTCTTTCCCTGGTCTAGAGGGTGTCCCTGAGTCTACCCAGCTCAGATGGTACCTGACCTTAGTTGGGGTAAAGTTAAGGCGGCTGTGCATAGTGCTGACCACACAATCACATAGTAAGCCGTGGCCACAGAAACTGGTGAACGCTGCTTCACCGGCCCTATGGATCAATTTGGTCCAACGGGTACTTTACTTTGCTTGTATCAAGACATTCATCTGAGAGTTCGCTTGAAAATATAGTTTTCAAATATGTATTAAGATAATATGAGTCTTCAATCGACTCCAGAATCCAGAATTGACAAGTCTTAATTAGGTGTGACCTTTTGAACTGGGATGATCTGGGATGATCGTGAACTTCCGGTGAAGTTTACCGCCATTTTCGTAAACAAAAACCATGGTTTTGGTGCTGTTTGACAATTGATTTCAACATCGAAAGCCAGTTCTAGTCTTTTAGAAATATACAAGATTAGTTCTGAGGAATCCGTTTTTAACATCAAAATTGAGTCGGCGATAGTTAATACTCAAAGTGTTAGACGCGTTTGGTTAAATTTAGCTTTTGTTTATAAAATAAGTTAGTCAAGAGTTGCGTCCTGGGTAAATAAAAAACACAATGCGGAGATTTATAAAAAACAACAACACGAAAATTCTTTTGCATCAAGCAATTAGTTTGGGAATATAAATATGTAATTCTTCAAATCTGACATTCACAATCCATCGTTTTCTTTTGGTGCCATCTTTTGGAAATGAAATACAATTTAATTATCTACATATTTTTGTACAACCAGTAACGTAGCTCACAGACATGTTTCGAAGTAAATGATCGAATAAGACCGGAAATGTTCTTCTATTTGACCTTTTATGCATGCATAATCGTTAAGACTTGTCAATGGTTTACAACACCTCAGCAACCTGATTTTTTCTCAAGGAACAAGAAATCTAGATGAAATGACTGCAGCCAAGAGGAAATGCCGACTGAGAGATTTATGAGCTTGTGGCTTGTGGTTGGCAGAATAGCAATTAGAACAAAATACATCTTTGACCGCAAGAGGGTTCAATAATAATAAACAAACAAGTTGACATATCCACGGTGGACAGTGGTCAAGTATTGTTAAGTAAATACTATGGTTTCTTAATGGTAGCCGGATTGTCCCTTTTACCTTACAGTCAAATGTCTAAATAGCGGAATCCTCCCCTCCTTTTTATTTTTCCCTCCTTCACCCCTCCCCCTCCACCCCCAGATCTCACTTTACATAAAGACTATTTTAACACTTTCACTTCCTCCCAAAAACTTTTAAAGCAAAACGCGTGCACAGATACTTTCAAACAACGTGCATGAAGTTCTAAACTCTAAACCATAGGTTCTCAACGGGGGCGTTATCACCCCCCGGGGGCGGTGAGAAGCTTTAGGGGGGCACTGACTTTCCCGGGGGCGTTTGGGGAGGGGGGTGAAGGACAAGCGGGCGGTACAAGCGTACCTTATATAATTTGAACACCTGAGCTATTTTAATTGATTAGCTTTTGGATGTAATGTGATGTAAATGCTAGTGATGCCAAATATCTGATATCCCCCAACAGTAGGCCTACATATTACTATACTAATAAGAGAGATGAATCGCATGGACGTTTCCAACAA
Source organism: Anisus vortex (assembly GCA_949126835.1). Lineage (NCBI taxonomy): Eukaryota > Metazoa > Mollusca > Gastropoda > Planorbidae > Anisus > Anisus vortex. The sequence continues at coordinate 43,611,096 of OX421494.1, read as the reverse complement.
GTAGGGGTCAGTATTAGACAAGTATGGTGTGCGCCGGCTCGTCTTATGGTTAGTTGACCGCACTGTCAAACGACACGACACGGGATCTATTCCTGTCGCCAACCGATCCCTGTCGCCCAAGCATTTGCTAATATTAATGATATTGTGATGTATTTAATGCGTTATAGATGTAGTGAATGTAGCGGTACTATCGTTAAGCGGAATGGATACGTAGTAATCGTACAGACTGGGTAGTTAATGTAATGTTTGAAAATATAGATCTACATATAAATTCTTTATTCATATAATATTTATCTAATTTTAAAATACTTTTTACAGTTTGATCATTTCAAAGTTATAAATTGTAAACCATTAATTTTTTTATAAAAGAAAAAAAATAAACAGAAATAATAGCTCAAATAAAACGGGTTAATTATCTCCCTTTAATTTAAAAAATCGTTCCACATTTGACTCAATAGTGATACTAAACAAGTTCTGTTTTGTAATATAACAAAAAATTACTGACTAATTATAACCAACAAGCCTCTTGTTTATATAATTTGTTGATCTATTAATTCTTACAACATGTTTCCTTTATAGTTCTTTTAAAGATAATAGATTAGCACACAAATCTTGTCGGCCTAAAAAAGAAATGCGGAAACTTTATTGACCCTTTGACGTCGAGAGGGAGGGGGGGGGGGAGCGGCCGCTAAAAAAAAGTTGGGGGGGGGGCATGAGCAGAAAATTAAATTAAAAGGGGGCGGTGAGCCGAAAAAGGTTAAGAACCTTTGCTCTAAACCAATGGCTACTGACCTTCTTTGCCGAACGTGTCCAATCAAATTAAAGAGGCGATTCGAAGCACACACACAAAAACAAATCTCGCTTGAACCCTCGTTAATAGCTTGCCAAATTTGAACTCTCCGGAGAAAAGGACACGGAAACATTTAAAAACACAATCAAAGCTCGGGCGAGAGAGAGAGAGAGAGAGGGAGGGAGAGAGAGAGAGAGAGAGAGAGAGAGAGAGAGAGAGAGAGAGAAAGAAAAAGAAGCAATGCTTTGATTGCAAGAAGCTGCAATTAAATGCAATCGAGAAAACACATTCGGAATTGTTTTGTTGACCTAGATATAACTCTCGTTGGAGTAAGTACATGTATATGCATTACACAAACTCTGAGGTTTTCATGATTGTTTACATGTATATAATACATTAGGCCTAGGCCTAAAGCGGGGATCGGAAACATATGGAACGCGAGCGATTTTCAATGGCACGCAGAAGACCCACAGAAAGACATTTAAAATCTCTTCTAGAAAAATAAATTGTCGTGGCTCAGGTTGACTTTTAGGCTGTTGGTACGCTGAATGAATTAGAAATCCTACTTTGACACACTATTATCAAAAGGCTGCCGACCCCTTGCCTAAAGGGTCTTTATAAAGAAGATTGTTTATCTATCCGACCCAGTACCGTTGCTAGGGATTTGGGGGCCCGGGGGGGGGGGGGGGGGGGGCTTGGCCTCTTTAAGGGCCCTTGCATTTTGACATTCGACATTATGACATGAGAAAAAAACAATTCGGACACTCTTTTGGGGGCCCCCATGAAGTAGGGGCCCGGGGGGACTTTCGAATTTGTACCTCCCCTCCCTCTCCCCTAGCTTCGTCACTGATCCGACCATTTTTTTTATATATTTACTTCATTTACGGAATTTTTTGTTATCAATTTTAACAAGAAACCATAAATAGATAGTTTGACCATATTATAGAACTATATTAGATTTTAGTAACTTTGTAACTAACAATATAACAAACATGAGAAATTGTAAATGTTGACCTACTGAGCGTAAATTATGTCATTGGACACCTGACCAGCAGGTTATGAATGGTCAATTGGTTACTTAAGATGTGTTATGTGTCAATGACGGATGAATAACGAGTTAAAAGATACCCGAGTCCACCATTAAGCAATTCCATTAGGCCTTACCATTAAAAGTTAGGAAATAAATTAGTTGAACGATAAATTAATTATGATATTTTTGTGTAAATTTATGCACTTCTTTTTTTTACTTCGGTAATCTAAAGCAAATATTGGTTTGAATGAATACATTTTTAATGTGATGTAGGTTATATCCTGCAAAGGTATCGTGATTGTCGGCTATTTTACATAAGAAAGTCTTTCTTTTATAATAACTAAATGTGTTCTACGTCCGGTCTGTCAGGACTCAAACCACGGATGTGCGTAGGACGCAATACTTCTCTTTATAGAAGGAGCGTCTGTAATGTATAAAATAAGTCTGATGTTCCAAAATATGTCATACACTTGTATAGGCTTACACTATGCGTTCCCGATCCATGCATAGAGAACATAGATCAGTGCAAGTTGTATTCGCATGGCAGTCAAAATTATACCGCAATATAGAAATTTTTTACTGTAAATTTCACAGTAATAACGATATCTATTATATAAAATATAAAAAAAACATCATTCCTGAGAGGGGGCGAGGGATTATTGTTACGAACTATTGTAACCAGGTTTAACGTTTAATTTCGAATAATCTTTATATCGGTGGATTTTTTTTTATTTTCCTGACTAATGCAGTCAACCCATTTCTTCCCCGAACGCCGTCCAAAGCAAAACGAGAACATTATATTATGAATCATTGAATCATTAATCCATGCATAAGGAATAAGAACAGACAATGATCGCAATATTAAAAAGTGCTATTATTTTGCGGCAGAATCTAAACACAACGTTATAACATAGGCCTAAATATTTTTTTTTAAGTTTTGGTTGCAAACATGAATCCATCTTTCTATTTTCGGAAAAAGAAATACAATTTAATTAGTAAATTATTCTATGCGCATTACACTATATATGTCACTATAGCTACCCAGCGGGCGAAAAAAAAAACACGTAGAAACCACGTGGAATCCAAGTTTTTTTTCACCCGTCAGTAAGACGTGGTGTGCCCGCTGCGTATGTACTTGATACATTATGTTTTTTTAATGTAAGAATCATAAATAGCGATGACATTAAGAATACCCATTGACATGTTCTTCTTCACCCTAACTTACATTGATTACGCATAAAATAACAATTTCAAACACATAAAACTGAAGATAATAGCCGTAATAGCCAACTTGGCTAAATCATTACGTGTGAATAGTCAAGTTATCCAAATCAAAACACGGCAACTGCACAGATAGACACTTCTAACACTTCATACATCTGCTCGTTAGAAATCGAACAACGTAACACAAGGTTATATTTACTTTTTTTTTTTGTTAAGAGAGCTCCTTTTCCTTCAGCGATCGTTTGAATATGATTCGTCAATATGGGTTAGTGAGCGTAGACTTAGACCACAACTGCCAACTAAATATCCGAAGAGTAAAGCGAAATTCGTGCTAAACGTCCAAAAATCCTCGAGTTGACAAAACTTTATAGAATATCTCTCTGTGGTGGATTCTGTGTGATTTGTAGGGTGTGAGTCGAACAGTGTCGTCGTAAATTTGTGAACAAGGGGAGAGCACTGTTGTTTTGTATGTGAGACTGAAACGGGACGATTGGAAAAAGGGGGGGGGGGGAAATATTGTGGGGGTGGGAGAGAGTTGGGATGCCTACAGCTCACCAAACGACACCGCGGGCAAATCGTGGACCGAAAGGGAGGGAATTCTGATTCACAGTGGTGTGATGGGCTGGGGGGGGGGGGGGGGGGGTAGGAGGGAAAAGGTTGAGTCGTCCAGCTAAACAACAACATAAAAAAAAAGGTGAAATGGTAATCCTGTTAATGATCAGTTAATGATCCCACCCTACATACACATTCCTTCCCATTATTGTTTCTTGGTTTGACACTATTCTACCAAAAAGTCTATAAATAATGAAATAGTTCAAGTTAAAGTAATATGTTTAATATCCTGTTAGACGTAAAGATGTTGTTTAAAGTGCAAACATTACTGAAGTACCAGAACAGTTGCCACTGATAATGATGATAGCATGAAATGGATTTTTTAATAACAATAATAAAAACAAAATAGTAGCAAAATAAGGCAAAAGATAAATTATGATAATATAAGCATTCTATATGCATCTGGATAAAATATCCATGTTATTGAATCTTTAATCCATGCATAAGGAATAAGAACAGACACTGATCGTTAACAGACTTCACCTCTCTCATTAAAACCATACAGACTACGCAACATTGATAAGCGACCACATCGATTACACACTGGTGTGTTGAGGTGAAGCAGCCACAAACACACACACACATGTACACACACACACACACACACACACACACGCAATGACTAGAAAAGCTAACAGTCAGGACACTTTTGTTCTAGAAGCCATAAAGTCTGGAAGACGCGCGAAGACTTCTGGGAAACCTCATAACGCCCTTTAGGTGTCAGTCAGATGGGCTCTTGTTGTCGGACGCAGTTTGTCATAAAATGGTTCCCGTTTTTTATAGTCTGTGCCATGGGGTCGGCAAACCACGGGACGCGTGCCAGACTTGGCAAGCAGTCTCTTCTACAATAAATTGAGTGCTAGAGCAGGATTACTTTTAGGGCTGTTGGCACGCTGAATGAACTAGAAATCCAACTTTGGCACACTATTATCAAAGCACTTTCTCTATCCCTTATGCGAGAACAAATGTATACAAGTACTCTTTCTCCCGGGTGGCATCCGAGCCTAGAAGGGGTTGCCTGACAAAACCAAGAAAACAAGTAACTTAACATAATTTAAGACACTAATAAAAATGCAAGACTATACTCAAACCACGTGGTACGCAATAATCTTCTTTATAGAAGGAAAGTATGTAATTGTAATATAAACGATAAGATAAGGATTCGAACCCAGGATATCTTAATCCGCCAGCCAAACGCGTAGCCGGTTAACCACTGTGCCCTCCCCCAGCCCACACCTATAAACTTTTCATATCATTGTAATCCAAAACAGTGAAGCAAAGTTCACTTGGTCGGCCACTTTGCCTGTCATATATTGGTTCATATGAGTTTCCTACTTAACATAAAACTTTTAAGACTTTAGTAGAATGTGTATCTATATTAATAACTTTCTTCTTTTTTTTCTTCGCACCTCCACCACCTCGAAATCCCGGCTACGCCACTGTTTAGCAAAACATATTATGTGGGTGAGGGGAATGCGGCTCTCTCATTGACTGCACGTGAACCGGCATTCGGGAAATTATGGCTTAGAGCAGGGGTCGGCAACCTTTTGCTAATGGCGTGCCAAAATAGGATTTCTAAATCATTCAGCGTGCCACTAGCCTAAAAGTCAACCTGCTCTATTATACTTATTTTTTTTATTTTTTTTATAGGACATTTAATTTAACTCCGTAGGAAAACGTTAAAGCGTTTTATATTTAATAAAAAAAAATATAATGTGTTTGTAATTATCATCCTTTTTATTTGCATTGATACCAAATATAACATTTTGTATTATGTTCCATGTTATTATGTTCCATGTTATTATGTTCCATGTTATTATGTTCCATGGTATTATGTTCCATGGTATTATGTTCCATGGTATCATGTTCCATGGTATTATATTCCATGGTATTATGTTCCATGGTATTATGTTCCATGGTATTATGTTCCATGGTATTATGTTCCATGGTATTATGTTCCATGGTATTATGTTCCATGGTATTTTGTTCCATGGTATTATGTTCCATGGTATTATGTTCCATGGTATTATGTTCCATGGTATTATGTTCCATGGTATTATGTTCCATGGTATTATGTTCCATGGTATTATGTTCCATGGTATTATGTTCCATGGTATTATGTTCCATGGTATTATGTTCCATGGCATTATGTTCCAATAATTGTTCATATTGTCGAAAATTGTTTGTTTTTTCTCCACTTTCCCTCCACTTTGCAATTTTTACCACCCCTCGACAGGCATGCTAAGCTCATCATAGTTGACGACGAGTGTTCTCGATACCTGAAACGAGTTGGACACTTTCGAGTTATCGAACTTTGAGACTTAAACGTGATTTCTTACTTTCGGTCTTCTTCTTCGATTTCGTTTCGAGTTTTTACGTGCATAACAATTAAAAAAAAAAAAAAAGTTTAACGATACCTAAAAATGGTTCTCACAGCTACATAAAAGGTGTAGGCCTATTTTGGAAGAGAAAATAGATGTAGGCTCTATAATCTCTTTATTCTAATAGACTTGTATTTGTTTGAGTAATTATTTATAACATGCGTTTTACAACACAGTTTTGTAACATATGGGGCCGTCCATAAATGACTTCACGCAATTTTGATCAAATGTATAACTTACCCCCCCCCCCCTCTTATTTTCAAATGCCATAAGTCGCCACAAAATGTCAGACTCTCTTTCAATAGGACGTCACTGAATTCTGCACACCCCCACCACACCCCCGCAACCCCGTGCCTTTAATTCACATTATTATATTCAAAGTTTCTACCCCCAAAATGAAGCATTAATGGGTTTGTGGCATTTTAAATGTATTACTGTACACTGTACAATACTTCCAACGTTGTATTTTAGCAAAGATGTAAAACTGGGGAGTCATGAATTATATAAGGTTGAACTTTTTAATGTTGGAGCAAAACGAATTCTTTAAATAGAACCTAAATCAATGAATAAATCAGCAGAGACAAAGTTACGGGGTTAGCAAGGGACGTACCCACCCAGACAAAGCTACGGGGTTAGCAAGGGGCGTACCCACCCAGACAAAGTTACGGGGTTAGCAAGGGGCGTACCCACCCAGACAAAGCTACGGGGTTAGCAAGGGGCGTACCCACCCAGACAAAGCTACGGGGTTAGCAAGGGGCGTACCCACCCAGACAAAGCTACGGGGCTAGCAAGGGGCGTACCCACCCAGACAAAGCTACGGGGTTAGCAAGGGGCGTACCCACCCAGACAAAGCTACGGGGTTAGCAAGGGGCGTACCCACCCAGACAAAGCTACGGGGCTAGCAAGGGGCGTACCCACCCAGACAAAGCTACGGGGTTAGCAAGGGGCGTACCCACCCAGACAAAGCTACGGGGTTAGCAAGGGGCGTACCCACCCAGACAAAGCTACGGGGTTAGCAAGGGGCGTACCCACCCAGACAAAGTTACGGGGTTAGCAAGGGCCTTACCCCCCCCCCCCTTCCATAATTTTTTTTTAAAGACGAGGATTTTTTCAAATATTAATTTTCTCTTTACTTTATTGTTATAAGTAGACCTAATTATAGTCTATATTAGGGCCTATAGGCCTATAGTATATAGCCCAGGCCAGGTATCGGCATCCTAAGACACGCGTGCCAAACTTGACACGAAGGGCGAGAGACCTCCAAGATGTGTTTGTAATTCTTGTTTGTGATGTTTTAAAATATTATTGTATATGCAGTTAAAATGTGGACTCTTTCCTCGGTCCTAACGGGGTCTCCACAATAATAAGAAGGAGAAGAAGTGTTTTTTATTGATAAAGAAAACAACAGTTTCCGTTTCTGAATGAGGAATACTGACCGTTGAAGACAATGTTTCTGAATGGCATAGCGACACATTTCAGTGAGTTGAACTTGCATTTACAAGGACCACTGAAATGGATTTGCATTGAAACTGTACTTATCTTGCCGTGAAATCAATTTCAAAACATTTAACTACATGTGCATCCCTATAGAGGTCTATTAATTTTAAGGCAAATATTAAGATAGATATGTAGATGGGCTTTTTCAGAAGTACATTCAAACACTCAAAGTGGAGTTTTCTAATCAAGGGCAAGACTTTCGAATTGAGGGGAACATTTTTTCATACCACTTCAAGCCTAACTGTATATCTTTTTTTAAGTGGAGGGATATTGGTGTCACAGCTACTCCTGGTGTAATGGGTACACCACACCGGTTGCGCTGAGACGGCTGCGTTGGCTAAGGGTTGAAAGAGGTTGTCAAACACACACAAATTTATATTTCTAATTCTATTGATGACACAACACAGTACTTGTAAATTCCGACGTTTATTTACAAGACAATTGCTACAGTTCCACCACATTCAGTTATCCAATTTTTATAATACTTCGCTTCGAGATTTCTAACCGTCCTCGCAAGCGGGTTGTTCTCCTCCAAATGACCAAAAATAGTTTCTCCCCTCCTAAACCATTAATTCCAAGTCTCTTTGCCCGCCAGACCCAGTGCACTCAATATGCGAAAACATGCACACCGATACTCTAGGCCAGGGGTCGGGAACATTTTTGTCTGACAGAGCCATGGGAACCACATATTTCGAAAAGTAATTCTGTGAGAGACATTCATTATGTTTAAAACTGAAAATTCAAGTAAATGTGTGCATTTTGTGTAATTTCAACACTAAAAGTACAATAATTATGTCTCTGAATTCTTCTGATGCTGAGCTGCAGTAGACTTTAGCTCATTTGTAGAATGAAATATTGATATGTAATTAATATGTAGATCAAAAAGTCTAAAAAAAACTTTTTTTAAATAATCGAACATGTGACTGCGAGCCAGATGCAGCCATCAAAAGAGCCACATCTGGCTCTCGAGCCATGGGTTCCCGACCCCTGCTCTAGGCCGACAGATCAAGTCGAGCAAGTCTGTCGTTCCAAACAAATGTTCAAATGGGGGGGGGGGGGGGGTCAATACCAACTTGACCGTAACAATTGGCGATTTTAAAATGCAGCAAGTTGAATTTTATACATCTATTAAAAAATGCTCACCCAAATGTGCCCATTTGAGCAAAATAATCTGGAAGGAAGCTGCTATACATTCACTCTTTTACTTTCGTCTTTTGGTTCAACTTACATTTGTGAACAGATTTTATCGCACATAGAAGTTGTTTTAAGCATACAATGAGGTCACCTACACTTGACCGCTCATTAATTGATATAGACTAATTACATTTAAAGAGTTTTTATGTTCATCTTCATTAATTAAACCTCAATATAAGTAATTCTTAAACAAATTAATTTGTATTATTTTTTAATAAATATTAATATGATAAATGTAATAAATATAGCACTATATTATGTAATTTCTGTAAATATTAAAGTTTTAAATATAAACTCATTAAATTGATGCAGGAAATGTTTATTTACAACTGTTTATTTTAATCCTCTAATAATTAAATCTTGTAATGAAAACCATAATGTTGGATTTATATATATATAAAAAATTAGTCAGTAATATTTGTTATATTAAAAAACAAAACTTGTTAGGCATCACTATGACTCAAAAGCGGAAACGTATTTAAAGGGAGATAATATTTCTAATATGTTTACTTTGTTTTTCTTTTATAAAAGAATAAATTGCTTACAATTTATAACTTTGAAATGATCAAACTGTAAAAAGTATTTTAAAAGTATATAAATATTACACGACTAAGGTATTTTTGTATGTATATTTTCAAACAATACATTAACTACTCAGTTTATATGATTACAACGTCTCTATTCCGCTCAATGATAATGGGCAAGCATTGAAGTATATATAAACACATTAAAAAACATTTCAGTTTAAACTGAAATCAAAATATAAATAAATAGTGGCTAAGTGGGGCAGCTACGATGCCAAGTGATAGTGTTGGTGAATACCTAGTCAGGTCACTAATAGGCTCACGTCGTCTATGATCTATGTCTATGATAATAGGCCTAATACAGCTTAAATCTTAATAAGACTTAAAACACAAATCATCATTTAAAAAAAAAGCTCGAGCCTATATGAAACTTTATTATTACAGCGGCCATTGTACACCACTACACAAAGTAAACAAAAATCACGTGCTTTTTGTCACGTGATTGCAAACGCCCTATAGGCTTAAACTATAATAACTATGTCATAATATTAAATAGAGTATATATGTCAGTGAGTCTCAAGGCCACGCCCCTTTTCCTGGATCAAAGTAAAAATGTCCATAAATTAACACTTCAATTATTCAATGAAATTCAATGATTTCTACACATCAATATGTCTTAAATTCTTATAAATGAAAAAATTAGCATTCTACAGGTGTGCAAATTTGGTCCTCTCCCCTCACGCTCCAACGCCTATATCCCCAGTTACGCCACTGGCAGGGCCGGCTCATCCATATAAGCGAACTAGGCGACTGCCTAGGGCGCAAAATTTTGGGGGGCGCAAAATGGAGGATCCTTTGTTTAAATTGGGGATTTAAAAAAATAAATTATATTAAAGTTTAGTACTTCTGTGCGCTACTAGCATAGGCAGATGAATTACCAGGTAATGAAAGGTGAAGGGTAATTTATTTAAGTTGTCCTAGAAAATAGGAAAGTATGCCCAAACAGTAGCCTACTTAGTTTAGCAAACTCGCTGTGCGTAGCTGAGTGCAAAAAGTCAACCCTTCACTTCCCCCGGCCACACCCTGAATGCTATGCGTCGGCGGATTATCAATGTGAAGTGTCTGAAGTGACGTGACCGTAACCTTCAAGTCAGTTCGTGAATCGTAAGTCGTGGGGGCGCTGAGTTATTTGCATTGGCAATGCAGTTGTTGGTTTAGTGCATTTTCAGACTGTTAATTACGAAAACGAGTAACTTAAATCCCCTTTGTGGCACAAGATAGTCCACTCGAATTGATGCACTAACACCTCTGCGGAACCAGTTATCTCATGTTTGTAATGCTTTGGAAGAGATTTCTGAGACACTAATTGGATCTAGTGGCAGTATTGCGAAGATAGAAGACTTGGGTTACTTAAAAATGTCTCAGACTTCAAGTTTATTGTTGCAGTTGTTACATAGCACAACATTTTGTTTAAAGTAAACATAACTATTAAGACACTGCAAGAAAAGGACTTGAGTCTCCAAAGAGCAGTAAGTAACTGAAAAAAAAACGAAGAGTTTTTGGTTACAGCTAGAAGTGATTTAGAGTTCAATAGAGTTCTGGTTGATGCTAATGAAGTAGCATAAGAAGTTGAATGGAGTAGAACCAGTATTTGAGAAAGAGAAGGTCCGAATAAAAAAAAAAGAAGGACATGGTTAATTACAGATGAATCAGTAAATATTGCAAGTGAACCCTAAGAAAGTTTCAAGATCCACTTTTATGTTGCTGCTTTAGACACAGTTGTTTATGCAGTAAAAGAACGATTTTTCCCAGTTAAATAAAGTATCTGGTGTCTTGGGATTTTTGTACAACATTCCTGAACATAAAAAACAAGACTACATCAGAGGTTAAGTCGATGTGCAAAAACTTGGAAAAAACATTAACAATTGATAAGGATGAATGTTTGAATGAATCTGACATTGCTGCTGTACGACAGTGGTCTGAACTAAGAGCAATTTCTCATCATTTCCATGACTTAGTATCAAACCATGAAGAAATTCTACACTACATTTAATAACAGAATCTTGAAAATAGATTTCTTATAATTTCTGTATCCCTTCGTATTTTGCTTACGTTGCCACATTCCGTAGCTAATGCTGAACGAAGTTTTTCAAAATTTATTTAAGCTAATTATAACCTATCTGCGTAGTAAAAGGTGTCTGGAGAGACTTGCGGGTCTGTCGACAATTTCTATTGAAAGAGAGATAGCAAGACTGTTAGACTCAAAAGCCCTCATACAAGAATTTGCTAAGCAGGAGGCAAGAAAAGTACCATTAGGGTTTAAGTCTTGAGTATAAATAATGGTGATCAGTATTTAAAAGTGACTTTTGGACCGTAGTTAAGAAAACAATAATCCAATATCAAACAATATCAATTAGTCTTTGTGTATTTTCTAAGTGTTATAAAAACATAAAAAAAATATCTATAATATAACTGTGAGTTTCGGTTTGTTAAGAGAACTGTAGGCCTACATAATGCAGGTATAAAACATATAAACCCATATGTCTAGTCTAATGTAAAAATGTGTGTTATGTAAATTTTCTAATAGTAATTTAGATTTCTAAATATTAATCTATAATGCAAAGCCATTGTTACTTTTCATTCAACTGTTTTATTTACATTTCACAGTCATCAATCAAAGGTTTTTAAATAAAATTATTTGTTGGGCTACAGTCTATACCTTTAACAATTATTAACAAAAACACCTTTTTGAAGTGAAGTTCCATACCCGCCAGACCTCGCCGAAGGCACATTAATGAGGGCGCTTAATTAGTTTTCGCCTAGAGCGCCAAAAGGTCTAGAGCCGGCCCTGGCCACTTGGCAAGGTTGATCTTATGGGGTAGTGTATGTCTTATGTGATGGCTGTGGGGGTTGATCTTATGAGGTAGTATATGTCTTATGTGATGGCTGTGGGTGGGGGGGGGGGGGGGGGGGGAGAATGGTAACTACACAGTATTTCTCAAAAACCTACTGGATATTTGCAGTAAGCTTATAGCATCCTCCAACGCTCTCACACACACACACAAAACATAATAAATAGTAGAACATACAAAAAGGAGCAATAAATAACAGACAAAAGTCGAGCCGAAGATCGAGTCGTGAAAGCCTTGTATTCTGATGTGGGGGAAAAAATCAATTAATCTGATTACTCCTAGGCTACTTGTAGAGAAACGCCCCTGTAATCTGGCTCCAGAGTTAGGGAAGAGGGTGGGGGATTGAAAGACAATTAGGTCACGATACCACAGGATTCCAAAAACTCACATAGTTTTTTTAAATTACAGTTTAGATTGAGATGGGAATAAGAAAAACTATAAAAGGATATATAGTTTTAAAAAAAAACGACAACAAAGATGGCAAATAATTTTGAGCAAACATAATGTTTGCAGGCCAGGTTCATATTCGTTGCTTTTATATTGATTGTTACCGCGCCCACCATATTGAAGAGGGGTGTTAACAAAATGTTAGATCCCAGCCATATTCTGGATAATTGCATGATATACGAGTCCAAATGTTTGATAAGATCCGTGTTCCAGATAAATATTTGAATAGCGTTCCGTCGGATCCTCATTTTACGTTCAGGACACGGTCGAGCAGAGATAAGTCCAAGCACCGAAATAGTCCACATATCTTTCTCCAAGCCAATACACGTTTAAGTGCAGTGGCAAATGCACATAATTTATGAGCAGTAGCAAAAGTCACATAATGCTGGAGCACTAGCAAAAGTCACATAATGTTGGAGCACTAGCAAAATTCACATAATTTATGAGCAGTAGTCAATGTCACATAATGTTGGAGCAGTAGCAAAGCCACATAATGTTGGAGCAGTATCAAAGTCATATAATGTTGGAGCAGTAGCAAAGCCACATAATGTTGGGGCAGTATCAAAGTCACATAATGTTGGAGCAGTAGCAAAGCCACATAATGTTGGAGCAGTATCAAAGTCATATAATGTTGGAGCAGTAGCAAAGCCACATAATGTTGGGGCAGTATCAAAGTCACATAATGTTGGAGCAGTAGCAAAGTCACATAATGTTGGGGCAGTATCAAAGTCACATAATGTTGGAGCAGTAGCAAAGTCACATAATGTTGGAGCAGTAGCAAAGCCTCATTATGTTGAGGCTGTATCAAAGTCAGATAATGTTGGGGCAGTATCCACTGATTTATAAAAAATAATGGATTAGGCGCGGAAGTAGATTAGTTGAGGCAAGCTTCCGCCATTTTTGTAAACAATCACTGATACATATAAATAATCACTATTTACATTATCTTTATACATTTTTCTAAAATAATGACATTAAGATATTATTCATTTCAATAAAAAAATATATAATTCAGTCAAATTCCACAATGTGTTGTCTAATTTATATTACCCCTATTCATTTAATTGATGAGCCTAATTAATATACTTTGAATTATCATTTATTAATAAGATTTATTCAAAAGGTAATTGAACATTAAAAAGCCGATTATAGGTTAATAATTTGAACCGATGTATTCCAACATATGAAGTGACCATCACCTTCTGTAGGCTTAACAAGAACTTAATGTGCATTTAAAAAAAAAATAAACACGAATTCATATATTTAAAATAAATAAAACTAATGGAGTTTTTAAAACATTATATATCAATTCAATATTTAGTAAAGAAACTTATTGAAATTTATTTACATTAAACAAGACAACAATATACATAACTTACTTACTTACTTACTGCCCGTAACGCCGTGGGCGCATAGGGCAGCAACAAAGTCCCTACATCTTTCTCTGTCACGTGCGACAATTCCAATCGTACCCCAGGAGTGACCAAATTCTTTTAATTCCTGCTCCACTGTTCTGCGCCAGGTTACTTTTGGCCGACCTCTCTTTCTTTTCCCTTCTGGAGTCCAGTGTAGTGCTGTCTTGCAGATGTTCCCTTCCTCTCTTCTCAATACATGGCCAATCCATCGCCAACGTCTTTTCATTATGATTGTGCCCATGTCTTCGTGGTTGGATTGGGACATTAATTCTTCGTTGGTTATTTTCTTTGGCCAAAATATTTTCAAAATCTTCCTGAGGTTTTTCGTGTGGAAAGTGGAAAGCTTCACAAGGTCCTGTTGTGTCATGCGCCAACATTCTGCACCATATAGAAGGACAGGAAGCACACAGCTGTTATATAGTTTTATTTTCGTTCTGGTACTATATGTACAGGATTTCCAGATGTTGGTCATGTTATAAAATGCAATTCTTGCTTTGTTCAGTCTGTTCTGAATATCTTCTTTGCTTCCTAAAAAGTGCAAGGTCATCAGCATAGTCTACATCCTCGAGTGTTGATAACAAAGTCCATCTGATGCCATTGTTTCTCACTTCTGTTGTATTTTTCATCACCCAGTCAATTAGTATGTTAAACAGTAATGCGGACATCACGCATCCCTGTCTCACCCCTGTCCTCACTTCGAACCATATGTTGCTACCTTTCATGCAGCAGCTGTAGTTGCTGTAAAAGCTCTTGATCAGCTGTACCATGTGAGCAGGTATTCCATATGCTCTCAGAATGCGCCACAAACTGTCTCGGTGAACACTGTCGAATGCCTTTTCGAAATCAATGAAGTTGATATAAAGTTGTCGTTGCCATTCTGTACATTGTTCTATGATGTTTCGTAGAGCAAAAATCTGTTCTGTTCCTCCCTTTTCTAAAACCTGCTTGCTCTTTTCTAAGAATGATGTCGACAGCTTCGTAAAGTCTCCCGATGATCACCTTGGCCAGTACTTTGCTTGGGATTGACAGAAGCGTAATGCCACGCCAGTTATTGCAGTCACTAAGTGCACCCTTTTTGGAGATTTTGATAATTATTCATTTAGTCCAGTCTTCTGGTACGTATGCTTCCACCCATATTTTTCTGAAAAGTGGCTCCAATATATTAGCTGCTGTCTCTGCGTCAAACTTAAATAGTTCAGTGTTTAAGTTATCGGATCCTGGAGCTTTATTGTTTTTTAGTGATTTAATGGCATTTACAATTTCTTCTTTTGTAGGTGGTTCTACATTGATGTCCAATTCTGTCTGTACATCCGGAATTACTGCTTCTTCCAATGGTGGCTCTCTATTAAGTATTTCGCTAAAATGTTCAGCCCATCGTTTATTTTGTTCAGCTTCATTAGTCAGCAGTTTTCCTTGTTTATCCTTAATGGGTGCATTTGGTGATGAGTGGAATTTACCACAAATCTTTCTGGTGATTTTATATAATTGGCCTTGCTCTCCTTTAGCTGCAGCTCTATCTGCTTCATTTGCTAGTTCTTCAACAAATGCCCTCTTGTCTGCACGCACCATCTTCTTTACTGCCTTGTTGGCTTCTTTATATTGGTATTTGTATTTTTCTTGTAGTCTTGTTGACCTAGTGCTGTTCATTTGATTTTTTATCTTGCGTCTCTGGTCTATGGCACACCATGTAGTTGGTGTAATCCATTCTTTTGTCTTTTTCTTATCTCTAAAGCCCAAGCATTTTTCTGCACTTTGTTGGTATGCAACTTTGACATTTTCATAGTATGAATTAATATTATTATTACTCTCATCATCAGAGCTTAAACTTTGTAGTGCCTGGAATCTATTCCTGACCTGTGTGATGAAGGTGAGCTTAGTGTGAGGATCTTTTAGTTTCTGTATATTGTATCCTCGCTGTATGTCTGTCTTGTTCTGTGACCGTCTCAGTTTCAGCTTCACTTTTGCTATTACCAACTGATGGTCACTTCCAACATCAGCACCTCGTTTTACTTTAACATCTATCAATGATCTCCTCCATTTGGCATTTATAAGCAGATGGTCAATTTGGTTTCTATCTCTATCATTGGGCGAATACCAGGTCAACTTGTGAATCTCACGATGTGGAAACAAAGTGCCTCCTATTACCATGTTATTAGAGCTACAAAGTTCAACTAATCTTTCCCCATTTTCGTTCCTTATACCACAACCATGAGTTCCCATTGTTCGTTCGTTGCCATTGTTGTCATGTCCTACTTTTGCATTTAAGTCTCCCATTATTATCATCATGTCATGCAGTGGTGCTGATTTAACTTCTGCCTCCAATTGTTCATAAAAAAAGGTCTTTTGTTTCATCCTCACTGTCGTTTGTAGGGCCATAGCATTGTATGATGGTCATATTTATCTGCCTACCTCTCATTCTGATTTTAATTAGTCTACTGCTAATTGGTTTCCCGTCTATAAGGCATTTTTCTGTACCTTTCCTAAGGATGATGGCGACTCCTTCTTCATGCAGGTTATCATCTTTTCCTGAATATAAAACTGTCTCTCCTGTCGAAGTTGTCATTCTTCCAGATCCCGGCCATCTAGCTTCTTCTTCTTCTTCGCCATTATCATCTCCTAGTGGAGCATAGGCCATCAACAATCTCTTTCCATGACCTCCTGTCTCTGGCTATCTTCTCCAACTCCTTCCAAGTTCTCCCGATCACCTGCACATCCTTTTCTACTTCCCTCCGCCAGGTGTTCTTTGGTCTACATGTCATCTAGCTTCACTGATGCCTAAAATGTGTATACCGTAGCGCCGCATCTCTGCTGTCACTTGTGCTAGTTTACCAGTTTGGTACATTGTGCGTACATTCCAAAATCCCAGTTTTGTCTTGGTTTTGGTACTCAAGACCTCTATCTTCCTGTCAATGGCTTCCAAAGAATGGCTTTCACCACTGTCATTCATATGAGTCACTTGGGGCAACTCTAGAGGATTATCGCACCTGTTTATAGTTATTGACTTTGTTGCTGTTTCCGTAACCGGCTTGTTTTTCCAGGACAGAGTGGTTAACCCTGTGCCCAACCCCCAACCTGGAGGACCAGGGTACAGCTTTAGTCTGACCCCTACCCGCGCAGACCTTCCCAGCTTGGTTGAACCTGCCAGGAGTTAAAACTCCCGCTGGTATAGCTCTGGGGGTTGTCAGGGTACTCAAGCTGCCAAACCACGCCAAGGCCTAGTACCAATGTTGGCAGAATATACATAAGCTAACTACTAAAATGGTAAGGATAAGTTAAAAGTGCATACTTGTTTGGAAAAAGAGGATTATGTCAACTGTTATCCTTTGTAATACAAAAAAATAATAACTTTAGAAATACTCCCCAAAAAAACTAAAAATGAAAATGTCAAGCAATCATGAAAATTCTGACTTGCAACAAACGGAATCTTACGGTATATCTTATCTTCTTCTTATCTTATACATTACAGACGCTCCTTCTGTAGAGAAGATTATTGCGTCCTACGCTCATCCGTGGTCCGAGTCTAGTCTTAACTTATAAGTTTACAGACGTTCCTTCTAGATAGAAGATTATTACGTCCACTAGGCCCAAAACTCCTGCAGGGCGACAGGGATCCGTCGGTGGCAGGGATAGAACTCGCGACCTATCCGTTGGTTTTTGGTTGACAGTCCGGTGAACTAACCGTAGTCTTGCATTTTCATTAATGTTTTAAATGATGTTAAGTTACTGGTTTTCATGGTTTGTTCAGGCAACCCATTTCATGTCCGAATGCCACTCGGGAAGAAATAGGTACTTATACAATGTGTCAATAACTAGAAATTGAAACAAAAATAGTTTTCTTTCGTCGGCATCCTACCGTCTGGACTGACGATGTTATATCACTGTAGGCTGGGGTTGCACTTCTTCATTTGGCTGGGTAGACCGATCCTGGAATGCACATTTTGTATACGTATTTTGTTGTTTCTTTAATTCCTTCCTTAGACTTCATAAGGCCTCAACAATAGCCTACTCTACAATCTTCTGTTCATGACTTTCATTTCTGCTTCTGTGATTCTTCTCCATGTGTCAAGTGGTCTTCCCTAATGCCAATATCAGTAAAAGCTGAGAACTTGAGCCACATCTTTATACAATCCTATTTAGGAACTTTCCATTTGTCTCTAAGTAAAACCGTAATGAAACAGGGTGACGTGAACAACAAAGGGTAACAGTTTTGATCATATGTGTATGTAATTGGTATTTAACTACATTCCATTTATATCAATTATTTATCTGTTGAAAGCATGTAGAAATATTTGTATAAAAGGAATAATTTTTAATACTTAAACATTTTAAAATCTGTTGTTTTTAACCTATTTTTGGTGGTCACAGGATGATTACTTTTTGTGCCAATTTTTAAGTGATGTGGAACATGCATGTGTTCATCTTGCATTTAAATCACTAATACACTCCAAACGTACAGTTTTCATTGTTTGTACATGATTAAGGAATATATAAGCTTTGTTTGCCTTTGTTTTTCCATTCATTCATTATATTTACAAGAGAGTTGTAATGTTTTGAAAACTACCGATAAGTTGCCTTCAATTATTTTTTAAAGTCATTTTGGGTCGCCTTTAGTTTTAACACGGTTGCGTTCCTCACTATGAAAAACATACTTCTGTGAATTTTCATTGCAATCCGTGATAGCACAATGATTTTATTGATTGCGCTAGTTTAATACTAATGTATTTATACATTCTCTCTGTCACCATTGGTGTCATTCTGAAATGTATTGTACTACAAGTAATATAACAGCTTAAAAATATTTTTTTTTCATGAATATTAAGCTCTGAAATATTTATAAGAACAATGTAAAATATTTTTCACCTTTTTACGCATATGCTTTGAAACATTAAGTGTTTAAGTAGGCCTGATAGAAAAATACTATTATTGATAGGTATAGACACACATTTTATTCCATATTTTACTTACTAATATTTGAAAAAAAAAATTCACTAAATAAATCTCAATCAACGTTATAATCTTAAAGTATGTATCATTAAAATATTAGCTGTGAAAATTTCATTGAATTACTTTGAAAGTTATGAGCATTATAGAGTGAATATTTAATTGACATTTTCGGTCACAATTTTAACAATTAACTACAAAGGTTATATAATGGGTTGTTTTCACTCATAACTTTTTTTCTAGTGAATATATCTTCACAAACTTGGTATCAATGGAAAGTTGGTGACATGCTCTACTGCTCTACCTAATAGATATACTTTTAATTGCATAGATGTAATTTGAATTTTTTATCCATGTCCCATTTTTCTTTATTTTGCACAAGCTAATCGTTTGTATCCCAAAACAGAAAATGTCGGCATTTCTTATTGTAAGAGCTTTTAAAATGTTCAAGACACCTTTAAGTAATAAGATCGTTGAATATATAGTAAAATGAAAGCTTGTAGATTTCGTTATACATTAATGAGCTATAGTATATATTTATTCTATTTATATATCAGCGGTGCGCATTCAGTTTTTAAAAACAATTTGCATTATATTTATCAGTGATTGTGTGAATTTTTAGTTTTCGCTTGCATCACTTTGCACAAGCAAATTTATGAAGGAGGCGCTATCCATTCTTTTTATAGATCAGTGGGCAGTATCAAAGTCACATAATGTTAAGGCAGTATCAAAGTACCGGTACTACTCTTTGGGCAATAGCCTATCAGTGTATATATATAAACAAACGTTTCTTCCCACTGGTAAAGTACCGGTACTACTCTTTGGGCAATATCTGTGTATATATATATATATAAACAAACGTTTCTTCCCACAGGTAAAGTACCGGTACTACTCTTTGGGCAATATCTGTGTATATATAAACAAACGTTTCTTCCCACTGGTAAAGTACAGGTACTACTCTAAATAAACCATTTTTATAATGTAGCCGTGCTGTTGTTTTTCAGTGTTGATCAATATGCCAGGACTGTTTCTGTGTGATAGTTAACATGGCCAAGTCTGTTTAAGTGAAGCAGGACATTTTCAATGGTCGGATGTGAAACTTACATGTCAGGAACGTATTTTTGCCGGGCCGAGCGTTTACAAAAAGGAATTGCTCCTCCACATCTTGTTTCAGAAGGAATTTTTGTAAGTTTATATTTGACCTTTGGGTTGTCTTCCCTGCGTAATGTTTGTCTTTAACCATAACGTTGTCTTACATGCGAAATGTATGTCTTTGACCTTGGGGTTCTCTTACTGACGCAATGTTTGTCTTTGAGCTTGCAATCATCAATATTATTTTTGTTAGGTAGTTATAGAATGGGTTTTCTCCGGTTTTTGTTTTTAAATAATCTTTACTGAGAAAAAGGTTTATAAAAAATAAAATCAAACAAGGTAGGCTACTCTTCTAAATTGAACTACAATTCCAAGTGTATTATCTCCCTTCACTTTTTTTTTTACTCATAGCTATCATCAGGCAAGAGACAGAAGGTACAATCTCGTAATGAAACAACCTTTCGGTAAACCTGCCAAACTAGATGTCTACATTGGTTGACAACTGAGTTGTTTTGCCTTGTAAAGAATTACTAGTACTTGGCACTAGTGTAAATATAACTCAATACGAATTCAGTGTTTAAAACATATATTTGTCTTGCAAAGCGAACATGTAGAATATTATAGTTATGTTTTAATTAAATTGAATTGCACATCTTTGTATAAAATATATAGTCATATTATGAGAGATGGCAAAACAGGTCTGGAAGGGGCATGTCCACCTGTGCCAACCAAGGAAGGTCTTTCTCCTCAAATGATGGTTTACTGACATTAATATTGGGATTATGCTGGCCACACAATCCCCCTTGTATGCCATGCCCGGTAGATAACTCAGCTTCACCATCCTCGTGTTCAGAAAAGAAAATGTGAAATTCGCTTCAAAGAAATCTGTTGATATCACTATACTGGGCTTAGATTAAAATGAGAAATAATTAATTCAAGACCCAAATAATGACAAACTTTAACAAAAATAAGCAACAACTAATAAGACATTGGATTCAACAAATAAAAGATACATTTTATTTCAAGCTCAAATTCTTTCAGTTTTTAAACTCACATTCAATTGCCTGCACAGGGGGAAAAAATGTTATTAAAAAAATGTGTATATTATATATAGAACAATCGTGAACATTTTCTAAATAATTTATTGAACATTGCATCATGGCTTTTATGCATATATTGACATTAACAATAAACATGTATCATAAATCATAATACAATGTGACTGAAATGCTACATAATAGATGTCATATGTGTGTGTAGTTTTTTGTTGAATGTGGATTTACTTGTAAATGTAGATTTGTTCTATGACTACTATGAGTTTGTTTTCTCAAATTCTATGATGTCTAATTGTGGCTGTTTAAAGCGTTAAAAATAAAAGTTAACATCCTAAATGTAGATATATTGTGTTTGTTTACTAAATGTGTAATGTTTTCTTAGTGTTGGTGTTGTCTAATTGTGGATGTGGCTGCAGACCAACCCCACCCACAATTGATTGTTAAGGTAAATTAACCACCCACCACAATGAAGTGTGCATTTATTTTACCATTAATGACAACACTCTGACATGAATGATAACACTCTGATATCTTGAAAGTAAACTAAAGAGCTTCTACTGTTCAACGCATGACCCTAAAAATTTGATAGAGTTAATACCTCAATCCTTATTTCGGCCAGCACCTCTGTATTCAAGAGCTGATCAAAGTCATTTCTATAAATTAAAAGAACACTCACACAAAAAAAAAACAGATATATTTTCCAAGCTGTCCAATAATATTTTTCCACCAAGATTTCACTTCTATATATTTAAATGTCAATTACTGTATTGTTCTGTACAGATAAAATGTGTAAGTGGGCACTTTCCTTTCCCTTAACTCACATTGTGTGGAGATTTCTTTCAATAAAATAGTTTATAAGATCAAATTTGAAGACAATAAGATGTTTGCATAATATGGAAATTGAAAATGGCAAGAATGTCAACAAGTTCCAAACATGTTTCACTACAACAAACAGTTATACCAACTAACTAGTGGAATGTACTTAGATAGTTAGGTCAGTTCTATTTTGAACCAATGGATTTTATTTTAGTAAAAATAAAAGATTTAAAAAAATAAGGTTAAAACTGACTTTTTTTTTGCATATAACTTGTATAACTTTTAAAAAGGGTATATAATCAAACCATTTTGTATTGCATATATTTATATGTGTTTGTAAATAACAAAACTAAACACTAGATGGAGGGTTAGTAGAAAGTCACTTGCAGTTATGGCGCCTGTCTAAGACAAACTGTAGTCACTTGACCTTTGAGGGAACATAGTCCTGCAGCCCTTGATGATGGTCATAGGGAGCCAGGGCTGCATCACTAGCGCCCTAAGATGCCATCACATTGACCACAGCGGCAGTGCCAATGAATGGATCTGCCAACGTCCAACCTTTACAAAATGTAAGCTCAAACTATCTTCTAGAGAGATTCAGACAGAGGTAACCCCCATAAAATTGAGCACAAGCCCTAAAGAGAAGAACATGACCCAGAACTCACCTATATCTAATCACTAAGCAATATATACGGTATATTATTGTCTTCTCGTCCACTAGTGTAATTTGTAATACAAAACATAAAAGCTGTACATTTCAAAGTCTATGTCAGACTAACGTTTAGACAAGTAGAAAGATAAATGCACATATTGCTTGAACTATATCATGTTAACACAATGCATTTTTGTTTTTCAAAACATGTATGGCAAAACAAATGAATAAACTAATTTTAAAAGTGACCCTTCACCACAAAATGAGCCACTTTGTGCCTCTTGCTATTTTGACTTATGTCGTAGGGATGTAGAACATGGACTTTGGGATTTTTATCAATTCTAATTATTTATTTATTTCTCCACATTTCTGTGGTGAGTTTTTATTCTAAAAATAATGATAAATTATGAAAAAATATATTTTGAAAGTAACACCCTGTATTGTTTTAAGTGAAAAAGCAAAATATTAAATTAAAAATTTTGCAACATCAGGTTTGAGACAACAGTAAAACACAAATAGCTAAGAGACTATTTCTACCATTTTTTAAACGGTTTTCATCATTCAATTCAGCATTCACTATAAGGATAACTCAAAATTACCCTAGGGCACGATGTGGCTCATTTCGTGGTGGAGGGTCACGTTTTTACAATCATGAAAACAGTAAACAAGGGTTGGTGTAGTGATTTCACTAATCTATATGTTGACTTGGGTGTTGACTTTGACTGATACAACAACAAGGCTTGGGTATGTCCTTGCTTTTCCATAACAATGCATTTTACTGATAGACACTGTGTATTAAAAACAACAACATGAAAACAGTAAACAAGGGTTGGTGTAGTGATTTCACTAATCTATATGTTGACTTGGGTGTTGACTTTGACTGATACAACAACAAGGCTTGGGTGTGTCCTTGCTTTTCAATAACCATGCATTTTACTGATAGACACTGTGTATTAAAAACAACAACATGAAAACAGTAAACAAGGGTTGGTGTAGTGATTTCACTAATCTATATGTTGACTTGGGTGTTGACTTTGACTGATACAACAACAAGGCTTGGGTGTGTCCTTGCGTTTTCAATAACAATGCATTTTACTGATAGACACTGTGTATTAAAAACAACAACATGTCCCTGCTTCTATGTGAACACATCTACATAATACAGCAAGTTAAAACACACAAAAAATAAATTCATAAAACATTCCACTCAGTGTATATATTCCACAATGTTAAACATAGAATTAACAAATCTCAACAAAATAAGAACAAAATAATAAAAAAACACATAAAGGTTTAGAATATTTGTTTGTTTATCACAGATAACTAATTATACCGTTGAAGTAAGACCAAGGGTATAGATGTGCATAACTGGATGCTTATAGATTCATTTTGTTTAGCAACAGATTTAGCTTGTTTTAGCGTACACACAATAGAGTGCATAGATTGGGGAGACCAAAGGATCAAAACTGATGGCAATGCTGAAACTGTCAACAACATAAATTGGTTTATATCAAATAATCAAACATCATTAACAGGATACAAAAGAATGTAAAGTATATAAAAATATATAAGTAGTGTAAGATATGTAAGTCATGGAGAACACAAAATATAAACAACTTATATATATATCTGTATGTACAATTTTATAGGACAGGCTTGTGACACTTTATTTGAATGGGACTTGTGACTAAATTCATCACTTTTTCTGTATACCCTTTACAAAACAAATAAACAAGCTAATAGATTTAAATTGAAATTGTAGGTGCACAATTTGAACTGTTGGAATACAAAGTAACCCGGTTATCTCGACCTCGGTTAACTTGCCAACCCTATTAAGTCGACGTTTTTGAAGTGCAACCGCCAAATTCTCTCTTTGTCTTAGCATTTTCTCATCGGTTATGTCGATTCTTTTATGTCGCTGAACTCTAATATCTCGAGCACAAAAGAGGGCCAAATTTGCCACTTTACGTTGGTTATCTCTATCCCCATGACCAATCGCCAGCTTTTAAAAACACACATTACGGGATTGCGATAAAAAAGTTATTAAAACTCAGGAGACACTGGTAGGCCTATAAAAATTACCGGGCGACGAAAACAAAAGCTAGGGAAACCCTGACCTTTAAATAAATATAGAATCACGCATGCGCGATACTTTGGTATTTTCCGGTTGCTGTTTTTTTTGCCTCCATATTGGTTTTTGTTTATCTCGATCATGGGTTATCTCGACGCTTTTTGGCAAACCCCTAGGCCGGCGACATAACCGGGTTACACTGTAGTAGAAAACAGAATATCTTGACAAAGTAATAAAAATATAAAAATTAACAAACACCAGTGATATTATGTATCAATAATAAATACATTGTTATGTACAACATATGAAAACTCAACATTAGAATGGACTATATCATAATATATATACGGAATAGATTTCACAGGCATTATGGATTTCAGGCTCAATAGAAACAAACCATAAAGTAAGAAACAGAGCCAGAGCAGTGTGTATTTGATAGAAAAAAGTAACGGCCTACAGCTGAACTATTAAACAAAGGCTGTGTTAGTGTCTTGTTTTTTTCTCAGATTAAGTATGTTGAACTATATTTGAATCTTTCTTAAAAATGAAATGAAGGTTGCAAGTACTAAAAAGCATACACCTGTTCCTTCTATCAAGATAGGAGAGCTAAGAGACGTGTCGTAGTAACAATGGAATGTCTGTTAGTGAAGGTGTCACTGACATACACAAAATATATGTATTGCTAGCCTTTATTTATTTATTTATTTATAAGACGAAATATAAAAGAAAAATGCAAAAGTAATTTTGACAATAACAATGACTGGTAAAAAGTGAAATGCCATGTCTAATAAAATTGTTATCTAAAATCATTTTCAAATTCACAAACTTTTCACAAACATAATTTTTTTTTAAAATTTCACAGGCATGGTTGAAATTTCCTAATGTTAAATGGCAGCGTATCTTATCTTATATTTTACAGACGAAGATTATTGTGTTCTGCATATTATATGTAGTCCAAATAAAATAATGTTTGAGGATTTTTTTAAAAACTCATTAGAGAAAAAAACATTAAAAAAAAAATGATGGGAGTTTAATTAATCCTTTCTCAACTTAACAACATAGTAATCACTTAAAAAAAAAAACAACTATGAATTTTTCTCGCTGTTTTTCCATTTGAGTGAAATTCATTAACTTTTCTTAAGGCTTGGTCAATTTTCTTCAAATTTCCTGTATTTTATAACTGAACCCTCAACAAGGAACTGTATTTCCAATTCTATTAACTAAGTTGAAATTTTCATTTTCTTAAAAACGTTATGCTATTTACAATTATATTATAAAAAAAAAATTTCAAATGGACAAATGATATTTTTTACACTCTTGTACAAAGAATTTCAATAAAATTATGCATTTATATCCTAATGGTATATAAGGTATGTTAATGAAAAACTTGCAGATAGCTTTGTTCACAAATACAAAATCCACTAGAAATAGTTCATTGAACAGTGTGTTGCTGTTTTTTAAATACAAACAACCGAAACACATAGGACAGGGGTGGTCTAGCGGCAACTATCCCAAGGGTCTTTGTTTCCAAGCCAGGTTCAAACCCAACCTTTTTTTTTCTTCATGGGACTGAGGGGGGGTGGGGGGCTGGTGGGTATTTGATGTTCATTGGGGTAAAGTGTAAAAGTGGTTGGGCATAGTCCTGGCCACTCAATCCCACTCTACGCCTTGGCCATGGAAACTGGTTAAACGCTGCTTCACTAGCCCTTACAGATCTGGGTTGTCTGAAAATAATATTTTATTATAGAAAAAAAACTTATATTTTTGTCTGATTGGTCAGTTCTAGCAAACTCTGGTCAAAGGTACCACCATCCAGAAATAATGTTTATTTGAAACATGAACGTTCTAGACACTTATCATTGTTTTAATGGTGAAATAATGTGATTTGCGTTATTCCTGCAAATCAAAGTTAACAAATGTTTTTATCCCCAAGACATGGATATAAAGATTTGCAATCGGAATAGCATTTAGTCAACAACAACAAATAAAATGTAAAAAATATAAACAGTCTTTAAAAAAAAAAAATGGATGCAATTACCATATGGACCAATACTGTTGCAGTCATTGTATAGATTTGTCCAAAGGCACAAAGAAAGAGATCCCTTTATCCTGGGATGCAATTTCAACACCACCCAAAATACCCCATCATCACTGTAACTGTACTATGTGACAGAAAGAAAACTAGATACTCAGAGGGTTTTGCCATTGAAACAGATAATAACTAATCTCTATCAACCAGCTAAAAGCCTCCTATGTCACTGTGTTCCAATGTGCACACAGAAATGGAATGTTAGTCTCCCTTGGTTTGGTTATTGCTTGTTTGGTTTGTTTTTCATTGAGTGGATTCAAAGATTTTTTTTCTATTCAAACTAGTTTTGTCTCATTTTATTAATATCTAAAATGTACATAATTCTTTTTTAACATTTCATTTTATTCATTCTAGATCATTTTTTTTTTCAAATTAATTATAAATGAAATTAAAATAAACTTTATAAAAAATTATACATGAAAATACTTTATCCTACAATTTGAATGAGTTTTACCCCTTTGCTTTCATTAAAGTTATAAATTAAGGTGATTTAGACCCAAAAAAATCTCAACTACTTCAATGATCACAACCAATTGACGAGTGGAAAGATCACATCCAGGTGACAAAGTGGAAAGATCACAACCAGTGGATAAATGTAAAAAGATCACAACCAGCAAACAGATAACTTAACACTGGCCTGCCATGACTGAAGTTACAACAGCAGAAAAACTCTGATGGGCAGCTAAACCTCCACAGGCTCTGTCGCATCTTTTAAGTCGAAGGGAAAGACCTCCAGATCACCACCGCTGTTTTCCGACAAGTTGTCCCTGCAGAAAAGAAATCAGTTCATCTGACTTAGTGCCAGCCATTGGGACTGTTTACAAATGTATTATACATTTGTTTATATTTTTACAGAATAAACATTTACATTTGTAAACATCAAATTGGTTTGTGTATAATTTTAAGCTTGGAGCCTAATACAAAATAAGTTTTCATTCAACTCTTATCAATTTTATAACCCATGTCAGAATGTTGCGTATTGCTGTATTTCATAAGTTTATATGTGTGGTATCTTTAAATGATGTATGAAAACATTTTAAAGCTCATAGTTACTGGTCTTCTGCTAATCTGCAGAAATATTTTAATACTGCATTAGAAAGATGAAATTCAAACAATTTAACTAGTATTGGAAGAAAAAAGTCAACATACCCAAAATCCGACTGGTCACTACTAGAAGGTGCATCCCCTAAAAAGGTGGACATTATGTTACTGCGGTCACTGTAATTACTCCCTGGGGCATAGATTTCTGGCTCCGTGACTGGCATGGGGTTCGGGTCATAATAATGACCGTTGGCAAAGTAGCCCTTGCTGGGGACGGCGTAGTTCGACCCAGCTTTTCTGCCGAGCGAGGCAGTCTTAGGATTGGTGATGATGTTTTTCTTCTGGCTAGTCATCTGCTGTGGTGGCACGAAGGGACTGGATTTCTGAACGCTGGAATAAATGCTGCCGGTGATGATGAAAGTCTCTTTAGAAATGGAATGCCTCTCCCTCTTGGCCGAAGCATTCTTTTTCCCCAGGCTCGGCATTGTGTTGTATCCGCTGATGACGTCAGGCTGCTGTACCTGAGAACTGGCCACCGGGGCGTTGATTAAAAATATCTGCATATCCTCCCTCGAGAGCCCGGAGGAGCTCGGGGGCGACGCAGGCTTTGCATCTGCGCTCTCTGGCGGCAGGCTGAACTTCATCTCGTCAGCTTCGATGGAGCTGAGCAGAGCGGCGTTGGTCATGGATGTGGCCCGGTTGATGGTTGCGAAGCCGGACTTCCGGCCCAGCGTGTTGGCGTACTGCTGCTTCTCTGATGCCGTGGGGGCTTGGCTCATGCTGTAAGTTGAGGCAAGAGGTAAGTCCACGTGGTTGGTTTCAGGTGTCATATAGACAGGATTGATGGCATCCACAGTGTCAAGATCAACGGAAGATATTTGGGCTATGGCCATATCATTGTTATCAAAATCAGAGGTGGCGAACTGTAAGATAAATAAATATCAATGTATAAGATGAATAACTGGGTGACAAAATGTTAATATTTAAGAGATAAAATGAAACAGCAAAATCTGAGGTAGGTAACTTTTGAATACAGTAAATATTTATAATAAACAGTGCATCAACACAGTTGTGTGGTGAATTTGTCTATATAATTATGTACCAAACTGATTAGTGTAAAAAAAATGCATTTTTTAAATGTTTACTAAGGAAAAAATATCTTTTATTTGCTTCAATAAGTGCTTTGTTATGGAGACATTTTAAAAACTATTACAGTATTCACTTGCAAGTCATACAGTTTACTACTATACTAAATGTTTTACAGGTAATAGCCTTGTCCTTGAAGGGGGAGGGGGCTGTTTGCCTTCAGTTGTGAATCCTATGTATGGAAGTATTTTTTGGATGGTAAGTAGTAAGAGATGGGGCTCTATGGTCAAATGACAGCACACTAAGGTTGTCATACTGAAAGGTCTGTGATCAAGTCTCAGTAAAAGCCAGGATTCTTACTCAGGTGGTCCCTCAGTCTGCTCAGCTGGCCACACAATTTCTTGTATGCCATGACCACAGAAACTGCTTTCCTTGACCCATGGACAGGCATGGACCAAAAAGGATACTTTAAATTTTCAAGTGGTAAGGGAGTAGCCTACCTTCCTCTTCTTCAGAACTAGGTGTTCTTAAAGACAATGTCCACATCAGGGAGTAAGAAATAAAAGCATTTCCCAGGATTTCTACAAATGGGAGTCCAGACCCCCCCCCCCCCCCTGGAACCAACAAACAAGTTCTCTTCATCTCTCTAGATACATAGATACACATCCAGACAAACAAGTTCTCTTCATCTCTCTAGATACACAGATACACATCCAGACAAACAAGTTCTCTTCATCTCTCTAGATACATAGATACACATCCAGACAAACAAGTTCTCTTCATCTCTCTAGATACATAGATACACATCCAGACAAACAAGTTCTCTTCATCTCTCTAGATACATAGATACACATCCAGACAAACAAGTTCTCTTCATCTCTCTAGATACACAGATACACATCCAGACAAACAAGTTCTCTTCATCTCTCTAGATACATAGATACACATCCAGACAAACAAGTTCTCTTCATCTCTCTAGATACACAGATACACATCCAGACAAACAAGTTCTCTTCATCTCTCTAGATACACAGATACACATCCAGACAAACAAGTTCTCTTCATCTCTCTAGATACACAGATACACATCCAGACAAACAAGTTCTCTTCATCTCTCTAGATACACAGATACACATCCAGACAAACAAGTTCTCTTCATCTCTCTAGATACATAGATACACATCCAGACAAACAAGTTCTCTTCATCTCTCTAGATACATAGATACACATCCAGACAAACAAGTTCTCTTCATCTCTCTAGATACATAGATACACATCCAGACAAACAAGTTCTCTTCATCTCTCTAGATACATAGATACACATCCAGACAAACAAGTTCTCTTCATCTCTCTAGATACATAGATACACATCCAGACAAACAAGTTCTCTTCATCTCTCTAGATACACAGATACACATCCAGACAAACAAGTTCTCTTCATCTCTCTAGATACACAGATACACATCCAGACAAACAAGTTCTCTTCATCTCTCTAGATACATAGATACACATCCAGACAAACAAGTTCTCTTCATCTCTCTAGATACATAGATACACATCCAGACAAACAAGTTCTCTTCATCTCTCTAGATACATAGATACACATCCAGACAAACAAGTTCTCTTCATCTCTCTAGATACATAGATACACATCCAGACAAACAAGTTCTCTTCATCTCTCTAGATACATAGATACACATCCAGACAAACAAGTTCTCTTCATCTCTCTAGATACATAGATACACATCCAGACAAACAAGTTCTCTTCATCTCTCTAGATACATAGATACACATCCAGACAAACAAGTTCTCTTCATCTCTCTAGATACATAGATACACATCCAGACAAACAAGTTCTCTTCATCTCTCTAGATACATAGATACACATCCAGACAAACAAGTTCTCTTCATCTCTCTAGATACATAGATACACATCCAGACAAACAAGTTCTCTTCATCTCTCTAGATACACAGATACACATCCAGACAAACAAGTTCTCTTCATCTCTCTAGATACATAGATACACATCCAGACAAACAAGTTCTCTTCATCTCTCTAGATACATAGATACACATCCAGACAAACAAGTTCTCTTCATCTCTCTAGATACATAGATACACATCCAGACAAACAAGTTCTCTTCATCTCTCTAGATACATAGATACACATCCAGACAAACAAGTTCTCTTCATCTCTCTAGATACATAGATACACATCCAGACAAACAAGTTCTCTTCATCTCTCTAGATACATAGATACACATCCAGACAAACAAGTTCTCTTCATCTCTCTAGATACATAGATACACATCCAGACAAACAAGTTCTCTTCATCTCTCTAGATACATAGATACACATCCAGACAAACAAGTTCTCTTCATCTCTCTAGATACACAGATACACATCCAGACAAACAAGTTCTCTTCATCTCTCTAGATACATAGATACACATCCAGACAAACAAGTTCTCTTCATCTCTCTAGATACATAGATACACATCCAGACAAACAAGTTCTCTTCATCTCTCTAGATACATAGATACACATCCAGACAAACAAGTTCTCTTCATCTCTCTAGATACATAGATACACATCCAGACAAACAAGTTCTCTTCATCTCTCTAGATACATAGATACACATCCAGACAAACAAGTTCTCTTCATCTCTCTAGATACATAGATACACATCCAGACAAACAAGTTCTCTTCATCTCTCTAGATACATAGATACACATCCAGACAAACAAGTTCTCTTCATCTCTCTATATACATAGATACACATCCAGACAAACAAGTTCTCTTCATCTCTCTAGATACACAGATACACATCCAGACAAACAAGTTCTCTTCATCTCTCTAGATACATAGATACACATCCAGACAAACAAGTTCTCTTCATCTCTCTAGATACATAGATACACATCCAGACAAACAAGTTCTCTTCATCTCTCTAGATACATAGATACACATCCAGACAAACAAGTTCTCTTCATCTCTCTAGATACATAGATACACATCCAGACAAACAAGTTCTCTTCATCTCTCTAGATACATAGATACACATCCAGACAAACAAGTTCTCTTCATCTCTCTAGATACATAGATACACATCCAGACAAACAAGTTCTCTTCATCTCTCTAGATACATAGATACACATCCAGACAAACAAGTTCTCTTCATCTCTCTAGATACATAGATACACATCCAGACAAACAAGTTCTCTTCATCTCTCTAGATACACAGATACACATCCAGACAAACAAGTTCTCTTCATCTCTCTAGATACATAGATACACATCCAGACAAACAAGTTCTCTTCATCTCTCTAGATACATAGATACACATCCAGACAAACAAGTTCTCTTCATCTCTCTAGATACATAGATACACATCCAGACAAACAAGTTCTCTTCATCTCTCTAGATACATAGATACACATCCAGACAAACAAGTTCTCTTCATCTCTCTAGATACATAGATACACATCCAGACAAACAAGTTCTCTTCATCTCTCTAGATACATAGATACACATCCAGACAAACAAGTTCTCTTCATCCCTCTAGATACACAGATACACATCCAGACAAAAGTGGCTCATACCTGCAGCTCACTGTAATCCTCAAGCATCTGGTAGGCCCACTGAATGAGGGACATGGCATCAGACGGGATGCTGGCCACAGGCTCCTTCTTATGAAGTAAGGCTAACACCCGAAATAAACGGTGAATCATGGCCCTGAAACAGGTTTTATGTTTAGTTATTTTAGGTAATTTGGTAAAAATAAATCATGTTGGTTAACGCTAATTAGATCTAATCAGGTACAAGGTCAGAAAAATTGTATTTAATTTTAATGTTTTATTTCAGTGTTTTATTTCAATGTTTATTAATCTCAGTTATTAATTACGTTTACATTTTTTTTAAGAAATGTTTTTCAGGTCCTAGTGCTTTTAAGGGTCAGTGAAGCAGGGTTCACTATCTTCTTTGTGAAATGAATGTAAGTTCAGGCAAAGAGTTACTCACGTGTAGGTGGGCACCCTGGCATCGTTAGGGCTCATGGCTTTTGCTTTGGCCCTCAGTTGGCCAATCAAGTTCATCAGAGAATCAGTATGGAGTCTAAGCCTGTCCAGCTGTGTGACATAATCTAATGGATCAATTTTCCCAATGCCGTTGGTGGTCGGGCTATCAGACTCTGATAGATACATACAAAGATTGGGCTATCAGACTCTGATAGATGCACACAAAACAAAAAACATGCAACAAAATGAGATCATTACTGTGTTGTTGTTGTTTTTATTGCCAAGAGTTATTTTGGTTTCAATGTCATTTTATTACTGCAGATACGGTTTACAATTATTGAGCTGGAATCCTAAAATCAATTGTGTAAACTGCATAGTGATTAAAAAACATGCCACAAGCCCTGACTGAACATAGTTGACAACAAAAAAAAAAAAAGAAGAGCATTACAAATATTATCACAATGGTAAGCTACACTTTTGTGGACTCAAAACTCATAAAATGTACTTATTTAGGCATTAACATAGTTAAGTATTCATTAATTCTAACAGTAATGTTTTAGCTTTTATATTATATTATTTTATATATATTATATTATAAAGAAGATTGTTGCTCAACCGTGGTCTGAGTCAAGTCTTGCATATTTATTCAAATTTTAAATGATGTTAAGTTACTGGTTTTCCTGGTTTGTTCAGGCAACCCATTTTATGCCCGGATGCCACTGTTTTTAAAGTGTGTGTTAAAGCATTGGTAATAGACTGGTGGAGACTGCCAGACACTGCTTTTTTACTCCTGATGTTACATATATTACTTTACAAAACACAAATGATAAACTCACCAAATCCACTGTTGTCATACATGGAATACTAAAAGAAAAAGAGAAAAAAAGATAATCTTTAATGCTACAAAATTGTCAGACAACTTAGACACAATCAAAAACCAGTATGTATTGTCATATATTAGTAAATGTAAGACGCATTTCATTTACTGAATGCATAGTCTTACTCAAGTTGCATAATACACATTCTTGAATGAGATATGGAATGATGTAAACTTTTTATTTGTTCAAAAAGAGTACCAATGTTTAAAGTGTGAATAAATGTTATAGCATTTTTTTTTTAAATACCTAATTTCATGTCACTAAATTACAAAGCTATGACTCTATTAGTATTTTTGTACATTAAAAAACAAAAGCCAGAGCTAATAAAATTATGCTTAGAAGGAGTGTTTGTAATAGTAAAGATAAGAAGATTGTTAACATGCTGTGGAATGTTCAGTATAAGAAATACAAGGAGTGTCACCTGTTTTACATATCCTGTTTCCATCTGCCTCACTGTGTAGTTTTTGTTTTGTAAGTTAACATTTCGCCTTCAAGATGTAAAATAATTAATAAAATTAATACAAAAATGTAGAAGCTTTGTATTATTTATACTGAAAATTGTAATTATTACTGACACTGTGAAACTTAAATTCACATGCCTCCCCACATCTACCCAAGTTTTCTTACTCTAAAATCTTTTTAAAACTCCCAACCTTTTCACAAACTTTACATTCCCAAACTAATTTTCACTAGAATGAGTGGATTATCTTAATTTTAACCGGCAGATACCCTGTCCGAATTCAAAAAGATTTTTGAAACAGTTTTCCAGAAAAAAAACATGAAGGTAGTTTTATTGTAGACTTTTTGAATAAACTACATGGCTATTCACTTTTTATTTAAATATATTTTTATCCTGTTTTGTCCATTTTAGTGAAATTCACAAACTTTCCCAAACCTTTTTAATTTTCCACAAACTATCCATAACTTGAAACACCAAGTCAATTTGTCCCAAACTTATCAAAGCTGTATGGAACATGCTTCCTTACCTTTTCCTCCGCATGCACAAACAGGCTATGGCTATGACAACACAACAGATGAACAGCCCTGCTCCTGCACCAGCAAACACAGCAATGATGACATTGACCTTGGTGCTGTCATCACTTGTCTCTGTGTTAAATGGATCAAATGGAAAGTTGTTGTTTTTTTTATTCCAGAGTGGGTTCTTATTACTCTAAAAGCATTTTAAAATTCACAAATACATAGGTAGTCCAAACAAAAGAATAGTTAGTGGATGTATAGTAATTTTTTTTAAAGTACTAATTTAAGAAGAAAACATGATGGGAGTTTAGTAACGATTCTCAAATTAGATTCACAGTTATTTACTTTTTAGAGAATTCAAATGTTTTTTTTTCACGCTGTTTTGTCTCTTTTTTTAGTGAAATTCACAGACATTACCTGACTTGAAAAATCAAGTCAGTTTTCCCGAAATCTTCACAAACTTTAAAAACTCCAGTCATTTTTTCCTAACTTTCCCAAACCGTACGCAACTTGAACATTATATATTGTGAGATGGGGTGCATAAATGCAGCTGAACATTGTGCAGACTACACAATCCCCCCCCCCCCCCCCATTTGAATCAATCACAGAAACTGTTGAACTCTACTTCACTTATACCTTTTGATTTATTTTCCTTTAAAAAAGAAAAAAACACTTAACAAAGAATTGAAATTTTACACCACTATAACATTACTACATCAAACATAAGTATGTAAGTGCCGAAGTGTTAACAAAATGTTGAAATCGAACTTTAGCTTCCTCAAAGCCTAAGTTAGTGATAGTCACAAATACACAAAGATGGGAGATCACTCACCTGTGCAGACAAGGTTTTCTCCCTGCTGCTGAGCTGACCCAACACAGATGCCCAGACAACTGCCACTTGATTTGGACATAAAGGTGGCACACCTGTTAGGGGGACCACAGTGATCAGAAATGTTTTCATACAGCATGTAATTGACTTATGAATTCAGCTGACTTATGAATTCAGCTATCACATCTTAAAATACAAACATGTCATGTTTTTATCAATAAGCAATAAAAAATGAATCTAATTCTCTAGGGCAGGGGTCGGCAACCTTTTGCTGATGGTGTGTCAAACTAGGATTTCTAAATCATTCAGAACTCTGTAGCAGGACCAAAGCCAAAAGCAAAGGAAATATATAGAGAAAATCGTTAAAACGTTTTATATTTAATTTTTAAAAAAAACGTATTTGTGATTATCCTTCTTTTTTTATTGTATTTATACCAAATACAAATTTAATTAACAAATTTTCACATTTATGGTAACTATTTTGTAAACATTATCATTTGGTTGGCAAGAAAAGGATCTAGCAACTGCTAATATTTACCTAATATTGATTATAATATTTTGTTCTCATTTTAACTGAGATTTTCTTTACTTTGTAAAAATACCCATTCGCCAATCAAGAAATATCATTGTGAGGAATTGTTACATGATAAACATACAAACTGGGTAGCTATTGTGATGTTTAAAATAATGTGCATATAATTTTTGAGTTATATAATATTTATATAATTTTCAACTACTTTTTACAGTTTGGTCATTATAAAGTTATAAGTTGTAGAGCGTTTATTATTTAATAAAAGAAAAATAAGAAACATAATATTTAATATTAGTAATATTACTGCAAATAAAAAGGGCAAATTATCTCCCTTTAATTGAAATAAAGTTTCTAAATTTCATTCAATAGTGATGCCAAACAAGTTATGTTTTGTAATATAACAAATATTAATGACTAATTAGTATTTATTTATATAAATCCAGCATTTTGGTATTCGTTACAAGATTTAATTAATAGAGGTATAAAATTAATTTACGTTAAACAGTTGTATATAAACATTTCCTGCATTAATTGTTTGTCCATTTATCTTTTAAACATTAATAATTACAACAATTGCATAATATAATGCTATCAAAGTAAAGTACCCTTTGGACCAAACTGATCATAGGGCTGGTGAAGCAGCGTTCACCAGTTTCTGTGGCCACGGCATCCCAGGGGATGTGTGGCCAGCACAATGCCCAGCCACTTATACTTTACCCCAACTACTGTCAGGTTTTATTAGAGCTGGGTTCGAACCCAGGACCTTCGGATTGCCAGCGAATACTATTAAAATATTATCTTATATTTATTAAATTATTAAAAACAAAATTTGTTTTAGAGTTACTTAGGCTATATTTATGTTTAATTATAGAAGATGAGCATAAATACTTTTAAAAATATAATTAGTTTGTATCAATTAATGAGTGCCTTGTTTTGAATGCACTTCACTAATTTATAATGGCTGATACATATTTAGACATTTCTGAGTAATGATGTGTAAGTGACCTCTTTGAATGCTTAACACAGCTTTCGTGTGCAATAAATAATGTTCAAACATGTAAGTTGAACCAAAAGCTGAAAGTAGAGCAAATGCCTGGCAGTTGCTAACAGCATTTGATTTTCCTAAGCAACTTCCATCCAGATTTTCCTGCAAATTGGTACATTTCGATGCCCATTTCTTTTTATGTTTAAAATTTATCTGGCTGTGTTTTAAAAGCGCCACTATCCCTTTACTTGAAACAAACAAACAACTACCATACATCTAAGAAAAAACATCAATAAAAAACACCTCTTGGAGTTCTTCCGCGTGCCATTGAAAATGGCTCTGCTTGCCTTACTTTACCAACCCCTGCTCAAAGGGCATAGGTTCTTAACCTTTTTCGGCTCACCGTCCCCATCCCTTTTTTTTAGCGCCCACTCCCCCCACCCCTCTGGAAGTTAAAGGGTCAATATAATTTCCACAATTTTTCTTAGGCAGACCAGATTTGTGTGCTTATTAAATTTACTTATTTATTATCTTTAAAAAAAAAATCTGAAAAGGTAACATATTGTAAGAATTAAATGATCAAAAAATTAACTAAACAAGAGTCTTAAAAAAATCAATATTAATGTTTATTGTTTGCCTGGTGTGTTGCTAGTAATTTGTCTATATTTGTTTCAATTTCGGTTGCAAAATACTTAGGTCTCCACGCTTCACTTTTTTGCAGCTTGTTTTTCATTTTTTTGACAACCAAATGGTTTTAGCATAAAATCCACTTTCCACAAAAGAAGGTGATAAGAATTCAATACTAAAATTGTTGCAAAAACTCACAGACCTAGAGAAACTGATTGATTCTCTCCCAAAGAATCACATTTGCTTTTCAAAAACTCGAGCACCGAATCCAAGTCTCACACATTATATTTAAACGGTCATCTTCTGCTAACAGGCCTGCCTACCCTTGATTTCAAGCTTCAGGGACATTTTGCATATTGCGAGGAGGGTAGGGGTGGGGGTGGGGGGAAGGGTGGTGCGCGCGCACGCGTACAAGTTATTTATTTTTTATTAGAAGGAATATAACTAGTATTGTTTGTTACTAATGTAATTAGATTAAAGTTTTAATTAATAGCACTTTCTGTATTTAACTTTTAAGAAAATCAATAGGCCCAGTTATAAAGCTAAATATTGTAGGCTAATAAAGGCTCTATTGGCCTATAGTATAACAATAGGCCATAGTTGAGTCTATAGTCTATAGCCTAGTTGAAAGCCTAAATAGTACCGTAATAGAAACTAGTAGGCCTACTAAAATGATAGTAGCAGGCCTAAACATATTGATACCTTATATGGCATATACTCCCATACCTAACCTAGTACCGGTACTAGATAATTGTCAGCAACATGATATGCTATGCTTATGCTATAACTATAGGCTAGGTCTATTCTATGTACATGTAATATTAATGTACAGTATTTTTTAATATTTTCCGTAGTTATTTTTTTCCTTAGTATTTTAGTAGGCCTAATCCTATTTAGTTTTTCAATGGTCAGTATAAAAAAGAATAATATATGCATTTAAATTTATAGTTCAGAGATGTAGCCTAGGGCCTAGAGCTAAAAAATGTGTCGGTTTTCAAGAAAATATTAGATCTAGTCTAGATCTAGTCTAGACCTACTTGATGTCTCGCAAAATTGTATTGTTTTACAAATGCGATAACTGGTCATTGGGTAATCATTCATATGGCATTGCATCGGTAGGCCTAGAGATTCATTGTTGTTGTTTTTTGTTTCAGGTTATTTGTTAAACCGCTACATTTTTATATGAAAATAAATTCATCATCGGTCTTGTGTAACTGTTTACGTTTTGACGCCATTTTTAATCGAAAGCTTTTCTGCTATGCGCATGCGTAGTGTGGCTCAAACAGCTGTTCGGCAACACTCGGAAGGCTACGTCATCATCGTCTGCTGTGACTTCGGCTACCGTCGTCTTTATTTTTTACACACGCACGCTTGGAAATTGTGTTACAGATTTCTTTTTTTTTATCCGGGACGCGAAAAAAATTTCCGTATTTTCCGGATCCGATGTTAATATTATTTATTTACAGGACAAATACGGAAATTCCGGGACGGTAGACAGGCCTGTGCTAACCAACGCACCTGTGTGTCTGTGTGCAGTTTCCGTCGCTTGTAGTCCTCGTTAATGAACAATATTTATTTTGCAACATAGTACAAGAGTACAATAAAGGCATATATCTAGTCAAAGACATAACAAGAAAAAAATTTGGCAAACAATAACAAAATTATAGCGAGACAATAATAGTATTACATATATTAATAATAATAATGTAATCTAAATCAGCGGTCGGCAACCAAAGGCACGCGTGCTAAACTTGGCATGCAGAGCGATTTTCAATGAGAGACCTCCAAGAGATGTTTTTTATTGATTAAAAAAAAACATCAACATTTTTCGGTTCTACTCTCTGCCACAGCTGGCACGCAGAGCCATTTCTGTGGGCACGCGAGCATTTACCAAAAATGGAACAGATAAGTTATGGTATTTGGTTTTAATTGCTGTGTTGGCACCTTGAAAGAAATAAGTTGGTCTTGTATAGTACTTTAGGCACGCGGCCTCTAAAAGGTTCGCCATCACTGCTCTAGAGTATCTACAGGTACCCAAAATGAAAGTTCTGGGTTCAAATCCTGGTGAAGGCTAGGATTTTTTCCAGTGTGTCTGACATTAGTTGGGGTAAAGTAAAGGCAGGTAGGTACTGTGCTGGCCACACAATCCCTGGCCACAGAAACTGGTTAGCGCTACTTCTTGGATCAATTAGGTCTGAAGGGTACTTTACTTCATGAAGAGTGTCCATGAGTCTACACACCTCTGATGGGTACATTACTTTAATTGGGGTAAAGTAAAGGCGGCTGGACATTGTGCTGGCCACAGAAACTTCACTGGATCAATTTGGTCAGACTGAATAACTTGCGTTAACTACTTTTTGTTGTCAGTGCCATATAAAACAGTGATGAGACAGCTATACTACTTACTTCAAACAATGGTCAGGCCTGTCACACTGTAGACAATCAGCCTGAGTGCAGGAGGCTGGATAAGGAACACACAAATACAATTAGTGAATTGATGAACAATATTGACCTAGTATACAAACATATCATGAAGAAACATAGGCAACAGGACAATGGTCAACCGTTACTTTCTTATGATCACAAGATGGTGACATGTAAATCTAGGCTGGTTTTGTGGATGTTATATATAGGACAGAAAAGTAGGCTGCCCCTAACAATCTCCAACGGTCCATCTTTCAAGTGCCAGAGATGCGACAGAGCCTGTCTCTCAAGGATAGGTCTCCACAGACACAGTCAATTTTGCAGGGCTGGCCAAATCACAGGAGTGCAAATCTAATCGTCTTTCGAGACTATGGAGCCAATGATGATGATATATAGGACATTATAGAAATTTACTAAACTGTGTAAATTTTAAACTGATAATTAGTCATAGCTTTTTTTTTTAATATCTTTCTCTCCAATTATTTTTTATTACATTTTTAATGCCTCAGTGTAATTTTTTTTCTAAGAAGTATTTTTTTTTAACCAAAAGCTGTTTATAAACTGTATTGCCAAAATATACAATTGAACACTGTACTACAACAATGGGCCCAGCTACCTGTGAGCTACCCCAAAAACACAGGACTGCTAACCTAACGATAAGAAAAACCTGTTGGGCCCACCAAGTTGTAATGGATACCTGGCTTATGAAATATATACTCTTATTTCCAGGGCCAGTTAAGCCATAATACCTAGATGGGAGTCTTTACTATCTGATACACAGTGAAAGAAAGAAAATTGCAACAGAATGCTGTTTACATTTTATAATGGATAGGAGATACATAAGTTATGTATACACAAAAAAAACATTACATGTAAAATTACATAAAAACAAAATCAAACTAAAAGTTACCATTTTTACAGTTTTTTCCATCAGGCTGCAAGATAAGTTCTGCTGGACATGAACAGTTTCCACCACTACAATATGCTGACCAACCACAATTCAACAAACTGCAATTGACTGTCACTGTAGAAATGCAGGAATAATATACATTTAATTATCTATATCATTTTTTAAATATTGCAATGTAAATTGTTGATTAATAGAAATGTTAGAGCGGAAAAAAAAAACACTTTATAATTTATTCGTCATACATAAAAGAGGAATCGGTGGCAAGCACATTTGTTAATTTCCTTCCCTTTCCCCCCAACTTATGTTGGGTAACCATCAAAGCTGAGTAATACACCTCAATAAATTAGACTAGTTACTAAAATTAAAGTACCCATCGTACCAAATTGAGCAACATTCACCAGTTTATGTGGCCACTGCATACATACTAGGGGATGTGTGGCCAACACAATGCCCAGCCGCCTTTACCCCAACTAATGTCAGGTACCCATCAAAGCTGGGTAGACCCATGGACACCTCGAGTTCCGTGAAAAAATTATAGTCTTCACCAGGACTCAAACCAAGGACCTCTGGTACGCCAGCCGAACACGCTGCCACTCAGCCACCGCACCTCTTAAGACTAGTTACTACTGAATGTTAAAGTAATAAGTAAACAAGGATATTTTTATTGTTATTATCATTATTTAGTTCAGACAAGGGACATAACTCTTGGGTTTAAAAAAAAAAAGGAATGAAGGCTTAGGGCCTTTGAAATTTCCACATTAAAAAGAATGTTACAATTTGCAGATAACCAGTGGTGCTAGTCAATTAAATCAGAGAACTGAAAAATCCTCTAATACAACTTAACTGCAATGGTCTGGAGTGTCAAGAATTCTTTGTCTAAACAAATCATTCAATACTCAGGTTATAATTTTTTTTTCTTCTGAAACTGCATTTTCAGATAAGAAATTTGTAAGTAAAAATCTCATATGGTTATAAGAAAACTTGTCAACTCCTTTGATCCAAACTATCTACCGGTTATTTACTAATCAGTTTAGGTAAGTAAGGCTAGAAATGAGACACCCTGGACAGAATTATAAGTATTCCTACCAGTTAATCCTGCAATCAACATTTCTGCTGGCTTCAAGATCATTTTTTTTTCTAGACTCACAATCCCATGTGCTCCTCACCAAAGTCACTGCGGACGGACACAAAAAGTAGTTCTTTGGAGTGCCCTGCTCGTTTGAATTTATGGCCTTCACCATGGAAAGGGTTTGCCTTGGACAATGGGGGATTGTGAGACAAGAGGGTCTTTCAAAAAGAGTATATGTAGGGCTCAACAGCATGGTTCCCTATGCCTCACATGGGATGGAAGGCATACACCCGGGGGTGACACTTCTAGGGGGCGGCAGATATAGCCTAATATAGCACTAAACAAAGCAGTTACAGTATGCAAGGGGGCGTCGCTTTAACATTTGCCCTGGGGTGCTACATGGGCTTGTGAGTGCCCTGACCCTATGACCTTGTATTTACACCAATCACACTGGAGAAACACAACTCCAACACTCCCATGGCAGCTAATCTTGATATATGTATTACAAAAATTATATAAATCATAAACAACCTTTGTTTATGAACATATGTTTATCATAGGTACAAACTAGCAGAATTTATTCTAACTCTTAAAGCCTACAGTGATGGCCACACACTCCACTCCTATGTTGTGGCTAATAAAACCTTTCAGACTTACAAGGTCTGCGAAGGAGACTTCTCAAGCTTTTACTTACCTTTTTCAAAACATCCCTTGCTTAGCGAATACATACTTGTGTGACATTCATACAAGGGGGGAGGTTACAACAAGTTATTACCTGGAGAAGGCTGTGCCCAAGAGCCAATCAGCCACAAGGCCAGACAGAGAAGTGCAGCCAGGGCCCTCCTCACTGTACCCATGGTGTGAGGCTAAGTGCCTTGCACCATAGTGGCTTTCCTCACTCCTTGCTCCATGTCACCTGTACATTAAAACACTATTTTATTAGGCATGGCCAGCATGGCTATCAAAAACAAATGCAATTGTGTTCATGGGGGGCCATGCAATGTTTTCATGGGGCAAAGCCTGACAAGGGGGTGGGTAGCAGAAAGAGGGAGAAAGTGGGAGGTTTACAAGGATTGGTATTATTAAATATTACAAAGGAATGCTAATTCTAGCCTGTCGCTGCTCACCCCCCCCCCCCCCCCACACACACTAACGAATGTGTCAAAAATCAATTATATTGACTATTGATGATAGTATTTAAATTACAATTTGTTATATATACAAACTATAGTATATGTATATAGCCAATAAACCTGGGTTTTAAATTAAGTTTATTGTTTTAGCTTGTAAAAAAAAAATTTCACCCCCCCCCACACACACACAAACAAAACTAACTAGCTTCACACCAACACAAGTGCACAGTTGACATATTACAAGGACATTCTTTGAAGTGTCCTTAGAATTTAGAAGAAGACCAAAAGAGGCCCCGGGGGGGGGGGGGGATTATCTGGGTGGGGTAAATGTTAGCAGTTCTCTGTAGACTGTAGTGTTGGCCTTTATATAGATTATTTCACCAAAGTTAATTTGATGATAAGAATGCTACTAAACTGTAAACTAAATCTAAAATCTAATATTCTAAAACTAAGACATTCTCATTTTACTCTACTAATATAGTAATAACACTACAGGATAAATGTTTTGGCCTACCTAAATGTCTGACATCGTCATATCCCAAAACGCAATAATCTTCTTTATATAAGGAGCGTTTGTAATGTATAAGATAAGCAAATGCTGTATATAGGATTTGTTATCACACAGCAGATTAAGTAAAAACACACACTGGATATTGGGATTGTAATGTTTGTCGTGTAGATAGAGCACAGACGTTTCGCCTTTTAACTCCGCGGAATCACTAATCAATAACAATAGCACATGATGTAGGGCTCAGCAGTCAGAAATCACTTTCATAATACACATACACGAGCAGGCTTCACGTAATAGATACATTTCTCAGAAAACGTTGCGACTCCAACAACGACACTGATAAGTGACCAGACTAGATTGTCCTGTCCTGAACAACTTAATCGATTGATTGTCCCGCTTTTTATTATCGGAATAATTAATTTCCGTAACAATATCTCCCTCTCTCACAATCGTGAAATTTGACCTACACGACGGCTACACGGAGCGGCACTCAAATACCTTGACGGAAGAAACAAAAACAAGTGCGATTAGCCCGCATTTTCCAATACAACAGCCAACACGAAAATCGCATCGGATAAGATCTGCTCGCTCTCTCTCTCTTTCCGTTAAGGTGTTGCGAGTCCTGTGTTATGTCTTGTCTTTTTGAGCATTTGATCAAACATTTGAAAGCCGACGGAGGGGAATGTGGGGAGGGGGTAGTGGGGAGAAGTTTTCGTTGTTGTCTAATATTGACCCTGGAGGAACGAGTCCAAACAATCGATGTGTACCTCTAACCAAGGAGAGAAGGAGAGAGAAAAAAGGAGGGGGAGGGAAAAGAAGGAGGGGCGGGGAAGAATGGAAGGGCCAAATGACAACGGGCGCGAAAAGGTGAACGGCGTAGAAATAAACCGGGAAAGGGGAATGGATGGGGGGGGGGGGTGTTACATTGTGTTGGCGGGTAAGCACCGGCGTCGACTTCGCTCGGAAACATATTGGCGGTTCTCACCCGGTCATCCCCGAAAACACTTCTGCTACGCGAAAAAAATCTACCCAGAAGAAAATGACTCTCTCATAACTCATATGTAATTTAAACCACGGTGATGTACGCTGTGGAAGAAACCAACTCTTGAGCAGTAGATGTAGATCTATACTTATTTCAATGGCTTGAAATATTGGCCTTCAGAAATTCAGAGATACTGAATTTGATTGGCAGTAAGGATTGAAAATA
This sequence comes from Anisus vortex, assembly GCA_949126835.1. NCBI lineage: Eukaryota > Metazoa > Mollusca > Gastropoda > Planorbidae > Anisus > Anisus vortex. Next base: position 43,566,129 of record OX421494.1, on the reverse strand, counting down.
AAATGGAAGTGGGGGGGGGGGGGAGCGAGGTAACATATAGTGGAGCCAGCTATTATACTTTCGTATCCTTTTTTCATCTCGTAATTAAGTACGCTCGACCGCTCATTCTTTATATATATAATATATATATCGCTAGTAGATGTAAAATCAAGATAGCAAAAAAAATGAAAAGTCGCGGTGGCTAATAGAGCTGGATGCAAGTCTGCGAAGAGTGCTGGTTCGAAGCCAGGCCACACTTTTCTAGATTTAAGAACACCCAAAAGTCCATCAGCTCAGACATCATGGACACCAAGTGCGTAAAACAGAGCCTGGGACTGGGCCTCACAGATCCGACCTAATCGGTGGCGCACGGGAAATTTTGACACCCAACTTTATATGGGACGACTCGAAGACTTGGACTGGTTGGTCATATACTACGACTACCGAATAATAACCTCGTAGTTTGGAGGTTAAGATCAGGTCACCCTCGAAAGACCCGGAGGGCACACACACACAGCGAGGACATTAAAGATTTTGGGAATCGATGAGATTGATAATGTGGGTACAATAGAGAACTAAGGGGAAGATTGAACACTAAATGTTATCTAAACAGCTAACTAGCTAGCTAACCAACCAATTAAAAAAATAACCAGCCATGAAACTAAATAATTCACTATAATAAATAAATAGCCATCAAATCGATCAACAAACGTCAAAAAAAAATATTTAAAAACTTACCAAAAAAAATTAAATAACACACACTAATAAAAAATAAAATACAAAACATCTGGAAAGAAATATTTTCTTTGGTCAACATTCAAATAGTTATGAATTAGATCCACTAATCAGTGATTAGATCCCGCGCTTATGATTATAAAAAAAACACACAACGAAAACAAAAAAACAGCCGTAATTGCACAGCGTCCGAAACAAACAAATAATGTTCAATGCAATTTGTGTGTGTTCATGAGATTATAGGATTGGACACACAATTCACGATGAGATCCTAACCTGTTGAGCTAACAGCTGGCTACAAACAAACAAGGCTGCGTCAAATCTTGCTATTTTTAGTTTCACGTGGCATTGGGGTGGGGAGGGGAGGGGGGTGGGGTGAATTTGGGGTTTAGTGCACTATCGAATGAATAGCAATTGTTGAGCACTTGTTTACTTTATTAAACTCAAAACATACAAAAAAAAAAACAAACAAGCGAATTCTACATACCATAACAGAAAAAAAAAACTGCATGTAGGCCTACAATATACTAAATGCTAAAATTTGCCTCTTTGTTTATCAACTTTCTATAAAAATATCTAAGCTAATTCTACAAACAGCTAAACTAATAGTAAAAAAAAAAACAACAACACCCATGTATACGCAATTCAGTCTTAAATGCAAGGCCTCACTACTACATAAAAATTTCTCTTGTTGAACTTATAGGCCAGCTTTTTTACTTTTTTGCAATATACAGGTGTTCAGTTTACAAAGTAGTCAGCTTTCTTTGATAGAAGCCTATCCACGAATCTTAATTACTACTACACAAGCTACATAGGCCTATTTTTAAAAAAGTGTGTTGATTTTTAAACTATCAAAACTCAAAACAGGATGAATGTATGAACTGACTGCAAGCGAAACGTTTTCGGATATTTATCATTATAGCTAGCAATTGAATTCTTGAATTGGCAATATTCTTATCTTAGGCTATACATTACCGACGCTCCTTCTATAAAGAAGATTATTGCGTGCTACGCACATCCGTGGTTTGAAAACTAGTCCTGCTATTTCTAGTAGTGTTTTAAATGATGTTAAGTTACTGGTTTTCCTGGTTTGTTCAGGCAACCCATTCCATGCCCGGATGCCACTCGGGAAGAAAAAAGTACTTATATGCATTTTTTCTCGTAAAAGGGATAAGGAAATAGCAGATTTCACGTGCACTGCCAACAATCGATAAATAAGACTCTTAAAATGCTTAAATGGGTCAATGTTAGTTTCCATACAGATTTGTATTTAACATCACATCTGCCCATGGCCAAAATAAGAGATGGGCAGCATAACGATAAAGGCCCAATAAGGAAAGTATTCTTCGGACCAAATTGATCATAGGGCCGGTGAAGCAGCATTCACCGGTTTCTGTGGCCACGGCAGACTAGGTGATTGTGGGGCCAGCACATTGCACAGCCGCCTTTACTTTACCCCAACTAAGATGAGGTACCCATCAGTGCTAAGTAGACGCAGGGGCACCCTCCAGAACCTGGGAAAAACCCTAGTCTTCACCGGGACTGGAAACCCGAGACCTTCGGTACGCCAGGCGAACGTGCTGCAGCTCTAACGGCCCAATACTAAGTATTAACTATTTTTAATGTATATTATTTACTGATATTTAAAGTTATTTATTTTTTAAATTTAAGATATTGTAAGACAAAATGATCGAAACCACAACACAGTCAACTGCTGCTTAAGATGAAGAAAACAGACAAGACGGCAGTCCTGTTATTTTCAGTGGCCTAACAAGTTTTCTTTATTGGGCGATAACTGCCGGAGAACGACACGGAATTGCTTTTAATAGGTCAAGTCAGACAAATATTACCTCAAGGCAGGTTAGTGGACAGACGTGTTAGAGTTCAATAAATCATTGAACAAATCAATAGATCTAGTTATCAGTACGTTAAAAAAATAATCTTTCTACAGGCTAAACTTTTGAACTATTCAAATAATATAGCTTTAAGTCCGGTCTGCTGAGCCGTAACCGACCTCCTCCTTTCCTATGGGAGGGGGGGGGGGGGCGGCGGGGGGAAACATGCCGAGATTGGACACCCCTCTATCTCCCTTTCTCTCCAGCCAGAGACGACAATAAACTTTTTTTTTTAAGAAACCAAAAAAAAAAAAGACTCAATGGCTGCTTTAAACACCAAATGTTTGCGACTTTTTTCCTATTCTAAATTTTTAAGTTTATACCGGTACGTGCGCGCCAGTGCCCTTGTAAATAAAGAGTGGGCCTAAAAAGATAGTAAAACAATATGTGTGTATGTTTATGTGTACATTGAATCTATATGCTTGCTTTGACTGTGTTTTATAAAACTGACACCATTGTACCAGCATGTCACCAAAGTTATGTCCATCTGAATGTAGGCCCTACATTGCGTGTGAATGTGTGCGAACTCCCCCCCCCCCCCCCCCCGACAATGCGTTTTTTTTTAAATAAAATGTCCCCACTATGTTGTTTTAAGAGTTGCCTTGGATGAGAGTATAAAACAAAAAATGAGACTCAAAAGAAAAAACAACAACCACAACTGACACATGAAAAAAGAACATTGATAATGAAATACTAGGAAAGAACGACGGAGGGACGAAAACACAGATCTAGTGGGACAGAAAGGAGTGAAAGGGAGAGAGAGAGTGAAAGAGAGAGAGAAAGAGAGAGTGAAAGAGAGAGAGAAAGAGAGAGAGAAAGAGAGAGAGAGAAAGAGAGAGAGAGGTGGGAAAAAGGAGACAAGTGGATGAAAATCACGTTTAAAAAAAATTATTTAAAATAGGACTTTAAAAAAAAAAAAAAAAAAAAAAACGCCAACACTTTTGATGACACATGAAGTGACACATGACAGACATTCCTAAACCTTTTTAACCCCAGAGGACCATGTTTACTTATGAATACATCACATGGACATGTTGTACCATTTATATAAAGAAGAGTAAAAACAAAACATAAACAAACAAGAAAACCTTTATGAAAAAAATGTGTCGATTTATTACGCTGAAAGTTAAAGAAATATTTTTGAACAAATTCTCAGAAAATAGAAAACGTTAAAAAAAAAGAAAATCACATGTGAAATCTCGATGAGTTCAATAATTTAGTTCAAAGATGTTCAAGACATAATCAAAGGAAAATGAGCGACCATTTGGGTAGAGTATTCACGTAATATTTGTCAAACATAAATGTTTACGGAACTATGTTTGACACGTTAAGCACGTTATTTCTTTAATGTCTAAATAAAGATGTAACAAATTATGCACCGCTATGCCTAACTGGGCCGAGGTGAGAGATGGGCTGCAGCCGGCGCATTGCTCCGGGAACACCATAAAGTTAAAACGTCCATTAGCTCTAATGGAGCCCGGGAGTCAGCCTTGGTCAAGCATATTCTAATCCTCTCAACGGGCCCTGTGCCAAAGTCAAGTAAAAAAAAATTATTAATAACCCCTTTTCGTTTCTTGTTTGTTTTGTATTTGGCAACCATGAGATGACGGTAAGTTAAACATTTTGAAAAAAAGGTTGGGGTAAGGAATACAAATAAATAACTAACAATCAGCCCTTGTCTACTGGTCATAGTTGGTCGGGTGAGATGCGCAATCAGCCCTTGTCTACTGGTCATAGTTGGTCGGGTGAGATGCGCAATCAGCCCTTGTCTACTGGTCATAGTTGGTCGGGTGAGATGCGCAATCAGCCCTTGTCTACTGGTCATAGTTGGTCGGGTGAGATGCGCAATCAGCCCTTGTCTACTGGTCATAGTTGGTCGGGTGAGATGCGCAATCAGCCCTTGTCTACTGGTCATAGTTGGTCGGGTGAGATGCACAATCAGCCCTTGTCTACTGGTCATAGTTGGTCGGGTGAGATGCGCAATCAGCCCTTGTCTACTGGTCATAGTTGGTCGGGTGAGATGCGCAATCAGCCCTTGTCTACTGGTCATAGTTGGTCGGGTGAGATGCGCAATCAGCCCTTGTCTACTGGTCATAGTTGGTCGGGTGAGATGCGCAATCAGCCTTTGTCTATTGGTCATAGTTGGTCGGGTGAGATGCGCAATCAGCCCTTGTCTACTGGTCATAGTTGGTCGGGTGAGATGCGCAATCAGCCCTTGTCTACTGGTCATAGTTGGTCGGGTGAGATGCGCAATCAGCCCTTGTCTATTGGTCATAGTTGGTCGGGTGAGATGCGCAATCAGCCCTTGTCTACTGGTCATAGTTGGTCGGGTGAGATGCGCAATCAGCCCTTGTCTACTGGTCATAGTTGGTCGGGTGAGATGCGCAATCAGCCCTTGTCTACTGGTCATAGTTGGTCGGGTGAGATGCGCAATCAGCCCTTGTCTACTGGTCATAGTTGGTCGGGTGAGATGCGCAATCAGCCCTTGTGTACTGGTCATAGTTGGTCGGGTTAGATGCGCAATCAGCCCTTGTCTACTGGTCATAGTTGGTCGGGTGAGATGCGCAATCAGCCCTTGTCTACTGGTCATAGTTGGTCGGGTGAGATGCGCAATCAGCCCTTGTCTACTGGTCATAGTTGGTCGGGTGAGATGCGCAATCAGCCCTTGTCTACTGGTCATAGTTGGTCGGGTGAGATGCGCAATCAGCCCTTGTCTACTGGTCATAGTTGGTCGGGTGAGATGCGCAATCAGCCCTTGTCTATTGGTCATAGTTGGTCGGGTGAGATGCGCAATCAGCCCTTGTCTACTGGTCATAGTTGGTCGGGTGAGATGCGCAATCAGCCCTTGTCTACTGGTCATAGTTGGTCGGGTGAGATGCGCAATCAGCCCTTATCTACTGGTCATAGTTGGTCGGGTGAGATGCGCAATCAGCCCTTGTCTACTGGTCATAGTTGGTCGGGTGAGATGCGCAATCAGCCCTTGTCTATTGGTCATAGTTGGTCGGGTGAGATGCGCAATCAGCCCTTGTCTACTGGTCATAGTTGGTCGGGTGAGATGCGCAATCAGCCCTTGTCTACTGGTCATAGTTGGTCGGGTGAGATGCGCAATCAGCCCTTGTCTACTGGTCATAGTTGGTCGGGTGAGATGCGCAATCAGCCCTTGTCTACTGGTCATAGTTGGTCGGGTGAGATGCGCAATCAGCCCTTGTCTACTGGTCATAGTTGGTCGGGTGAGATGCGCAATCTGTAGGCCCTAAATGAACATTTTTTGGCCCTTTCCATAAACACGTTTTTTTTAGGACGTTTGTGCTGGGGAGGCCATATATATCTCCCTCCAAGCCAACCGCCTATGCCTGCAAATGGACACTTTATAGTGTCGAAGGTCGATAACGTGGGGTGATAACAGGAAAACGTTCTAAACGCGGGGGTGAGGTGGGAGCACGCAGGGAGTCGATGGTTTAAAAGAGATAAAAACTTCGACCAAATGTATCCTTAATTTATAGGGAACTATCACAGCTATGCATACAGCAGAGACGGCTCGGCATACAGCAGAGACATTGATGTTCTCTTTTTGTTCGAGAAGCTGTACAAGGAAAAATAGAATAAGCGAGTGAGCACCAAAAGGTTTCATATTCGGACAAGGACACAGTTTGGAAACGTGGCAAGAAGAGTGAGGCTATTCTCGACTGTTACTGCCAACGTCCAGCACAGGGCTTGACTGCAGGTTTAGATACTAACATGTCTCCGTGACAACGCGAGCATACCGTTGTGAATGTTGGAAGTTCCTGAAATTCATTGCGTCTAGAGCAGGCGGACCACGAAGGCCGCTACAAGGTTATTACTAAAAAAAAAATCATTTTAAAAATGCCCAAACTTTTCAAACAAATCCCAAACAAATTTTGACCTGCATGTGTGAAATTTCTTGATGTTAGCTCGCAGTTTAAAAATAATATTTTAGGATGTTGTTTTTTTTAATTGATCTACTTATTTACGACAATACAAGAAAGGACTGGGAGTTTTATTAACGACTTCTCATCTTAAATAAGCTTACATGGTAGGCCTAATTGATTTTTAAAAGATCAACGTATTTTTAATTTTTAATGCGGCTATGTCCAATTCATTCAGCTTTCCAAACTCTCCCAAACTTGATCAGTTTTCCCAAACTTTCACAATAATTTTGAAAAATCAAAGTCAGTTTTCCCCAAACTTTCCCAAACCGTAAGAACTCAGCCCAAGACGGCCCTCCAAGTGTGCACCAAAATCTATACAAGTGGATTCGCGTGGTCTTTTTGTTGTTGATTCATGTGTTGTTGATTTTAGCATTGTTGTTGCTTTCCTGTGTAGTTTGATTTACGCATAGCGAAATAGGAGTTGTTTATACTCTACACAAGTTCCAGAATTAAATTCTTCTTTCAAACATTCATCAAGTGGTTTGAGTTATTATAATTATTATTTTGAACAAGGGACATTTATAACAGCAACAGTATTAATAATGTAAAGTGTAAATTACGTGTATTCATATATAGGCATAGCCATCTATGTTAATTATATGGAAGTTATCTAATAGAAAAGTATTTTGTATACACAGGTGCAACTTCATATATGCAACTATAAACAACAAAGGTCAACATTAAGTTTTAGACGCAATGAACTGAAAATTTGACTAGAGCGGTCAATTTGAAGTAGGCCTAAATGTTAAGCATCCATAAGTTGTGGGAGACTTTACCTATTGCAATCTTAACTGGGTGTGTTGAGAGGGGGCAGGGCTTAAAATAGTTGTTTTTTTCCAAAATCACATTTTCTCTCAGCTATGCCGAGAATGTCCCTATAGCACTAGACTACCAAAGCTGAAACTTCATAAAACCCACCAATCACCTTAAGGCTTGTAAGATTTCATTGATTGGAGTACGTAGCTTTAGCCTCTTTTTTTTGGTGGGGGTTTTCTTAAGCACACAGGGCCCTTACAGGGGGAGAGAACGAATGAAAATTTTAACGACTGAACAACCTGGACGAGTAGTGTGCACTTTATTTCCAACACTTTGCATTCCCATGCTAAAACCTGTTAGCCTTAATGGAGATCAACTTGACTGTTGAAGTCATAGTAGTGGGTCGCATAATTTACATTTTTAAAGAAATAGACAGTTACGAAGGGATGCTTTAGGTATTATGTATTTATTGTTTGGTTTAAATGTACAAGGCATATTATATGGAAATAATGTTTATCTTATCAAAATACTAAAAGTATATGCCTTTATAATATGTCAGATTGATATAATACATCTAGAATAGAAAAAACTAAATTGTAACACCGCAAATGGGTCCTTATACTTAAAGAATAAAATACCACTAGATCTACTAACTAAGAAGGCAAAACAAAAGAAAACTAATATGGTAAATAACCCGTCATGCATGATGAACCAATGTTTAAAAATAGAACTATACAGCAGGTAGTAAAAAATTTGAGTCCACCCACCTGGGTAAGCCACCATGAAGTACCCTCATCAGCCCCCCTCTCCTCACCACTCTCTTAGAGAAGAAGAGGCATGCTACACACACATGAAACCTACAGAATATATTCCCCATTACATTTTTCACAGAAAGGGGGGGGGGGGGAAGAGAATGTCAATGAAGGGGAGGTAATTGGTTCTTATACAATTATTAATTTAAAAGCCGTTAAAATTGTGGTGACTGTTTGAATTAATAACAAGGTGGGAAGTACACATGTTTGTTTTATATTTGCTGTTTTTAAACTAAACAAAAAATTAGACAAGGGCAAGTAGAATGTAAACTATAATACCAGTATGGCCATTAATTAAAAAGAAACAATAATAAATGTCATACAAAAAAAAAAGTAATTAGACTACACTACATGTATTTGTTGTTTTTTGTAGTTTCAGAAAGACATTCTTTAGTTTCTGAATAGCATGCACAAATAACTTCCATACATATACAACATGACATAAACTAATATTTAACTATTTAATTATTTTAACTATAATTAATTATAATTAGTAATAGTACTAATAGTATAGTAATATTATTAATTACAAAAACTAATATTTAACCAAAAAATAGTTATAAAAAGTTGTCATGGATTATGTCAGTAAATTAGTTCTTTTAATTTTAGTTTAACTAGGGGCATAGTGGTTCTACCAGCAGGGGGCTTGAAGGTTAGTATTTTTTGGTGTACTGAGTATACGCTGATTAGTAAGCCCTCCTGAAATTATTTGGGGTAAAGTAAAGGCAACTGGGAGCTAATGTATGCAAAGAGGGCTCCAAGCCAGAAGTAATGTCCAGGTTTGCCCACAATACAACACTAAAGAATTTCAAGACAATATGGAAAGACAAGAAACTAGTCCTCAACACCAATATCAGGCTGATGTGCTCACCTCTACATTTTCTTATATGCTTGTGAGTCATGGACATTAAAAGCTGAGCTAGAAAAGAAGATCAATGCCATAGAGAAGAGATGCTTTAGAAAACTTCTCGGCATCTGCTAAAGAGACCACATCTCCAATGAGCAGATACAAATAAAGGATACTCCAGTAAATTGGACAATACAATGACCTGCTGCCCACAATCAGGAAAAAAAAAGCTGGAATGGTATGGCCACATATTTAAAGCATTAACTTAAGGATAGTTCAATAAAATTAAAAAGTACTTCAACAGAGCGTTGATCAGGTGATGGGTCTTCATAACCACCATTTTAATGAGGGCTTCAAAGTAAAGTGCTGCGTTGATAGCTCCGACACCTTATTCTGCCCGGTTCTAACTACAATGCCGTCAACCTACGCTGCGGGGAATGGATTTAGTGGAACTTTTTGGAAGACCTTAAGGACATTAGTTCCCAATTCTGCTGGGGTCGAGGGGTGTTAGTGAGTGGTGAATTGTTCGTTTTCGTCCCGAGACACGTGTGACGTGTCATATTTTCTGGGGACAAGCAGGTAGGTGGTAGCCTCCAATATATTTTTCCAGCTCAGGTTCAATAGCTCTCAATTAGAGCAGTTTTGTAAATTATATGAACACCAGCAATGCTGGTGTGTTACTTACTATAGCTATGCCAAACAATTTACTTTCTAATTAGTTTAGATTATATTATTTTACAAATTTAGATTAAGATATTTCATAAGTCATTTTTTATACCACTAAAAGTGGGGGTTTAAAAATATTCTTTGTGAAGCACTTACTTGAACTAGGTCTAGACTTCTTTGCTATTTTTTATGAAACTGACAAAATATAGCCGAATATTATTATTATTAATTGCTAGTTCAGTTCTAAGTTATGTTTGTGTCAGTACTAAGTTATATCGTGAACAGGCCTAGTCGCAATTCAATAGAGTTAGTGTAGGCATATCTAATTATTAATGATCTAAGTCTAAATTATGTTAGGCTATACTAAATAGTAAATAGTATAAATGGCATTTAGTTAGATCTAATCTAGATCTAGTCTAGTCTAGTATAATTTGCCCAGGATAGGGAAGCCTGGCGGAGCTTTGTTGCTGCCTAAATGATCCACGGCCACAAGGAGCGATATAAAGAAAAGAGAGATACTAAATAGTAAAACTAAACTGAGCCTACACTTTACACTTTAATGTGTAGCCTCATCCTTATTATTAATTATAATTAGTAATAGTACATATAGTATAGTAATATTATTACAATTTTAATTCTTCAACTTCAACCTCTAGTCTATAGTATAGTTATACTCTACTCTTTAAATATATATATATATAATATATAAATAACTATAATATATTAATATATATACTTGCTACTAGTAGGCTTATAGTCAGCCTATACTTAGACTTGGCTAGAAAGAGTATACTTTTTTTTACTAGTGAAAGGATTCTTGCAATAATAGCCCAAACAACTGCTGCACTTTGCAAGCTAAAAAACATCTGGCGAAGCAAGACAATCTCCCTTTACTCAAAGATTTGACTGATGCGCTCCCTGGCGATGGCAGTTTTTATGTACGACTGTGAAACATGGACACTTACAGCAGATCTCCAGAAAAGAATCAGAGCCATGGAAATGAAATGCCTACGTACAATTTTAAACATCTCCTACAAAGATCGAGTTACAAATGAGGCTGTCCGAGAGCGAATCACCTACGTCATCGGCCCTCATGAGGATCTACTCAGTGCCATTAAATCCAGAAAACTCCGATGGTATGGGCATGTGGCAAGATCCGAAGGCCTGGCAAAAACCATCCTGCAGGGCACAATGCGAGGTGGAAGAAAGAGAGGCAGGCAGAAGAGACGATGGGCTGATGACATCAAGGAGTTGGCCTGGCTTGTCTCTTGCAGACTCCCAGAGGGCGGCGCAGGACCGAGACAAATGGCGTAAAATTATCCAACTGTCAAAAAATGGTTCCCCAACGACCCTCGCTCGGGTTATGGGATAGAAGAAGAAGAAGTCTATTCTATAGTATATAAATATAGATATAGCTTTGCCTACTTTTTAAACGTTTTTTCTTGACCGTTTTCAACACTCAAGTAGGCCTATCACGACCGTGATGTTTTAATTGTCACTTCACTAGTGCTAGTCTAAGTAGCCTACAACAATGTCACAATGACAATAAATAAATATACTAGGTCTACAGGTCTAGTATGTATACACATTAGTCTACAATAAAAAAAAAACACATATAGGCCTATTTGGGTTGTGACTTCAAGAATAGAAGGTAAGAAGGCCTTTACTACTTTACACTACTTTACTTACAGTAGGCTACTTAATTTTTACTGACTTTATACTTTTCTTGTATGTCTTCACCGTACATCACGCCGTCCGTCGACGTCTAACTTCTAAGCATTTAGTTAGATCTAATCTAGATCTAGTCTAGTCTAGTATAAATTTTAGGCTACTCCTGCTGTCTACAATAACCCTTTTTTAAAATAATTTATATTTATATAAATAAAATACTATATAACAGTATTATAGTCTACAAATATATAGGTCCAAATATAATAATTTGCGGCATAAGATTGTACTACATACCTTTTTTTGTCACGTATATTTACTGATGTCTTTGTATTCCTCGCGAATGCAGGTGTGCCATTTTGTCGTTTGCGTGCAATCTAAAAATAGGATATTTTACTATTTTACTGACACGTTCATTAGCCAATCGTCACTGTCGTGTCTACTGCTGGGAGTTTATCAACAAAGCAACAAATTTTAATATTGAACAAATTGTAAGGCAAACTTTTTATGCTACTACAGCGTGTCAGCAAATAAATATTTGACTAAATACTCAAATAGACAGATACAAACTTTTTACTTTAGGCGTATATATAATAAGCTATATTTAATTTTTTTTTCTCAGATAAAAAAAGTAGTAGGCCAATATTATATAGGCTAGTAGGCCTATTTATAGCTAGTTTATGTAAGTAAAAGATCGGAACGGCCAGATCAGCGTTGGCGAACCTATATGGCACGCGTGCCACTGATTCGAGCTGGCACGCATGGGCACGCGAGCATTTATCAAAAATGGAACAGCTTAGGCTTAGTTATGGCCACACCGCATTGTCACCGCAACATTATTTAAAACATTAATAAAAATGCTAGACTAGACTCTTATCTTATACATTACAGACGCTCCTTCTATAAAGAAGATTATTGCGTCCTACGCTCATCCGTGGTCCGAGTCTAGTCTTGCATTTTATTAATGTTTTAAATGATGTTAAGTTACTGGTTTTCCTGGTTTGTTCAGGCAACCCATTCCATGTCCGAATGCCACTCGGGGAAAAAGAGTAGGCCTACTAATATGCATTTGTTCTCGTATAAGGGACAAGGAAAGTGTTTTTGTCTTTATGTTTAGGCCTATCTTAGCTTAATTGCAACAGCGCAGGTTGTTATTGGATTGCATTTCTAAATGTATTATTACTACTTTACTCTTTGCCCTTCTGTCCTCTAGTGTTTCTAGGTTTAGTGATTTGACTAATGGTGTTACTCTTGTTAATTGGGAATATTCACTGATGAATCTTGCAGCTTTTTTTTTCTTTAGTTGATGGGTCCCATACAGGTGCTGCATATTCTAGTATAGATCTAACTAATGTGAGATAGCATTTTAGTTTAGACTCGGACCACGGATGAGCGTAGGACGCAATAATCTTCTCGGTAGAAGGAGCCTCTGTAATGTATAAGATAAGATAAGATAAGATAAGATGGGAACGTCGATTTGTTAAAATAAGTTTATTTCGTTTGTTTTCGCCGCTATTCTTTTTATTTTACTTTAAAATAAACCATATGTTTATGCCTGTGCCATGGACAAGTCTTAACGTGTATGCATGCATAAAAAGTCACGTGCAAAAACATTTCCGTTCTTATTCGATCATTTTATTCGAAACAATGTCTGTGTGCTACTTTACTGGTTGTACTCAAATTTGTTGGGGATTAAAATTTATTTCATTTCCAATAGATGTTTACAAAGCAAAACAATGTATTGTGAAAGTCAGAAGGGAATAATCACCTTTTTAAAATATCAAACTTATTGCTTAATGCAAAAGAATTTTTGTTATTCGTTTTTATGAATTTACGCATTTTATTTTTCAATAACCAAGAAAACGCAACTCTTGACTCATTTATTTTGTAAACAAATAAAAATTTAACGTCACGCGACTAACACTTGAGTATTAATGATCGCCTGTTCACTTTTGATGTTAAAAACGGATTCCTCATAACTAATATTGTATCCTTTGTATAATTCTAAAAGACTAGAACTGGCCGTCGAGGTTGAAATCAATTGTCAAACACCAGCAAAAGCATGCTTTTTTTTGCTTATTAGTTTAAAAATAGAACAGGAAGTTCACGAACATATGGGTTCAAAAGTTCACGCCTCATTAAGACTTGTCCATGGAATTGGCTTGAATGAAAGCACTTCAGATGTAAATAATCATGCAAGGCTTGTGGTAAATTTGCGTTATGCAGACATGACATTATGAGAGAATAAGAGCTGGTGAAATTGTTATCTTTGCCTGAGAGAACACAAGGGACCAGGGCCGGCTCTAGCTTATTTGACGCCCTAGGCGAAAACAAATTCTGCGTCCTCATTAAAGTGCTTTCAGGGGGTCTGCCGGGTATGGAACTTCGAAATAGAGACCGACCGATATTCGGTTTCGGCTTCGTTTTCGGCGCCGAAAATAGGCAAAACCCCTTTTTCGGCGTGTATTCGGTTTCGGCCGAAGCCAAAAGGTTAGTTTTCGGTTTGTTTACGGTTTCGGACGAAACTGATATTGACTTTCGGTCATCAGCCGAATATCTATTTTAACTGTCAAAATTCATAATGCTACGCTATTGCTGCGTCTATTACCAAAAATGTGTGAATTTTTGTCTGTATCCCTGGACGCAATGGTAATGTGGAAAGAGTGTTCTTATTGATAAACGCTCAATGGACAAAGGAAAGAAACAGACTCTCAGTTGACTTTGTAAAGGGGCATCATTCTTACAAAGTACAACTTGAAAAAAAAAAATCGCACATGTAGCCTAAACAGTTGTAGGCTATAGCCTACATTTGTGCTTGCTAACAAGGATCAAAAAGTTGGCTCGTCAGAGAAAGAAGTTGTATAATTGTATTAGGACTATTAAGAAAGATGATAAGGTATTAACTGTAGAATTGACTGTTTTATTTTCAAATAATATAGTCCTAGTATTGTTGCATTTTGAAAAAAAATAGTCAATTGAATTCATATTTTTTTTACACTTTTTCTTGGTTTAATTTACTAATAGATATAATTATTGACAACCATTGTAGTAAAATGGTAAGGATTGCTGGGTCAATTGAACAAAATAAAACAAATGATTTAAATGAAACTCTAAATGTGTCCTCCTTTTTGTACACACGATACGTCTCTTCCTTTGTCCACCTTTTTGTCTCTCTGTGTCCTCCTTTTGGTACCCATGTATCTGGCAACCCTATGTTTGGGTCATCTTATGCTTGTGAGAATTTTTTTAACCCTAATTTAAGTTACATAAAATCTGATACCAGAAACAGACTGACAGATGACCTGAGTGCTACACGTGTCGCTCTTAAAGTTAAAGTTGTTTAAACATAAATACCCCCACCCAGTGCTTTTTTTGTAAAAAAATAGGTGCCGAGTGCCGGTACTCAGTGATGGATTGCCTGACTTTTAAAGCAGTTTCGCATTTTATATTTTAATTCTTATTGCGCGCAATTTTAAAACAATTCAATTTTAACAAATTAATAATATAATAAATTAGCCTTATAATAAACGTTAACATACAAGAAAAAAAAAAAAAATTTCCCCACATTGAAAAAGGTGCCGGTACGCCGTACCGCTGCGTACCGTCACAAAAAAAGCACTGCCCCCACCTATAGCCCTCAAACGTCATTTATGGACGATACCTAGACCTAGACTAGGCTATATATATATAGATTCGCAACACTATTTTTTTAACGTAACATAATGAAGCCCTTAATAATATATAGGCTTAGGTTATTGCTACTATACACTCGACTTAGAGCATCATTGTGCATATTGCGACTGTTGTATTCTACACACAGGCCAACTGATTAAATTTCATGATAAATTAAGTGTCGTGATGAAACAGATGATTTGCAATGTTACTAATATTCTTATGGCGCTTAGTAACAGTTATTAATGAACTCCAAAATATGGTATGCTGTTACAGTAATTGTCACTCCCCTGTTCAAATGGAAAATGTAACGTTCATGTTAAAATATGAAACACTTTTAAAATTACGAATATATGTTTTCTATTTTCGGTGTTAAATAAGCAACAATCTTAGGGAATTTATTTATTTTCATTTCTTAAATAATTTTTTTTTTTAGATTGATCAGAGTTTTATCATCATTGTAAACTTTTCTATTTACCTCCCTCCGGGTTTTTTATTTTTCGACGGAAGTTGTTATTCCGTCATAGATCCATTCCCTCGACAGGAATAGAAGGAAGTGACATTACACAAATTTTATTTATCTTTTTTTAGTTCCAGGCAAGTTTTTCACAATCTAGCTAGTGATTTTTTCGTACCCAAAATATATTTTATTTACACAAAGAAAAAATCTAGACAACACATATCTTAGAAATTTTTTTAATTAACACTCAAATAAGGTGGGCTACCAATAAAATTTGGGATTGTCTCACTCACAGAGTCACTCATTTCACTCAGTCGAACACTGATAAAACTTGATGAGATTGTTTTGAATTTTGAGACAATCGAAGTATTCAAAGTCGTCAAAGAGATATTATTCATTTATCCATAAGTTACCTTATCTTTAGGCCTATACGATTTATGATTCATAAATTATGAGCTATTTAAACGTCATTACCAAAACGTCTTTTGCCTAATCATTATTTATTCATATAATGATGTTCTTTTTTTATTTTATTAAAGTTCACATAGATTTCGTTGCCACTACTCACTACTGTTTAAACTTTAAACTATTAGTCTATTAGTAGTAGTTGCCAATACTATTAGTAATAGTGATAGTATTAGTGTTAGTAGTAGTAGACCTATTTAGTTCTATCTATTACCAACCCACCACAAAAATCAACAAAAATGCTTTTACTTGTCACTTGTGTGAGTTGATGATGATTGCTTTGATGTGAAGACACTGAAAAATGTCAACAAAAAACTATTTTATTTAAATGCATTCATTAGCCTAGAAAATATATATGGGTCCTTGGTGCTTATCCCAGGCCTTGATTGGTTTGTCAGTTACAAAAGTAACAAATACCTTAAACTTTGTGTTATAGGCTTTATAGTTATAGGCTTATAGGAAACTTATAGGCCTAGTAACTTTTAGTAATACTGGGTCACTGGGTTTACTAGACTCATTAGGCATTAGGTCATTAGCCTTTATCTAATTAGGTATCATTATCATTATAATATTACATGTTTCCAAACTTCCAATATATTTTTATTACATTAAAAACACTGTTAACAATCACAAACATAACTTAGAACTGAACTAATACTAACAGTGTTTTTTTGTTAATATGTATATAAAAGTTTAAAAAGTACCAAAGCAGGAAATATTCAATACTCCCTAATGAAATGCAGTCTAGTCTAGTCATCTAACAGACAGTATTCTTGAATTCAAAGCAAATATAATATTCTTTTCACATTCTTTATTACACATTAACAGGTTTTTTGAATTGACAATGGTGTTCAGGATCTATGTGGGAACAATTTAACTGAAACACCAAAATTAAAACAAGAGTTGTCAAAGGCTCTCTAAAATTGTCATCACCGTAAACAACAGCAAAATGCCTGCTATAAGAAGAACTCTGAAAAATGTTGTAAAAAACTACTCTGACGCACAGGTCAAAGTCAGGGAGGCCACATCAAACGACCCTTGGGGACCTTCCAGCACGCTCATGACTGAAATAGCAGATTTGACATACAATGTTGTGGCATTTACAGAAATTATGCAAATGATTTGGAAAAGGTTAAATGATGATGGCAAAAACTGGCGCCACGTGTATAAAAGTTTAGTAGTATTAGATTACATCATTAAAACTGGAAGTGATAAGGTAAGGTTTTATTTTGAATGTTCAAAATTGATTTAAATCTTCTTTTATTAAAAAAAATATTATAGTATATACTCGTGTATTATTAGTTATAAGTCACACATTTTGTAATAAAAAATGTTGATAAAAAGTAAGGGTTGTGACTTATACATCTGACGCTGCTTTTGAAAAGTTTGAAAAACATCACTACTTTGTCATTAAGTTGCAACTATCACCGGCATCGGTGGTTGTTATGATGTAGAATTACTAGGCTATTGCTTAGGCCTACATTTTACATTAAGTAAGTTTGGTAGGTGTAAATATTTTTTTTATATCTTTATTTAACGGAAATTGAAATGGACAAACATTTTAGCTTTTCAGACGCCCACACCCTTTTTATTAGTTTTTGGAGCGATTTTGTATTGCCGAAGTGTAGCGTAAGCCTAAACGAAATTTTAAAAATATTCATTGCAAAATACAATATGGAAAGAATCGTAAATGTGTAAAGTAAAAGCCTTTCTAGACCTATAATATATATATATCTATAGGCATAAAAGCTTTAAGACTAATAGCTTAAGATGCGTTTTATTTTGTACTTATGTCCTAGGCCTAAAGGTTAAATATATCGTACTAATGCAGTGTGTAGCATACCGAGCAAACCGTGCAATGTCTAAGCAATGTTTCCACAACTACGATTGGCAGTTCGACACATTTCAGAAAAATTCTGGACTTAAAAATCTTTTTTTTTTCCAATCTATATAGAAATAATGTGGGCAATGTTGATATTGTCAATAATGTGTTTCATTTTTCCTTAGTTTCATGTAAGAGCTGAAGAAAAAAAGCTTGTCAGTCACGAAGAGAAAGAGATAAAAAGCCAGTACTCACTGCTTTTGTTTTTTTCACCCAGTCGCGTTTAAAATCATTACAAACAATGGCACTTGTGTAACCATGACAAAAAGTTTCCTACATCACCCGTATCATTGATTGTAGTGATGTAGCAATACTAGGATATGCCTTCATTTTACATGAAAATCTTTATCTAGCCTGTAAATAATTCAAACTTAATAACATAAAATCATTGCATGAGTATTGCAAACGCAATGAGAACTAGAGAAAGGGCTGAGCCGATCGGAAGAAAAAAAAACTTGCCCTTTTGGGAGCCTGTGTGTTTGGTCAGGTGATATCATTCGCTGGTTGACATTTCTGAAAACATAGGCTGCTCGTGCGAAAATATATTAAAACACCAGTTGATGTAAACATGTTTTAGACTACATCTTCAGTAGAATGTGCACAATTTTATGAATTTAATTTTGATCTAAGAACTTTATTATCAGTAAGAGAAACATTTATAGCTTATTAAATAAATAGTCATTTCTTTAACACAAAGTAAAAAAAAAAGTTACTTACATGTACAGAAGGTTTAGGCCAATGCAATAACTGTAGCCTACGTTGTTACCTGTAATTAAGATGCCAAAGCACGCCCAAATAAATACTTTAAAATGGGTCTACATTCCGAAATGAATTAAACATTTCATTTAAGTATGAAAAAATATATCCTTTTTCTGGCTGAATGTGGCATGCAATTAGTACGGCAATATTATATTACCCGTACTTTAAAAAAACAAACACAAAATATGAAGCCTGATGTCATTATCATTATTCATTATTACTTGTACACACGCACAATGAAAACAACCCCTTTAATGAGATTTCTCTCAATGAAAACATGCATGTTATTTAAAGGGAAATCATTCTAGATTTGCTTAAAAATCTATTATAAAGAGAATAGAATAAAAAAATTAATGAGAAAAACTAATCTCGTACATTGACGCGGGCAAAGTCGATCTGGACAAAACGTGTTGACTTAAAACAAAATTGAGTCAAGATTAAGGGTGCGACTTATACACAGGTCAATGACAACATATAAGAAAAATAACCCTAAGCTAAGGGTGCGACTTATACACGAGTATATACAATATGTGCTCAATACTTAATCATGCATGTTGGATCATCAATGGTTTTTAAGATATGCATTATTTCCTTTCTCAGAAAAAGAAATTATCATTATATTAAAAATTGTATCAGAATTCAATTGCCAGTTTATTATTATAATTATTTTATATCTATAATGAACTGACAGGGTATGAAAATATTTCATTTCAATATATCTTTTTGAAGTAGAAGAGGACATTTCCATCAATGATTTCTATCATTTGGCTCACTTCTAATCAGACAATGTGGTTTTTACTTCAGTCACAGCCATTGCCATCTGAACACATTTTTAAAAACATTTTCTTTAGATGCTTTGTTTTATAATTGTAAAGCTAGTCAGGTATAAGTTTTGACGGGGTAGGTCTGTTTTGGACATTCTAGTATTTAGGCATTTGTCTCTTTAAAAAATAAAAATGAAATAAAACATTGCTAGTGGGTCTATTGCCATGGTCTAGCTATTGTGTGTATTTAATTGGCTGCAGGCTCTGTGGTTAACTTTTAATGCATCTCTCCCCCCCACCAGGTGGCGCAGCAGTGCAAAGAGAACTTCCATGCCATCAAAACCCTGACAAGTTTCCAGTACATAGATGCTGACAACAAAGACCAGGGAATGAACGTCAGAGAAAAGGCCAAGCAGCTGGTGGCCATGCTCTCGGATGATGAGAGGCTAAAAAACGAGAGGGCCAAGGCACTGAAGGCAAAAGAGCGATTTGCCCAGAATGCAATGGGGGTAGGCAATGGCCATGGAACTACTAGAACTCGTGTAAGAAGAATTTTAATTTTATTTTGATAAACTTTTTTTGTTTCAATGATTATTTATTCACTAAGAAATAGTTCCTAATGGAAATCACGTTTTGGACTTTTCCTTCCAAACATATAAGGTTAGAATGGCACCGATTTTAGCCTCTATTCAGCTTCCTTTTCTTTTTTGGGATGTTCAAGGCAGAAGTTATTTCTTCTTCTATTCTGCTTATGTGTTGTTAATGATGCAACATCTTTCAACTTTTATCCAATTTGATCCCTTAGCCCCCCACAGACAGGCCTTTTGTGTAGCAAGCTTTTTTTTTTTTTTTAAATATTCTTGGTTACAGTACTTTGAAGTGTGAGTGTTGGGGAAACTGTAAAATGAGGAATGAACAAAGCCATGGCCAACTGTATAATAATATATATATATTAACTTTATAGTTTTTACATGTTTATTTAGTGTGTATTTCTACATCCTCATGCCATTACATATCTTTTAGTAATAATAATACACAGACACAATGTATAAGAATACTTTTTCTAGTTCCATCTAAAAATTAACAGTGTGTAATGTTTATTCTTTTTATTTGTGTAATAGGTGAGGATGGGAGGCAGTCCACCAGTTGGAACTGGTTATCAGGATCCATATGGATACCCAGACTGTGAGTAGAGATAGAACTGTATAATGGTAGGGGAGAATACTTTAAATTTAACCAAAAAAAAAATAATTTTATACTTGTACTTTGTTTTCCCCCATATATTTAAATTTATATTGAGAATAATTGGAGTCATAAAAAGTTATCAATTTGACATTTGTTGTTTCATCTTTCTCTTTAACATCTCTTGGGACTATTGAGTTGATCTAAATAGCTGTTTAAATTAGGATACCACCAGCTGAGGCCAAGTTTTGTTTGAACTAAGTAACCTGTAGCCTGACTTGACAGTTCTGTCTGTATTGAGCACTGGTGTAGTTAAATAAATAAAAAAGTACAAACAATTTATACACCTTGGTGATTGTAATTTACTTTATAAAATAATTTAGTCCCATTATTAGTTCTGTTAAATTTCTTTTTTGTGTTTTAATTCACAATCAGTTAACCAGATTTAAATTTTAAATTTATTTTCCTGTCTGACACACTCGTGCCTCCATAGGCAAAAAACCTTGTTTAAAACTATTTTTGAGTGTTATTGTAGTTTTGTTTTGATGAGCGCGCTGAGCGTGCTTGCATTAGCATGGAGTGAGGCGCTATATAAATGACCCATTATTATTATTATTAAATTGTACTAATAATTAGTTAAATTATTATTTAAAAAAAAATACCCACAAAAGAAATTCATTATATAACCTCTGTCACACAGCATCTCCAGGCAGCGGCAGTGCCGGCACCCCTTCAGAGATGGAGTCTGCGCGGCCGTCATCGGCTGGTGAGGAGGAGCTCCAGCTTCAGCTGGCATTAGCAATGAGCAAAGAGGAACACGAGGAGCAGGTCAGAAAACAGAAGTCAGACGACATCAAGCTACAGATGGCCATTGAGCAGAGCAAAGAACAGGCCAAAAATGTAAGCTCTCTTTGTGTTGGTTCTTCCTTTTAAAGATTTTTTCCGTATCACAAGTTTCAACTCGTTAGAATTAGGCACCTGGATTCAAACATTGCAGGGTTTTATAAACTTGGAGGAAAAAAATTTATTATTAACTCATAAGTATACCCATATTTAGTTTCTTTAAAGAGGTTCATGTTTTGCACTCATATCAATTACGGATGTTAAAACCATGTTTTCTTTTCAAAACCGGTTTTCAGTTCTATTGAAAATAAAAAACAGTATTTGGTTTCAAAACCGGAATCGTTAAACATCCCTTATATCAATGCTTGTAGGCAATGTTGGCTAAACTAGCAGATGACACTGATCCCAGGGTCAATGCCCTGGCACTGAAAACTAGTTGTATGTTGCTAAAAATAGATCATAACACCGTTCAATTTGAAATTTGTGGTTTTAAGAGGCTCCAGGCTGGCAGGGTAGAGATAAAGATCTATCACTCACAGCACTTGTATACTTGTATTATGTAACATTCACTAGTCAGTTTCAAGTGGAGATATAAATAAGTAGGTTAGTCATAATATTGTGACCTGTCCTCAATATTTCTTCAGGATCAACTATTGTATTATTCAGCACCCAAGCATAGTGATGTTGGTTGACAAAATCTTTTTTGTGTGGTCCTAGTGAGACATATTTAAAGGCTTATATGCATTACAATACATTACAAATTGTTGGGGGGGGGGGGGGGGGGGCGGGGATGTCAGAGTTCCAATTTGTTAAGGTTTTACTTGTAGTTTTTCTGTGAACTTTTATTTATATGTTGGCCTACTTATTCAATATTTACATATGCACACATTGAGCAAACATTACATTTCATTGTGCTTGTATATAAACCGTATATCAGACATCAAACTTAATATTAATAAAATTAATAAAGAAAATTCAAGAAGTTTATGCTATAATTGTATAAATGTTTTATGTTTTACTTGTGTGTCTGTTTTGTGCTGATTTTTCCCAGGAGCCTAGGGGAAGGGAAATACGGGGGCTCTGGGTTCAAAGGCTCTAATTTATAAATACATTTATCTTTTGGATTTAATTTTTCTGGTCACTATTATCAACTGTTTTAAGTGTATGTAAAAAAAAACAAAAAACTACCCACCTTTTTATTTCTGTGCATGAGTCTTTTTTTTTACAGATTTTATTTTTATTGTCATGGTGAATTAACTGACTAATAAATAAACATGATTACATGTTTTAATATGATATACCAGGAAATGGACACCCAAAATATCTATTCTTCTCAACCTTGCTTGATACATGACATATCTTTACCCAAGATGATAAGTTGAAGATGATATTTGTAAAGTGAAAATTAAATGGTGATCTGGCATGAGCCTGGCACCCCACCCAGAGCTGTAATTTTCTCTCCACCTTATAATAACAGCATGAAACTTTGAGTAACATATCCTTCTTTTTGATATTGCCATGATTAAAAGAAAGAAAAAACAACAAAGTTAACAATAGCATTCTAAGATAGTGTGCCCTCTGACCTCTAGTGGAATCTTAAAAATCTCTCTATACTGTCTTTCATAGGACAGGCGGCGGCAGCAACAGCACCACCAGCCCCAGTACTCAACAGTAAGCCAATTAGCTGTCTGTAAGACTGGCCTTCTCTTTACAGCATGTCCCGGCCCATCTCCAAACAACAAGTCTGTTGACATAGCTTTGTACCGTTCATGACCATCCACCTTGTGCCAATGCAGATCTA
The DNA here is from genome assembly GCA_949126835.1 of Anisus vortex. Classification (NCBI taxonomy): domain Eukaryota; kingdom Metazoa; phylum Mollusca; class Gastropoda; family Planorbidae; genus Anisus; species Anisus vortex. The sequence goes on along the minus strand of OX421494.1, from coordinate 43,542,993 downwards.
TATGTTTATATATATACGTATATTTAGCGACAGGGTGATTCTCTCACCAGGAAACACAAACTTGTTAATGCCAACTTTAATTGTGGTGTCTTATAACAGTTTCACTTGTTTGGTACACAGTAAAGCACAGGGCACACCATAAGGCATACCTCTCACTAAAATATTATAATGCTTTTAAAGTTCAATAACTTTTGGGACAAGATTGTTGGTGTAAGTTTGTTCCCCTGTTTGTCAAAGCAACAAGGAGATGTGTGTATTGAGTTTCCTAAGCAGAGAATCATCCTGTACTTGTGTGTTCTAGCAGTGTGATTTCTTTCTTTTTGTATTTGCTTATTTTGAATTGGGTTCATCTTATTGTGATTTAAACAAACACCTACCAACAACAAACATTTCTGTGTCCTCTTGTCTGTTGTCATGAAAATAAAAAATAACACCCCATCCCTTCCCACAACAACCATTTCTTTCTCTGTGTACAAAATATACACATTTAGTACATGTCAAGTCAGTTTAGCATATTACAAAATAGCCACAATGTCAAAATGACTGTCTCTAAGTATCCACAATGTCAAAATGACTGTCTCTAAGTATCCACAATGTCAAAATGACTGTCTCTAAGTATCCACAATGTCAAAATGACTGTCTCTAAGTATCCACAATGTCAAAATGACTGTCTCTAAGTATCCACAATGTCAAAATGACTGTCTCTAAGTATCCACAATGTCAAAATGACTGTCTCTAAGTATCCACAATGTCAAAATGACTGTCTCTAAGTATCCACAATGTCAAAATGACTGTCTCTAAGTATCCACAATGTCAAAATGACTGTCTCTAAGTATCCACAATGTCAAAATGACTGTCTCTAAGTATCCACAATGTCAAAATGACTGTCTCTAAGTATCCACAATGTCAAAATGACTGTCTCTAAGTATCCACAATGTCAAAATGACTGTCTCTAAGTATCCACAATGTCAAAATGACTGTCTCTAAGTATCCACAATGTCAAAATGACTGTCTCTAAGTATCCACAATGTGAAAATGACTGTCTCTAAGTATCCACAATGTCAAAATGACTGTCTCTAAGTATCCACAATGTCAAAATGACTGTCTCTAAGTATCCACAATGTCAAAATGACTGTCTCTAAGTATCCACAATGTCAAAATGACTGTCTCTAAGTATCCACAATGTCAAAATGACTGTCTCTAAGTATCCACAATGTCAAAATGACTGTCTCTAAGTATCCACAATGTCAAAATGACTGTCTCTAAGTATCCACAATGTCAAAATGACTGTCTCTAAGTATCCACAATGTCAAAATGACTGTCTCTAAGTATCCACAATGTCAAAATGACTGTCTCTAAGTATCCACAATGTCAAAATGACTGTCTCTAAGTATCCACAATGTCAAAATGACTGTCTCTAAGTATCCACAATGTCAAAATGACTGTCTCTAAGTATCCACAATGTCAAAATGACTGTCTCTAAGTATCCACAATGTCAAAATGACTGTCACTAAGTATCCACAATGTCAAAATGACTGTCTCTAAGTATCCACAATGTCAAAATGACTGTCTCTAAGTATCCACAATGTCAAAATGACTGTCTCTAAGTATCCACAATGTCAAAATGACTGTCTCTAGGTATCCACAATGTCAAAATGACTGTCTCTAGGTATCCACAATGTCAAAATGACTGTCTCTAGGTATCCACAATGTCAAAATGACTGTCTCTAGGTATCCACAATGTCACAATGACTGTCTCTAAGTATCCACAATGTCACAATGACTGTCTCTAAGTATCCACAATGTCAAAATGACTGTCTCTAAGTATCCACAATGTCAAAATGACTGTCTCTAAGTATCCACAATGTCAAAATGACTGTCTCTAAGTATCCACAATGTCAAAATGACTGTCTCTAAGTATCCACAATGTCAAAATGACTGTCTCTAAGTATCCACAATGTCAAAATGACTGTCTCTAAGTATCCACAATGTGAAAATGACTGTCTCTAAGTATCCACAATGTCAAAATGACTGTCTCTAAGTATCCACAATGTCAAAATGACTGTCTCTAAGTATCCACAATGTCAAAATGACTGTCTCTAAGTATCCACAATGTCAAAATGACTGTCTCTAAGTATCCACAATGTCAAAATGACTGTCTCTAAGTATCCACAATGTCAAAATGACTGTCTCTAAGTATCCACAATGTCAAAATGACTGTCTCTAAGTATCCACAATGTCAAAATGACTGTCTCTAAGTATCCACAATGTCAAAATGACTGTCTCTAAGTATCCACAATGTCAAAATGACTGTCTCTAAGTATCCACAATGTCAAAATGACTGTCTCTAAGTATCCACAATGTCAAAATGACTGTCTCTAAGTATCCACAATGTCAAAATGACTGTCTCTAAGTATCCACAATGTCAAAATGACTGTCACTAAGTATCCATAATGTCAAAATGACTGTCTCTAAGTATCCACAATGTCAAAATGACTGTCTCTAGGTATCCACAATGTCAAAATGACTGTCTCTAAGTATCCACAATGTCAAAATGACTGTCTCTAGGTATCCACAATGTCAAAATGACTGTCTCTAGGTATCCACAATGTCAAAATGACTGTCTCTAGGTATCCACAATGTCACAATGACTGTCTCTAGGTATCCACAATGTCAAAATGACTGTCTCTAAGTATCCACAATGTCAAAATGACTGTCTCTTAGTATCCACAATGTCAAAATGACTGTCTCTAAGTATCCACACTTTCAAAATGACTGTCTCTAAGTATCCACAATGTCAAAATGACTGTCTCTAAGTATCCACAATGTCAAAATGACTGTCTTTTAGTATCCACAATGTCAAAATGACTGTCTTTTAGTATCCACAATGTCAAAATGACTGTCTCTAAGTATCCACAATGTCAAAATGACTGTCTTTTAGTATCCACACTGTCAAAAGGACTGTCTATTAATAGCCACACTGTTGAAAGGCCTTTCCATTAATAGCCACAGTGTCAAAGACCGTCTCTTAGCGGCCGTAGGGCTTGTTGCAATGGTTCTGAAACATTTTAAAAATTTAGTAACTTTTCACATAGCATTCAAGAAAACATAAAGAACACAAACCTTACTATTCCTGACTCTCTCCCAATATGATATTTTGTGGAGCACCTAGCTATAGTAGAATTTTGTTTGGGAAGGTCTGTTTTCTTAACAATAGAAGAAAGATTTCTTTCATTTAATGTGTGCCCAGCGTCTCAAATTGCTGCCATGTTGTCTTTGGTATTTCTTAGATTCTAATTTTTAGTACACATTTTGAATGTATAGTTTTCTATATTTCATTTGTTTCATTGGGTTTTCTTTATTCTATAAACATTCAACAACTTAGAAAGGCTTATATAAGAGAAAAAAGCTACATTTTGTTTCTGTCTCGGTGGTTGTCAAAATAGTTTTGGCTCTATAGTGGACATGTGGTGAACACATGCTTTGTTGTGCAGTTTTAACTTAACTTTAAGAAAAATATCAAATTAGTTTGTAGTGTTAACTCTCTTATAAATAATTAGCAAAGACACAAAAAGCAAGATGTCTGCTCTGGTAGATTATATGAACTGTATTAACTATCCTCCCATCATGCAATCAAAAGTTATGAACCATCAATTTTTATAAAATTGTAAAAAATAAACTTAAAAATGCAAGGAAGGATTCATTTATAACCTGTGCAGACGTTTTAGCTTTGCATGAAAGCATATCAAAACCATTTCCAATTGAGGCAGCACATTCTGTTCTATTCATTTTCCTCTCTGTTAACAGCAGTCAACTTCATTGATTGACGTTCTGTGATTATATTTCTCCTACAGGAACTGTAAAACCTGTGTCATCAGTAGTTTGCAAATGCCTCACAGAGCCCCTTTCATAGCATCCCCTTTCCAGCTGAGATTAAAAGATAAAAAATTCAATTCCAACATTTTTTAATGCAGTTCCGAAGCCCATCCCCACCTCCCCAGTCGGGAAATTTTCTGCGGGCGCCTAAAGCCTGTGTGACAGTTTGCATTTCCTTGTTCTTTGAGTACTTGTAAATACTAATTCTGGCTTTTTTCCTCATGTTATCATCACACTAACTATTAACCATATTTTTTCTTCTCTCTTAGTGCTCACCAATGTATATCTTTCAGAGTTTTTTTGACATCTCTTACATTCTGACTGGAATGTTGCCTTCCAATAGTTTGCCCACAGTGTTGTGTGATTGTCTTTGCTGCCTAGTATTAACCCCCTAGATGTGTTTTTGCATCAACTCAACTTTCTTTCTTTTTTTAGTTTTCTTTCTAATTTATAATAAATAAAAGCAACGACTGTTTTTTGATTTTGCATTCAATTGAATTTTTTTTTTTTTCAGAAACATTTGACTTATTTTCACAATTATTATTGTTGTTTTTTCTTTTGGCTTATAGAAGTAAAATATTAAATGTATTTTTTTGTGAATAGTCCTAATGAGTGTAAGTGGATAACAGTTATCTTAAACAAATTACTTTGAGTAGTTTGCAAGTCGTAAAAAAAAAATTTAACACTAATATAAAAATTTTCTTTTTTTTTTTACTGTTACTTAAAATATAATAAAATTAAATTTGAATTTTGTGAAACAGATTATTACAATGTTTTAATGTTACAGGTCAGGGGTAAAAGAAAGAAAGGAATGATTCTATTTGAATGTGCATTTACTTGTGCAAACCTTTTTTTTTCTTTTTTTAATTATCAGAACTCACAGCCCAATACACTACTAGACCTGGCCGGACCAAGCAGCAATGCAGACCCCTGGGGTATGCCCCTCTCTACACAGACCACAGACCCGTGGGGGGCGCCTCTCTCCGGGAGCACGGCCTCGGCAGACGCTTGGGGGTCCGGCAGTGCCTCAGGGGGTGGAGCCAGACCCGCGGTATACTCCCCAGTCCAAGGGGTGAGCGCCCAGTCTGCCGACCCTTGGGGTGTGCCGGTTAGCGCCCCCAGCCCACAGTCAACAGGGGGTAAGTGGTCAAACTGTACATATAATCCCTCTTTTTTTTCCTCCATTTGTTTTGACAACCTTCACATAATTCATTATTTGAATACCTGTAATTATTTGTTGTTGTGTGTTTAGGCTGATTGATTGGCACCTTAAAGAAACTAAAAAGACAAAAAAAATTTCAATGTCATATTAAATTAATATTTTTTGAATGTTTAAACTTAAAAAAGAGTTAAGCTAAATTCATTTGAAGAGTCTAGGGGAAATAAACTATTTTGACTATGGGCCCTGCCCTATTTATACATTGTGTGCACTAAGCTTTTCAATTGAAAAAAAAAAGAAAAAAAATGTCCACATTAAAATCAGAAGAATAAATTTAAAATAAAAACACAAGGGATTATCTAACTTACTAATTTTTCAAAAACTACAATCATGTGACATTGTCATTCCTTTTTCTGAAATCTACATTTGATACATCTTTTTTACCAAGTCACAGAATTTACTTGTATGTGACCAAATAGAGCCTGCAGTTACCTTTCCTTGTGTGCATTATTTCCCCTTTGTTCAGAGATTCTTCACATTGAAACAGTGTCCATCTCTTTCCTCCCTTCTTCCCTCCCCCCCCCCTTCACTCCATCATATTTCCAGGTGCATGGACCAGCGCAAGTCCCACACCGCAAGCCTCGGCGTGGGGGGGCCCATCTCCGAACTCTAAGACGAGTTCAGCAGGAGGGGCGGACGTTTTCACTGCCTCCAGAGCACCCGTGACCAACGGCACATCTTCCACAAACAATATTGACTCGGAGTTTGATCTACTTAGTGCTCGCAGTGCGGACTCGTCTCCCATGAAAAATTCAGTTCTGGACGAATTCGATCTGCTAGGTGAGTTCTCATTATGTTGGTGTTTCAAGACTCATTGCATAAGGGGGCCAAAACTCAAGTAACACTTAAGGCCTCAGCAGAATTGCATAAACTTTCATCGATCAGTTGAAAATGTGACCTTTTTTAAAGCAATAATATGAATTCTGTCGCAGGCCTGATATGTTGCCCATGAACCTGAGTTCGACTCCGTTGGCTTAATAGGTCATAGAGTACTAATTGCCAGCCCTGGGATAACTTGTGTATTTTAAAGTGCAGAGCTCATAATCTGTCAGGGACTCGCTGAGATGAGGAGAATAATAAGTCATAGGAAGCCTACCTAGATCCAATTTTGATTCTAATTACTGTGTTGTAACAATAATGTTTGTAGCTGGTGTGAGTGAGAAGTATTGTCAACTAAGCTGCAAGCTGTTTTCTCTCTTGCAGTCCATGCCACACAGCCATATGGATTGTCTTTTTACTTGGCTGTTGATTGTTATTGTATAGTATGTTGGTTACGGTTGAGGGGAAGGCAGACATGCCTACCGTTCCGCTTTTGGCGTATTTGTTCCGCTTTTTGATTAAAAAACACACTTTGTTACGCCGTTACGCTTTTTACTAGTTTTGTTACGCCAAATTGGTAAGTTTGGGTTTTTCATGGGTTGCAATATAGTCCGTGTCTAGGTTGATAAAACAAAGGCACAAAAAAGTCGCAATGCTATAATTATCATTACTTGGGCTTTCTGGGTTTATTAAAAGAGATATTGTGGGCTTTTCTAACGTTTTTTGCGGTATTACGCGTGTTTGGCAATTAATATTCTTTTCCTTTACTGTATTGCTAAGATTGTGAAAATGTCTAAACGTCCTGGCTCAGAAAGTTTAAATATGACTTGTTCAAATTGTAAAAAAACTAATTCAGTGTTATTGGAAGGAATATTCAGAGGAGTTTATTCAGCAAATGTGAATTTAATGTACTTTGTAGGCCTACTAGATCTAGATCCATTGCGAATTGTCTGTGAAACGTAAGCCTACCTACATTTTAAATCTAATAATAGGCCTAGATTTTTTTTTTTTTTTTTTTTTTTTTTTGTTTTGTTTTAAAAGATTGTTAGATAAAGAGTGTTCCGCTTTTTTTATGAAAAATCCTCTTTTTCATCAAGATTGTTCCTCTTTTTAGTCCTTAGGGGTAGGCATGTCTGGGAAGGCAATGATGTATGTCTGATTTGCGCTAGTTTGGGACATTAAAGTAGGCTTGGAAACTGATAAGTCCAACCATCTTGTGTGAAGTGTTAAAGTATTAAGATGAAATTATATACTTTGAAAAGAACCTTTTAATATTGGAAATGTAGTGTGCAGACAGGTGTTTTGTGTGAACATGTTTGTCAAATGCCTCATTAAATTCCTGTTAAATATCACATCTTTATACCCAGGTGGGACGCACACAAATGGGACTTCGGGTGATGCCTTCAACATGGAGGGACTAAGTCAGAACTTGCCAGACAACAAGAAGAGGAGCGCAGAGACTTTTCTAGGGGGACATGCCAATCTGGTCAATTTAGATCAGCTGGTGTCCAGAGCTCCCCCTAAAGGTATATTGCTTGTTTCCTCCCTCTAAATACCTTCTTCCCATCCCTATTTTCTTTAACCATGATCCCCCCATGCCAATATATTGTTCAGCCAGTCATGTGCCTTGTACAATTTTATGTAATGTAGAGCTTTGAGTACTACTGCTTAACTTTAAAAGTTAGGTCTTAAGTTGTTTGTTTTTTTAGGTATCAGGCTACATAATCATATAATAATTGTCACATCTTATCTAGGCTAGGGTTGATTCACTAGTAATGATACCTTAAGTTTCTCAATACCATTGGTTCTATCTTGATATTGCTAGTGTTTAGTTCCAATGACATTAGTCACTAAACTGACCACAGTCCAAGAGTAATTATAATGTTAAAACAAATGCTGTCAGATTTTGTTTTCCTTCAACTAATTCTATAAAGTTGTATGTTCTATTAATAGAATTATTGTATATGTTTATAAATGTATGCATTAAGAGTATTATGATAATTAGGGATGTTACTATCGATTATTTTTTCAAAATGGATTTTTGTTTGTAGAAAACCAATTTTTAAATCAATTTTTGGTCATGCCCATGCCTGAAAAAAATCACAGACCTAATTATATAAATTTCATTTACTTTTTGAACATGTACACTTTTGGTTTAAAGTTCATGAGTTATATAGAAACAATGTTTGACATGTACTTTTTCTTTCTTCTAGTCTTGTTTAGTTAGTCTATACTTTTGAATTGACTATAATGCAATCATTGGTTAGTGAAGTAATTGACTGTTAGGTAGGAAACTCCACCCTTGTTCTTTAGTGATCCTTTGTTACTGGGAAAAAAAAAAAAATCAACAGAAAGATTGATTGGAATAAAAAAAGAAGACATTTTGGTTAAGTAATAAGAATAAGATATACCAGAATAAATGCGGCACGGTAGCCGAGCGGCAGCGCATTCGACTGGCGTACTGCAGGTCCCGGGTTCGAATCCTGGTGCAGGCTAGGATTTATTTCCCGGGTCTGGAGGGTGTCCCTGAGTCTACCCAGCTCTGATGGGTACCTGACCTTAGTTGGGGTAAAGTAAAGGTGGATGTGGATAGTGCTGGCCACACAATCACCTAGTATGCCGTGGCCACGGAAACTGGGGAACGCTGCTTCAATTTGGTCTGACGGGATGCTTTACTTTTTTTTATACCATAAAAAGCCCTAAAAATTCAATTAAAAATGACTTAACACACAAACTCATGGATGTTGATTGAAGGTTCAATTAAAAAGTGGTGAAATCTTTGGAAAAACTCATAAATGTTTATTGAAGGTTCAAAACTCTTGGTTGACATGAATTTAGAATTTAGGCTTACATTAATCATTAATATAGATATTTTATGTAGCACAAAGTAATAGACTATTTAATTTATTGAATAGGAATGAAAGCTAAACAAGTTGTTGTTTTTGTTGTACACTGAGAAGACTTTAGTTAATTATTGTGCTAATTGAAGAGAAACAACAACAGTCCTATTTAAGACTAGCATTAGTTTTTGCAAGGCATTTTATTAATTTTTAATTGCAAATCCAACTTTGTTTTCTAAAAATATTTTCAAAAACTGCCCTTGACATTGATTACTTTTCTAGAAAACCAAAATTGGATTTCATATTTCTGGTTAACATCCCCCCCCCCCTTCCCAATATTCAGTAGGTATTGCTGAATATTTATTTTGATCTCAATAAATTAGTGGTCCCATGTTATGAGTGAATCTGTTTTGGCTATTAGTATACTTTAATGATCTGGCTTGTTCATTCCACGATTAGATTCTACTTTCTTTTGTTATAGTTAAAATAAAATATATCAACGAAGGCAAAACACATTTATTTATAACTATAGTATCGTACCACGGCTGTGTGGTCTAGCAGCAACAAGCTCTGACTGCCTTACCTATGGGTTTGAGAAATGGCTGATGACTAAGATTTGTTCCTGGGTCAAGGGAGGATTCTACACGGCTCTGACATTAGTTGGGGTAAAGTATAAATGACTGGGCATTTGGCTGGCCACACAATCCCCTTGTATGCAGTATGCATTGGCCATGGGGGAACACATGAACATGGTCAGAAATGGATACTTAACTTTTACTTATTTTATTGTAAGCAGACAGTAATGTAATCTCAATCCATCAGAAATTAGCGTGTGATGATATTAATATTGGTAATATATAAATTTGTCTTTTTTAATTCAACGAACTGGCTTTACTATTTCACAGGCAATAACCCCTTTGCGATGACCACAGCCAACAGTAACCCATTTCAAGACCCCAACGCGGGTGTACGATTGCCCATGGCCCAGATGGCGCCCACGCCAGGCCCAGGCTTTATTCAGCCAGTGAACGCAGGCCTGCTGCCCGCCCCTCTTCTTCCCTTGGGCACCATGCAGCCTCAGCCTCCGCAGGGCTACAACCCATTTTTATGAGAGGACGCTCCAGTGGATCCCTGACTTGCAGGGGGGCCAATGATCTTTCTTCTTCTCACTGTTTGTTTGTGCATTGAAAAGAAACTGACACCTGAAACTTTGTGAGTTTGATGATGCAGGGGGAGGGGAAACTACATTTGGACAGGAATTCAATAAATCGCATTCATTAAGAGCATTCATCTTCTCATCAAAATACTGTTATTTTTTTCGTGTGTGTGCGCTGAGAGTAAAAAGTGGTCAGGCTGAGGAAAAAACTTCAAAGGCGGCCCATTTAATTTCGGCAGAGCTGGTTTCTGACAAGTTTGAAAATCATAGATCTTGTTGTCGGGGCACAAGAGACCCTGACATGAAATAGCAGCTGTGTGATATATCTGGGGTCAGGGTCATGGCCCTGAGGACAAGGAGACGTGTGAAACGATGCTGGTGTAAATTTTTACATATTCAAAGATAGACATAAAAGGATGACATCCTGTAAGTCAGCTGTCGCGACGACAGACGTAAAGGACACAAGAAACCCGATGCCACAAACACGTATAAAAAATCATGCCATGTTTCGAAGTTTTTTTCTTTTTTCAAATTATTTACATGTATTTGTGTATTCTTTTTCCTCCCAGTGGAATTAAAAGTTGGAGAAAGAGTATCATCTGTATTTATCCGCACATGTCCGTGCATTATATAAGCAATGTATTTTTCCCCTATTCGCCCCCCCCCCATTCCCCTCTTTCTTTCACTCCTGGTTTTCTCAAAGCTCTGATTATGTTTACTTCCAATCTTATGTTAAAATATATTCCTGTTTCATTAGATGATATGAAGGTCAGAGTTCATGGAAAGCCTTTTTTTTTTTTTCATTATAATTTTTATTTAAGTGTCTCTATGCATAGCCAAAAGACAAGAGAGCACAAGTGTACATTTCAAAAGGTTATCCAAGAAAGTCTATATGCTTTATGTATGCTTGAGTTTGTGTGCGCATTTGTTCCTACACATTTATATATACATGTAAACAGGTCTCCGTTATCTTAGAGTGTGTTTGTCGGGGTTGAACTCATTACAGCTCAAACCAGTGACCAATCACAGAAGCCGCCAGATTTTGTAGCTTAAAACTGCAAGACAGAAGTACCTCTTTCCAGGGTTCTCACAAAGTCTGGAAAGTCTGGAGTTTCAAAAAAATAAATCAAGGCCTGGACAACCTTGAATATTTACTTTTTAGCCTGAAAAAATAGCCTCTGAGTCTGGAAATTTATATTTTTTAAAATTATAAATATCAAGATAGGAGATGGGTGGAAAAAAGGATGGGGCGAGGGAGGGTGAAGAGGGCCGTCAACTCATTTTATTTATTGACAGACTCTTATAATCTTTATAGTGATAAGGTTTTACATTAAGAAATATTGAGTTACTTATCATATGGTAATATAGTAAATTTTAACGTGTTCCGGTAACTTGGAATTTGACTCTTATAGCCTTGAGATAGTCTGGAAACAGCCTTGAATTTGTTTCCAGAAAAGTGAGAACCATGTCTTTCTAAGGTTTTAACCAAGTACAAGTATTTACATATCCCTGCCCCCCCCCCCCCCTTCCGCACCCCCCCCCCCCCCTTTTCCAAATGTAAGGCATTAAAAGAGCCAATATTGTTATTAAAAGTGAGTTGCGGCCCTTGTTATGTGCTGACCTTAAATTTGAAGAAAACTGTTACATCTAAATTTGTGGAGGAACGCTCGATGGAGCTCTCTACTTTACCTTATTACAAATTGACTGCTAGCTGGCCAGATGGAAGCAGTCTCTGCAACTTTGTGAGAAGAGTTGTGTGCCTCCGTCCTACTCCGTTTTTTTTAAGTGGGAGGAAGGTGGTTTTTTTTTATCGTGACAAAATTCTTCTGAGTGAGCTGTTCTTTTAACTCAATCATGGCACAGCGGGTGAAAGACATTTTTGAGACAAATTTGATTGCTTGTACACGAGGTGTTTTTGCCTAGAGGTGTCGTCTCGTGGTGAGCTTGGCTTAGCAAGGATTGGGGTTGTCGGGGGGGGGGGGGGGGCCCACTCTCATCGGTGTTTATGCAGTAGAGTGAGATCATTTTAGTTGTATTAATTAAACACATGAAAACACCTGCATCGTGCTTGCTTGCCTGGATGAATATGTTAAAATAAAAACTTCTGAAATCAAGTGCCACTATGGTTATGCAAACATTTTTGAAATGGTCATGTTGTTCATTTATCTACGGTGGATTATGTTTTTTTTATTTCAGTTTTTTTGTTGTTGATTGTCTTTGTTTTTATTTTTTTCTCCTCTCTGTGTCCCCCCCCCCCTGCTGGACGCTTTCAAATGCTTTGTGAATAACTTGTTGCTAAATGTTGGACTCTTCATTTGTTCACGACCAGATTTTGTGTACATTTGTTCACGACCAGATTGTGTACATTTGTTCACGACCATATGGTGTACATTTGTTCACGACCAAATGGTGTACATTTGTTCACGACCAGATGGTGTACATTTGTTCACGACCAGATGGTGTACATTTGTTCACGACCAGATTTTGTGTACATTTGTTCACGACCAGATTGTGTACATTTGTTCACGACCATATGGTGTACATTTGTTCACGACCAAATGGTGTACATTTGTTCACGACCAGATGGTGTACATTTGTTCACGACCAGATGGTGTACATTTGTTCATGACCAGATTGTGTACATTTGTTCACGACCATATGGTGTACATTTGTTCACGACCAAATGGTGTACATTTGTTCACGACCAAATGGTGTACATTTGTTCGCGACCAGATTGTGTATATTTCTCTACTCTGCTCTATCCTGGGTTTCTCTAGATGAAAGGTGCATGGGGGTGGGTGGGGTGTACATATATGCTTTGTTAAATTATTTTTCTCTTTGTTTTGTAAAATTATGGACTATTGTACATAAGGCCTTATGGAAAGATGTTTTAATCTTTGCTCACATCTGTATGTTATTGCATCCATCTAGACTTGTATGTTAACTTATTCCAGAGAATCAGTTCTTCTTCTAGACTTTTATTTTAGAAGTTCAACTAATAAGACTAGTAGGACACATTTCTCAATGTTTTACTGTATATTTCAGAGAACTTACAATGATACTCTCTACTTTGTAAATTACCAGCAGGCTCTTATAGTTTTCATTCAAAAAATTGTACTGATTAAACTGTTGTTTATGAACTCCTTTCATAACATGGGAACTAAGGTATAAATCTTGTTTATAAATGTAACAGGGTTTTAGTTATAAAAACAAACAAACATGCTAATTCAAGTACTTTTAAGTTCTGTTTTAATATTTTAGAACAACAATAGTTGTGCTGGAGAACAGCAATTGTATGTTAATGTTAAGAGAAAGGAAATAACAAAGTTGTATCAACTATGTAACAGTGTGTGTGTGTGTATGACCCTGCTGTAATCCACATGTTAAGTAGGTAGGATTTTTTAAAAAGAATTATAATGTAATGGAAATTGTAGTTAGCAATAAAGTATAAAGACATTTTACAAAAAAAAAACTGGCAGAGTATTTGACTTTGCCCCGACTTAAAATAAGAATACAAAGATAAAGTTGTGTTTCCTGCCAAATGTTGATGTCTTGTCCTTTGTTTCTGTGACATGTTCTCGAGATCATTTTACACCTTGTATAGTCACAAATGTGAAAACAGCAACACTGTACTGGGCTGTTTGCAATTGAACTACATGGAATTTTTACTACAAATATTCTCTAATAAATTTGTACCATCATTCCATGATCTTATTGGTTTCTTTTTTTTAAACTTTATATTTTTTCTCTTTCTTTCAAGAATTACAAATTATATAAACCCATATTGAGTTAATTACTATAGAAAAATAAAGAACACTACAATTGTATCATAACATAGGCACAGTGGTTACTCTAGGGAAATAGAGAACACTACAATTGTATCATAACAGAGGCACAGTGGTTACTCTATGGAAATAGAGAACACTACAATTGTATCATAACAGAGGCACAGTGGTTACTCTATGGAAATAGAGAACACTACAATTGTATCATAACAGAGGCACAGTGGTTACTCTAGGGAAATAGAGAACACTACAATTGTATCATAACAGAGCCACTGTGGTTGAGCGGAAGCGCGTTTGGTTTGCGTACTGAAGGTCCTGTGTTCGAATCCTGGTGAAGGCTAGGATTTGTACCCAGGTCTAGAGGGTGTCTGCCATCTCATTTTCAGGTTGGTACCTTGGAGTTGGTGCCAGAAGTACCAGTAACATCCAATCACAACTAAGTGATGCTTATTAGTTCTTAAAGATAAAAGTACTTTTGCACTTATCTTGTAAACCGAAGCAAAAAACAAAAGATGTACTGGTAAGCAGATTTACAAAATTTACATTATCTATATGAAAATGCTGATAAATAAACAAGTTCCCTAACTCTCACCCCAAGCAGTATGTGAGAGAAACACAATGAGGATTTAAACAAAAATGTTCAATTCTTTTGATCTATTTTCTTTATAGTTATAGGAGTGTCTGTAATGATAGAATATAAATGAATTTAATGAGACAGTGTTACTGGACGCCACTGTTGGAAGAATAATAATTTTTTGCTTTTTCATTTTACCACTCGATTCTAAATCAACGTTGCTTTAACAGTTCATCATCATCATCTGTCCTTTGGGTTCCTTGTGGAACATAGGGCCTCTGTCAAAGCACGCCACTCTTCACGGTCTCTTGCTAGTCGCTTCAATTCTTCCCAGCTCTTTCCAGTTCTTTCAGTTTCATCCAGTATGCTTCGTCTCCATGTTCGCTTGGGTCTTCCTCTATGCCGTTTACCCTGGGGATTCCACTCTAAGGCCTGTCTAGCTCTGTTGTTGTTATCTTTCCTGAGGGTGTGTCCAATCCATCTCCACTTCCTTTCCATGATTTGTTGTTCTACTGTTCTTTGTCCACACCTCTCCCACAGCTTGGAGTTTTCTACCTTGTCGAACCATTTTTTTTGAGTATATTTCTTAGGCATCTGTTAACAAAGGTCTGGAGTCTATTTTTAGTTTTCTCTGTCGTTCGCCATGTTTCAGACCCATAAAGTAGGACCGTTTTAACGTTTGTGTTAAAGATCCTTACTTTAGTTTTCACAGAGATGTATGTAGATCTCCAGACCTGTTTCAAATTGGCAAAGGCTTGTCGCGCCAGGTTTATTCGACGCTCGATGTCCTCGTCTGCTCCTCCTGATGCACTAACCACACTTCCAAGGTATACAAAGTGATTCACTTGGTCTAAGCTTTGGTTTTCTACTTGTATGTCGCCATCTTGTTGGTGGTTTATTTTCAACACTTTGGTTTTTTGATGGTTTATACTGAGTCCTACTCTTTTTCCGGTCTCACTCAAAGCTGTGGTCTTCTCTTGCATATCCTGTAATCTGTGGGACAGAATGGCCAGGTCATCTGCAAATTCTAAGTCTTCAAGTTTTTGCATTAGGGTCCATTGTATTCCTTTTCCTGAATTAGCATAAGCTTCTTTTGTGACCCAGTCTAGTACTAGAAGGAACAGAAGTGGTGAAAGGAGACATCCTTGCTTGACTCCAGTTGTGACATGGAATTCATCTGACATCTTACCATTATGTACTATTTGGCAGGTAAAGTTTTCATAGAGACTTTTGATGATGGCTATTATTTTATTAGGTATTCCATAGTGCCTCATGATTGACCATATTGTCTCTCTATTAATGCTATCAAAAGCCTTTTCAAAGTCCACAAATGTGGCATAGAGTGGAGATTGCCATTCAATAGATTGTTCTATAATGATCCGGAGTGTTGCTATCTGGTCAATGCATGATCTTCCTCTTCTGAACCCAGCCTGTTCTTCTCTTAGGAGATCATCGCAGGCTTCTTTAATTCTGTTGAGTATTGTTCTGCTGAAGACCTTGCTTGGTACTGAGAGTAGAGTAATTCCTCGCCATTTATCACATCTTGACAGGTCCCCATTCTTTGGAATTTTAATCAGTAGGCCTTTTTTCCATTCTGCAGGAGGGGTTTCGGTTGACCAAATTTTATTAAAGATATTGTGGAGTTGGTTAACAATTTCAGCTCCTCCTTCTTCTGTGTCTGTAATGATAGAATATAAATGAATTTAATGAGACAGTGTTACTGGACGCCACTGTTGGAAGAATAATAATTTTTTGCTTTTTCATTTTACCACTCGATTCTAAATCAACGTTGCTTTAACAGTTAGAATAGGAATATTTTTATTTTATGAATTAATGTTTTAAAATACAAAGCTAAATCTATTAATGGCATGAAAGTTGTATGTTAAAAAACTATGTGAAATAAATAAAAACAAATAAAGGTAAGTTAATGAGTTTATTTCAAGTTAAAGAAACAAAATGTGTTTTCTCAACTAATGCTGGCCTGAATGGAAAGTTTAACATTGTAAAGAAATGTTTCACACAGATTATTCAGATTGGTCTTAATTCTGTCTTGTGAGCAATACTTAGTACATATGAGATTAGGCAGACTTTAAGTAACTGATGATGTTTTTACCTTAATCTATTTTAGTCTTACCAAGCCCACAAAAGCCTTCATGAATGATCTAAAGCTGTGTAGTGAATAGATTGTAAACATTAATGACCACACTGTAAAAAAAAAAGAAGATTCAGATTTTGTAGTTTTTGAAGTAACTGCCCCAGTCTTATATTATATAGTGATGTACTGAACTACTCTTCAAGTGAAAAACACAGTACCGGCAATAACCATAGAAACATTAGAAAATAAAATAAAAAGAGGCAAAGTCCTTTATTAAAATTGGAATAACTCTAAACTACAAAAGTATGACTGCTATTTTTTCCAGTGTGGTCTTCAGAATTACGTTAAGAAGTATCAAAATGTTCACAATCACACCAGAACAAATATTAAAGCACTAGCAATAACAATAGTACTATAACTATAATATTGTTTTTAAATACCATATTTAGAAAAAAATGGAGACAGCTACCACAAAACTAAAAATGAATATTGTGAGGTGAACTAGTTAGTTGAGATGAGACCGCTAGTTTAAGTAGTTATGGTTGTGGTGACCACTAGATTGATATCTATTCAGATAGAGATCCATATTGTAATATAAAAATATAGTAGATGTAAGGAAAAATAAACAGGCTTATTAAAATATCTAAAATCTTTAAAATTTACACTCATACAATTACTAGAATTGGCAAAGTAGCATTTAGAGTACTTAGAAACATTTATTTGTCCAATTACAATTTGAGAATATATTTGTCAAATAATAACAACTGCTACCTAAAGCATTGCCTTCTCTGTAAAAAATATTTTGTGTAACAAGCAAAATGTAGATATAGAGATCAGTGAAAATATTCTGTGGATATCATGTGCACAGTGAACTTTAACCCCTTGAACCTAGTGCACTTTGACATTGATTGCCCTGCACCGAACCAGGCATAAGGCTCTACACCATTTCTTCTTGACAGAAAGCAGATATATTTTTTTACAAGTTACAACCAACATCTACAGGGCTTTCAGAATACCGGTACATCTTTTATTTAAATCTCTAGCAAAGTCTCTAATTCATTATCTACTGAATCATTAGTAACAAAATCTGAGGTTTTATATGGTTTGGAATGAGTGAGGTTAAATCATTTTTTTTAAATACTGTAAACACCAACAAAAAACCACAAAACTAAGTCATGGCGCTGCCATTGCCGTCTATTAACACATGTGATGACATCAGTAATTTATCCCCTGGATTTTCAAGGTGGATTCAACCATCATCATGTGTGTAGTAAGGATATGCTCCACTGTCTACTCTACAACCCCAACAGTAGTAGTATATGTATGGAATCTTATGTTTATTTAGGAATGCCCCCCAACAGGGCATACATTGTCAGTTTTATGCCTTATTTATTTTTTAAGTGCTCACCATTTCATGTGCATTAGACATAAAAAAAATAATTTTTAAACCATAATAAATCAAACCAATTATAGCATATCTGAAAGCTTAAAGTATTCGGACGAGTGGTTTTAGAGTAATTATCAAAAATATACCTTGGACGGGTCAAATTGACCCACCTGGTAGGGATAGGGTTAACTGTGAAACTAGGGATGAGGAATGGTTAGGTTGCCAAACGGGCTGACAGGCACAAACTTGAGAAGCAAACTCTCAGGTCAACAGATGAATGTGTCATAAACATGATAAAGGAGCCCCCATTTATATTCTATTCAAACAGTGCCCCCCCCCCTAAAAAAAAAGGACATACTCCTCCTGCCCGCAAGCACACGTGACATCACCGCCGTGAGAGAGGAATAGGAAACAGTGAAGCGTATTCTTAATGATTGAAACGTGACATGCTGAGCCTAGGATAGAAATGAACAGGGAACCCACTTTCCATTGAACTCTATTGTGACATTTATCAAAACTGTTACTTGCATCAGGAGCTGAGACTGAGCTACATAAGTGATGACAAATGCCATCTCTATATTCAATGGGAGTTCTATATCTCTGTTATATTTTATCAGATGCTCTTTACCAGGTGTTAGTGTTAGTTAATGGAAATTGAAAATGTTATAGTATTATGTATATATATATATATATAGATACAAGTTTAGTTTTAAGATCTATTAAAAAAAAAATGGAAAACATGATTCGAATCTAATTTCATAAAATATAATAATATATTGTACATGATCTTGGATGTGTTCAATAAATAAATATATAATCTAGACTTGCTTCCCTTTATTTCAAAGATAGCCGTTAATGCTCTGCAGAGTCCTGAGGTTTGTTTAAGCCGTCGGTCATGATAGGAATCTTTAGGGAATGCAGGAAGTAGTCTTTATCGTTCTCGCTGTTCACTGTCCAAATGACCATCCGAATGCCTAGACTTTTCCAGAACTTCTTGTGGTCCCTGGATAAAAAAAGAAAAAAAAAAAGAATTTATATGTGATTATCTCCCTTTCCACTTCCATACAAACCCACACAAATATCTTGACAATTTTTTTAAAGTACGTTAATGTAAATTACACAATTGCCTAACATCTATAAATACAATAATGAGTATACAATATAGATTTTAAAAGACAAAAATGGGCTAGTGGCATAATAGAAAACCAAATGAAATCAGTGGAGACAGCTTACAAGCAGACGTTGTCCTTGTTGCACAAGAAGAAAGAGTTTCCGCAAATGTACCACAGTATAGACCAGTGGGCCCAGGCCAAGAGGATGTCCAGCCAAGGGGCAATAACTCTCTTCCACAGCTCCTTGTTACGAGCGACTCCTTGCCCAAGCTCGCTCAGAATGAGGTTGCGGTGGGTCAGGGCAGTCAAGATGTTGGGATCTGCTCTACGCACCTGGGGATAAAATATCTAAGGCTTTATTATAGTACAAAAAAATAAACATGATGATTTGAGACATGTTTAGCTAACTTAACATTGCCTAACAGAATCATTTGCTCTTCTTAGAAACTAAATGTAATACTTGTACAAAAATCACACATTTTACAGTAGGATATTAAACCTTAAAAATCAAACAGACTCAAAGTTAAGAAAATAGATCTATTTCTAGTAGTGGTCACATTCTAACCCAGTATTCTGTGAGATGAAATTATTGCTGCTTAATACATTTGGATTATTTTGGTTGAAATGGCAACACAATCTTTCCCAATAACAGCAAGGATATAAATATGCACACAATTAATATTCAAACAATTCACATTTTGTTTCGCTACAGTCTATACCGGTAGTTTATATTTTTAACATTCAAATTTCTAAGAAAAAATTTTTTTGGTGGCTGATTTTACAGAATGCTTAAACTTACATAAATATATCTGTTAACAAAGCAATTGATATATATGCAAGTAAAGAAATATCAGTAACAAATATCAGCAAGATATGTTTGCAGAAATGCCAGCTGACTAAGAAAGAAAACAGTCTTACAGAGTAAATAATGCTGGGGTAAAAAGAGCAGACAATCCCGAGTTCATACAGCTTTGGATACTTCATGTACAGGCTGGATACAAGCTTTGAGGTCTAAGGGAATAAATTATACATACAAATGTACATAATATGAATACATAGCCTCTAAATATATACTGAGTATACTTGTGTAAATTATACATACAAATGTACATAATATGAATACATAGCCTCTAAATATATACTTGTATACTTGTGTAAGTTCTCTAAAATCATTTTAAAGTTACCAAACTTTTCCCAAATCTTTTCCCAAACTTTACTAAAAAATATTTCCAAAACCAATCTAATGTTAACCGGTAGTGTGCATAAGTAGTTCAAATTGAACATTATTTCAAGGTGGTTTTTCATTAACCGGTAGTGTGCATAAGTAGTTCAAATTGAACATTATTTCAAGGTGGTTTTTCATTAACCGGTAGTGTGCATAAGTAGTTCAAATTGAACATTATTTCAAGGTGGTTTTTCATTAACCGGTAGTGTGCATAAGTAGTTCAAATTGAACATTATTTCAAGGTGGTTTTTCGTTAAGCGGTAGTGTGTATAAGTAGTTTAAAATGAAAAATTATTTCAAGGTGTTTTTTCTCTCCTTATGTAACTTATAGAATCATTTCAAACAAAAACATGATGGTAGTTAAGGATTCCTTAACTTAACAATAGTTATTTAACTTTAAACATTTTAAAGAAATTTTTTTTTCACGCTGCTTTGTTAATTATAGCCAAATCCCAACATTTCCAAACTTCGGTCAGTTTTCCCACTTTCAGTTAAACTTAAAAAAAACAAGTTAATTTCCATAAACTTTCCATAGCCCTGTCTCTTTCATTGAGCCAGTGATGCACCAGCCACATTTTAGTATACAGTGCAACAATTGCTGCTAAGTAAACTCTGTCAAACTGATTCAACTCACACATTTTCATTGACCCTCGACTTATCATAAAGTCATGGCATATTTCATTATAATTGCTTAAAAAAAAACTGCTTGTGACTTATACTCGTATAGTTACTGTGACTAAGTTACTGAAAGCACTTAAAACATCAACTCCACTATTCATTGTGCAATATCTATGACTTGTAAAAAGCATTACCAATACACACTTACCTGAGCAGGGTTACTTTTGCAGTCAATAAACACTACAAGATTGTTACGAACACACATTCCTACGCAGGATTCTAAAGTTGGAATACGTGCCACTGGAAACTTGCTCCTGAAATAAAATGATTGTTTGCATATTCATGTCATTTGATCCCCCGGTTCTTGCGCTTAACTGTTGCTTTCAAAATTATAGACTTTTTCAGAACACTGCACTGTGTAAAATGGCACTCGATGGCCATTGGCAATATGCTTGGAAGATGTACTAAAGGTCCCAGGTTCAAGTCGTGATGACAGTTGGGAATCTTTCCTGGGTGTCCCAGAGTGTCCCTGAGTCTAACAAACCCTCGATTGCGTGATGGAGTCTTGCTGACATTAGTTGGCGGAAGGGCATTGTGCTGGCCACAAAAAAAAACATTGTGTGCCGAGACCACAGGTACTTGTGAAAGCTGCTTCACTTGCTCTGTAGGCCGAAATTTAAATATAAAGCTCATGGCAAAACAATTAATTTTGATTTTCTAAATTGGCCTATATGATATATAATATGTTTCTAACTTATGTCCTTATTTGTTAACACTATGACTTTATTAGACAATCTCTCTATAATTAATAGTTAACATGCTTTAGAGCCCTACTGTCTTACTTATATGTTAGGTCGGTTATTTTATTTTAGTTGTTTGATTTGTTCTATGTTTGTAAAGTTTTGAATCATCATTTAGTTTTTTATCTCTTGGCCTATAGATAGTATCCGTGTTCTTAGATGTTATGTTAAATGCGCTCTGAGCTTACATTATGTTTGTTGGCAGCGCTATACAAATGTCATTATTATTATTAAAATTATTATAATTGATGCACAACTTTTACCTGTTGGAATATTTAGCTGCTGCATTCAGCTCCTGTAACTGCTGATAAGTGAAGTCTGAGACAAAGCCCTTGCCGTCGGTGGTGTCGTCAACTTTAGGGCCGTGTATTAGGACCCCGACCCCGTCTTTAGTGAAGTCCAAATCAATTTCGATGGCAGGAATTCCCAAACTCACAGCCTGCAATAACAGTTTCTACATTATAATACATTGACATTCACATTGTAATTAATATAATGTAAAGTAAAATACCCTTTGGACCAAATTGATCCTATGGCCGGTGAAGCAGCGTTCACCAGTTTCTGTGGCCATGGCATATTAGGTGATTGTGGGCCCAGCATAATGCACAGCCGCCTTTACTTTACCCCAACTAAGGTCAGGTACCCATCAGAGCTGGGTAGACTCAGGGACACCCTACAGACCCAGGGCATAAATCCTAGTCTTCACCAGGATTCCAGCCCGGGACGTTCGGTACACCAGTCGAATGTGCTACCGCTATTCCATCGTGCCCCATTAATATAATGACATACAGGTAATTATGTTGGTGATGGTATATAATGGTTTCCACCACAGTTTCACACCATGAGAATCAATTTTGTAATTAAGAATGTAATTGAAAGACAGTTTTGTCATGTAGTTTTTTTGTTTCTTTAAATAGACAAAACCTGTAAAAGGTAAGTTACGACCGTACCTGTTCGATTGCTTCCAATGTATTTTCTGGTGCATGAAAGCCACCTGCCTTATGGAACACCGTGTTACTTTTGGGGTTTTCCGTGTCGATGGAAAAGAGTTTCACGATCCTCTCGCTGATCCGGCTCTCACCGACAGGCGAGATTCTGACAAACTGAAGGCCGACCATTACAAAGACTGTGAGCGCCAGAGACCAAACAAAGTTGGTTGTGACGAGGGTGTTGAACAGCAGCCAGAGGAGCAGCACGTTGCCAAACAGCACAGCTGTCCTCTGGGACACGGCCATGGTCCTAATCAGGAAACTGAATATTTGGGATTTAAAAAAATGGTTTGCAATTGCATGTACAATGCTGATCTTTTCAGGGTCTATTTAAACAAAATTTATGTAATTCTAAGCTGCATTTCTCAGGAAAAATTAATGTGAATTTAAATTTTTTAAAATCATTACTTAATTTTTAATAAATACTTTTTTTAATGTGAGTTTTATATTCAATTTAACTTTTTAAATGTGTTTTTAATGTCAAAATGCGTTTAACATATCTTTAAAACAAAGGGAACGTTTTTTTTTTAAATATGTTTTAAAAATTATAATGATGAAAATAATGGAATGTTTGTACTGTAGCAATAGAATCTAATTAAACTTTTTTGTGTTCCATAAAAAAAGAAATTCAATTATATGAATGTTAAGCTTATTTCAAGAATCGATTGATCAAACTCACATCATGGTCATAGGGGCTAGAGAATTGACAAAACTTTTGGATTAAATTTATATTACGGTAGCTTTGTAATACAAAAAGTAAACAGTTATAATACTCTGAAGACACAATAAACTTTGCGCTGAAGAATAGATGTATGTATGTTTTATAGTAATGGTATTGTCCTAGTGCATCTAAAATGTTGTTTGGCATACTAAAACGGACACACAAAAATGTCAACAACCAACTGTTGCAATAAACACACGTATTTTTAAAGTAAAATGAAGTACAACTGTGGGATCAATTTGAACTATAGGGCCTGTGAAGCAACGTTCACCAGTTTCCGTGGCATACTAGGAGGTTGTGTGACCGACACAATACCCAGCTGCTTTTACTTTTCCCCAAACTAATGTCAGGTACCCATCAGATCTGGGTAGACTCAGGGACACCCTCCAGACAGGGGAAAAATCCTAGTCTACACCAGGATTTGTACCCAGAACCTTAGGTACGCCAGTCAAAAACGCTGCAGCTTGGCCATGGTAGGAGTAATATTCTATCATTTTGATAACAAATTAAAGCATCACAAATTAACACTGACATTCTGTTTTAATTACAGAATCTAGAAAAGAATCATTTTTAACATGAATGGAAAAAAAACATATCATTATACTATAAATTGTTGATTTAAAATAAAATTATAACTTGACCGCTAAAGCCTTCTATAAATATACACTTAACTCAATGCTATACCTTATTATCATTTGATTGAATCAGGTGTGAATACTCCAATACAATATCAACCAAGTTTAGTTTGTTAGGGATAGAAAATATTATATTCAAACTTATAAAAAAAATGTAGTCCAAGAAGTTCAAAACTATTTATAGAATCACAGCATGGAGAAACAACCCAGATCTGGTTTGAATACAAAGTACAGACAAACTTATCTATTTTTTAATTTCAAATTTAAGATAAGCCCCCCGGAGAAGTTGTTGTTTTTTTTACATCAGTGGTTCTCACAGTGAAGAGAGTGTCACCACACAATCATGGAGTTAGATGATAAAACATACAACATAACAAAAAAAGATTACAAGAAGGACAAAATTATGATAAGATATTGTTGGAATTCTGTCACAAAAATCTGGAAAAAATTAGACCTACTGACTCAGTTTAATGTAACATATCAAGGTCAGTGACTTTAGTCTTATTTCTAAGCCAGAGATAAAAAAAATATTTCATTGCATTGTTCTAGAAATGTCGATCAGCTGATTCTATTCATTACTTAACAACACTTATAGTTATATACTTAGAGATAACATTTTGATAAAGCTTTTCTTTGAATAGCATGACCAGTCAAGCAGTATTAGAGCATTATTTTAAAGCACTGTAGGTAAAGCAGTTACCATGTTTCATAAAAGCTTTGGAAATTCTCCTGCGGTCAGCAAAAAATAAACTATAAAGGATATCCTGGTGACAATACCCGTAGAGATGTGCAAAGAATGATAAGAACAAATGGTGTGACCACTAGACAACATCATCCCTTTCATATCATGTTGGTCCATAGGGATGGTAAAGCATCAATCTCCAGTTTTTGTGGCCATGGGTTACAAGAAGATTGTGTGGCCAGCCACCCTTTTTTCCTCTAATAGTGTCAGGTGCCCATCAGAGATGGGTAGACACAGAGACACTCTACACTCCCTAAAAAAAACTTGGTGTGAACCTGGATTTGAAAGCAAGGTCTATGATATGGTCATTTGAGCTCATTACCTTTACCATGCCCCATTAACCACACAAGATAATTTGTAGATTTGTACCGGTAATCATTTTTTTTAGGTACAGTAAGACACCTATCATTTTCAATATGAAGCTAGAATAGTATTTATCAATTTGGACAAATCACACTGAAGAATGAAGCTTCAAATACCACACGACTCAAATGTAAACATATAGCAGTAAAAAAAATATATGCAAAAGAGAAGTATGTAGACAAATAAAATAGGGTTGTAAGTCAAACTATGAACAATTTCAAAGCTAGAAAAAAGTGTGATATGATTTATGAATAGCAATTAGAAGCAAAATATGTTGAGTTTGTGAGTTGGAAAAAAGCTATATGATGTTTTTATCAACTAGGCCTATATTACTATATTATGGAAGTACTTAACTTCATAAGAGGGCATGTAAGAGTTTTAAAGTAAACTGATATATAATACCTACTGAGATAACATTTATCAACAATGATGACATTGACTCATACTTATATGAGCCAAAGAAATTGATATCTATTTAGCTAAAAGAAGAATGCAACTTGAATTAATCACCAGTAGTATAATAGACTAATCTGTATTTAAAAAATACATGGTCAATTAAAAGTAATCCTGTCTAATTGATCTGTAGAGTCGATGACGGATGTGAAGCAAAGTTTCATTGCTTCTATTGCCATGGCATACTGGGGCATTGTGTGACCAGCACAATGCCAATATAGCTTCCTTTTATATTAAAACTTTGCTCCAATTAATAATGACAGCTACCCAAGGAAGCTAGGAAAACAATGACACGCTCAAGAACCAAAAACAAATCCTAGCCTTCATAATATATAGCCTACATATATATATAATATATATTATATATATATTATTATAAGCTACAGCTCATCCAGTGTGCCCCATAAATGGCCAGTGGAAAGAGATTAATTACCCTTATTTAGATCAATTGATATATATATATATATATATATATATATATGACTATCAACATCAACTATTTCAAGTAAGGCTAAAGTGACGCTAAAGCAATATCAATAATAAAAATGCTTTTGAGTTTTCATTACAATTAGGCCTACTTTGAATTAGGCTGATACTTTCTTGTGAGCTTCATTATAATTATGCCTCATTATGGTGATAAAAAATGTAGGCCTATATTCCTATATTATTTAATAGCTTACAGTAAAAGCTGTAAGCTTAAAATGTTTTTAAGTTAATTTTTACGTAAACATGACGTAACGAAGGGCAAGTCACTTACTAATAAAATAAGTGTACTTAGACTAAGACCCCATACTATAAACTATGAAAAGTTAAGTACTGTAAGTTTAGCATTATCATAATAAATAATAACCGTATCCGCTGTCGACCTACCCCGTAAAGACAGTTGGACTGTAAGTGACTAGGGAATAGGCGTAGGAAAGTGAGTAAATCTTACTAAGTGACAGTAACTTTGACTAACTCACTAAGTCTAAGTGAATATCTGACAGCTGTGAATTGCTAGGCATCACCCGGACCGTAATCGTATCATCGTAACGGTCGTAATGACTAATGACCGTTCGTCAAGAACCAAGTAGCCTACAGCAGTAAATGAATGGTTTACGGCCGGTTTAGCAACACACTATGTAGTATATGCTAGAACAATTGTTGAGTAAATATACATAAAGGCTTGTGATTTTAAGTTTCGTGTAAAGAATTTGTATAGGCCCCTACCTCGAATTTGTGGCACACGATTACAAACAGAAGATTTAAATAGAGTAGGTTCCCTTTGTGGAAATCTTTTGCTTGGCAAAGGGTAGAAGAAATGCTGCAGAATAATGTACAAGAGGGTTATCTTATCTTATCTATAGACCTTTTTAGTTTGACCCCGGAAAAGGGGCGTGGCCTTGAGACTCACTGACATATATTTCTTTTGGGGGCACAAAGATTTTTGTTCCTTCTTTCCATATAGTATTTTACTAAAGGTGTTGGGGTTTTTTAATGTTATTATAGTTGTTTTTTAACTTTAAACCATAAAAACACATGGAGATCTTAAACTAAGAACCTAGGAAGGGAATTGTTAAAAAATAAACGTTTAGAGCTTCTTTATTTTTTAAAGAAAATTTTTTTTTTACCTGGACTCTATGCTTTGGACCTTAATATTATGGTCGATTCTATCGTGATCACTGTGTCATTACTTTTTTGTTGAGTTTCTTCAATGAGAATCAATGTAAAAAAAAAAATTACGTTTAGAACTAGTTTTGTATCGACAAAAAAATAATTAGGACTATAATGCTTTTATTACTGTAGGCTATTCAAGCTATTGCTTAACTTAGCCCTAGACCTAGATCGCTCGTTTTGATTAATAAAAAAGGCAAATATAATTCTAGATATATTTCATGTTGAATGTTTGATAGAGACAGACGCATAAAAAACATAAGAGCCGATGCATCTTCACGAATAGGCCTATAAAAAGCATAGCCATAGGCCATAGCAAATATTATGTTAAACTTTAAAAAAATATATATTGTTCGTAGGAAGAGGCTAATATATATATATATATATAGGCCTATGTCGTATAGTCGGACCTATGACCGTATGTCGGCGTAGGCGTATGTTTTCCATATTGAATATAGATATAGATGATATAGAGATAGGCCTATAGGCCTATTCATATTGTGACTTATTGTCCTTTCATTAGTCCTATGCATGAAATATTATTCAATAACAGGCCTATAAATAAAAATTCATGAAGAAAACACGCACCAGTTTGCAAATATCAAATATATAGCATAGCCTACCTTCATATTCGCTTAATTATTTCATGCAATCGCAATCTCTATAGTAGGCTAAATAGTAAATATTTTCAATTGTTTAATAGTTTAAACTGTTTGAGCTTATAACCTTTAGGCTACTATAATAGGCTAGTACTAATAGGCTAATAGTAATAGGCCTAGGCCTATAGGCAGGCTAATAATTAGGCCTATTATTATAGTAAACTATATGTGATAAGCCGATTCGATATGCTATATTATATTAAATAATAGCTATTATAATTTATAGGCCTATCCTATAGGCCTATCCTATAAGCCATAAGCCTATATTTATAATTTATATAGGCCTTTAGGCTACTTTAGCTTAGCCTATTAGGGCCTATAATACTATATAGCCTATAGCCCCTATAGGCCTACTATAGCCTATAGGCGGCTATAGTATAGCCCTATAGCTAGGTCTAGGCCTACTAATATGTTATAATCCCGCCTAACTACTTCTACATACAATATTTTAACGATAAAACCCCAGAACAAGTCAAACAATAGCATAGGCCTATGGGACATAGACCTAGGCCTTTTCAGAATCAAACTATGATGAGCTTACTTTGGCTTTTCAAGGTTCTTTTGTGACATCGAAATCGAACGATAAAAAAAATTAAAATAATTAAAAGTTACGATTTCTATTGCTACAAATAATAACTTAATACAATATAGCCTACGCGTTGATACTTCAACACAAACAAAGCTTTATAAATATATAACTATGTTAAATTTTATTTGTATGCTTAAAGACGATTTACTGATCGCTCGACGCCAATCTGTATTAACATGGACATGGTTGATGGTAACCATAGACGCATTAGGCCTAGAATGTATAATTAATGTTTTTTGGGTTAAAAACTGGTTCAAAAGGTAAAAGAAAAATACAGTTCGCTCCCTAGCTTCTGGGTATAAAGTTTTTATGAATTAGTTTTTTTGTAAAATGAAAAGCTAATATAATTACGCCCAAAAACCACAAGGCCCCCAGTAAAATAACAAAGGCGAAGAAGGTTTTATTGACAACTTCTGCCCCCTAGCTACTGCGCATGCCTAGACATTGACCTCTTTTTTGGAATAATTAATAAAATGAAAAGGTCTATACATTACAGACGCTCCTTCCATAAAGAAGATTATTGCGATTATTACGATCATCCGTGGTCCGAGTCTAGTCTTGTATTTTTTTTATTAATGTTTTAAATGATGTTTAAGTTACTGGTTTTCCTGGTTTGTTCAGGCAATCCATTCCATGCCCCGAATGCCACTCGGGAAGAAAGAGTAGGCCTACTTATATGCATTTGTTCTCGCATAAACGATAAAGAAAGTGTTTTTGTCTTTATGTTTATCTGAGCTTTGCAACAGGTTGTTATTGGGTTGTATTTCTAAATTAGAAAGGAATCATGTGCTTTCCTGGAAAGTAATGGCATTACTGTCTGATGAAGAATGGGTATGGAAATGAGTCTTTACTAGTAATTTAATTTTACATTTTCTGAGCCTGAAACTACACATCTACCTAAAGGACCTTTAGATCCCAACTAGTATTATTTTCGGAACATGTACAACTTGACGCACTTTCAGCAGTGCAAGGTATTCATGGCTGAAGCAACAGCTGAGTTCCCCACGTCATTTTTGCATGCGAGATCAGGAGCGGTTTTCTGAATAGGATTCAAATGCAGAAGAAGTGAGACTGTTTCAAAACCCATTTGAAACAGATGTGTCCAGTTGCCCAGATAAACTGCAGTTGGAGGTCATTGAGTTGCAAGCAAATCATCTCCTTAGGGACAAGTTCAAAGAAGGTATGGTGGGTTTTTACCAGTTTTCGCCCAGTAACATACCTACGTGAGGAACAATTTGAGAGCAAACTTGTCCGATGATAATCTCAGGTCACTGTATTGGCATCCAGGAAACAATCTATTACATTTCCTCTAATACAGGTGTTCATGAAGTGGCGTACCGGGGGGGGGGGGTGCGGGCCGCACCGGGTGACACCCTCTTAGGGGGTGACACCCGAATGAAAACAAAAAACAATATTTAAAAAAAAATGATAATTTTACAGAGCACGCACTGCTGGTCTAGTCAAATAACAACGGATGACAGATCATAAAGAAATAAATGAAAATGACCAGCAGCACGGTTTGTCATGACCATACAAGATGCAAAAGCTAAAGGAGATTTGCGCCAGCTAACAAAACAATGGTTCTACAATGGCAAGAAAAAAAATGCGTTCAAGGATGGTTTACTCACTTGTCAGTGAGAAATTATACTGTTTTTGCTGCATATTGTTTGCTGTTGATGTTACCAAAACAACATCTAAATTAATGTGTTACTGGGTTTGATAAGTGGTGGAAACTGAGTCCAAAACTACTTAATCATGAGACATCTGAAGAGCACCTATGTTGCCTTGAAAAATGGAAAATATTGGCAGCAGGACTTAAGCTAAAATTAAAATAAAACAATTGATGCCGAAAGTATTGCCTTAATGGATAGGGAGAAGAAAAAGTGGAGGGATATCCTACACAGGCTGCTAGATATTACATTGTTTCTGGCGAAGCAAAATCTGGCATTTCGTGGCCACAACGAAGATGAATCCTTGTTGAATAAAGAAAACTTTCTTGAGATGGTTGAGCTGCTTTCCAAATATGACCCAGTGCTGAAAGAGCACCTAATGAGACTAAAGATAAGTACATGTACAACGGAAGCATCTGTATCTTATCTTTCTCCAAATATTCAAAATGATTTTATAAATGTACTGGCCAACCATGCAAAGAAAAATCTTGTTATGGATATAAAGGCCGCGAGGTATTTTGGAATTATGATTGACAGCACACCTGATTTATCACACACTGACCAAATGTCTGAAGTTATCAGATATGTGAAAATCCACAGTGGGAAAGTTGAAGTGAGAGAAGTGTTTCTTGAATTTTTACCTATAAGGGGGAAAAAAGCTGACGACCTCAGTTCTGACATTTTTAAAAATCTAAAAAATGACGGACTTTATATTATGATGTGCAGAGCTCAAGGTTACGACAATGCTGCCCCAATGTCTGGAATCCATGGAGGTGTTCAAGCCATTTTGAAAAGAAAGAACAAGAAAGTTATATTTAATGGACGTGTGAGTCATTCAACACTCTTTTACCGAAAAAGCTTCATGTATTACACTTTTTGGTACCCTTGAGATAATGTTATCCTTCTTTGCTGCTTCCACTCATGGGGTGTTTTAATTGAACACACTGACGGGTATTTGAAAAGGTTATCTACAACACGTTGGAGCGTTCACCATTCTGCTGATAAACCAGTGAAAGATACGTTTGATGAATGTATTACCGCTTCCAGTTTTAGTGCGTATCATAAATGGTAGCCTGGAGTCAGCCACAGTCCCACAAATGTTTAAGACTGCTGTCATCAAGCCTTTATTAAAGAAAAAGGGGCTCGATCCTAGTGACTGCAAGAGTTTTCGCCCAGTATCTAACCTTCCCTATGTATCGAAGCTTCCTGAGAGGGTTGTCTCTCAGCAGCTTTTACAACATCTAGCCACACATGGCCTGATTGATTTCAATCTGCCTATCGTCCTGGGCATAGCTGTGAGACGGCAATATTACGTGTTCTGAATGATGTTCTATGTAGTTCCTGACCGTGGTGATCTGACTATCTTAGTTCTGTTGGACCTCAGTGCTGCCTTCGATGTTATCAACCATGACTTACTTTTATCAAGACTTCAATACGAGATGGGCATCACTGATACTGCACTTCATTGGTTTACTTCCTACTTGGCAGACAGGACCCAGAGAGTTTCTATCAATCAGACCTTATCAAAAGCCACTTCTCTCATCTGTGGCGTACCTCAAGGTTCAGTTTTAGGGCCTATCCTTTTTGCTTGGCAGAATAATTGATAGCCAAGGATTATCTCGCAAACTATACGCGGATGATACCCAGCTGTACAAAAGCTTCCATCCTGATCATAATGCTTGTGCTGCCGCTGTTAATGCAGTGGAAGACTGCTGTCTAGCGGTGAAAGCGTGGATGACTGCCAACAAACTCAAACTAAATGACGACAAGACTGAGGCAATTCTGTGCGGTTCAAACTTCAATGTTAGGAAAGTCGATATTCCATATATTAAAGTAGGGGCCTCTGATATCTTTTTGTCCAACACTTTCAGAGACCTGGGCTTTATCATTGACAATAAATTAACAATGGGTCCACACATCAGTACTGTGGTTAGGGCCTGCTCCTTCCATCTTCGTGCCCTAGGTCAGCTGCGACCTCTGATTAATAAAAAAAACAGCCAATGCTTTTGCTGTTGCAACAATACAGTCAAGACTAGACTATTGTAACAGTTGCCTGTGGGGTTTACCCCAGAAACAACTGGATAGACTTCAGAAAGTTCAAAATACTGCAGCACGCATTGTGTCACGAGTAAAAAAGCATGACCATATCACCTCGATTCTCAAAGAGCTCCTCTGGCTCCCTGTGACGAAGCGCATCGATCATAAGATTATGTCCCTTACCTTACGCTCCGTCATGGGATAATCAAGACTTACTGGCTATGTTACCGATTGAAAGGGATACTGTGAATGATATAGATTTTGATGGGTTGATTGACAAGATTGCAGTTTTGAAGAGCAGGAAAGGACAAATTTAAATAAAGTACTTTTAATGTAAAAATAACTAACCGTACGGTTGTTTCAATTGTCTATTGCTTTTACTTTCTAAAATTAAATTAATATTATTATTGTTTTTGTCAGATTTGAACTGTAGGCTTGTCTTAAGGAGAGGAAAACTATGGTGAAAGTCGTGGGCGGGGGACGGGGGGGGGGGGTTGACACCCAAAGTTTACCGCACCGGGTGACACCAGCCCTCGGTACGCCACTGTGTACACGTGTAGTGTAACATTTTATTATTAAACATTGACTGAATAAAATAATATTAAATAAATAATTAAAAACAACATCCATGTTTTGATTATTTTTTATTAGGCTCTCGAGTGTGTAGTCGGTCCCCGAACTGCTGTTTGATAGTTAATGCGGCCAGGCCCCACGAGAGGGGGGT
Organism: Anisus vortex; assembly: GCA_949126835.1. NCBI lineage: Eukaryota > Metazoa > Mollusca > Gastropoda > Planorbidae > Anisus > Anisus vortex. The sequence goes on along the minus strand of OX421494.1, from coordinate 43,510,252 downwards.
ACAGCCGGTTACGCCGTGCCGGGGCCCACAAGACCTTAGGGGGGCCCATGAATATTAAAATTTAAAATTAAATTGGCAATTACGCCATTATTTTACATTATTGCTATTAACTTGCTATTAAGCTAAGAGAAGATGCCCCAAAACCTCCTACAATCTCACGTGGCGCTGGAGCCCTTAATTTTGGTATTCTTTGAATGTGTACTTGAACATTTGGTTAAATATGCAATGAAATCTTTAGTTGTAATAAAGGGCCTAATTATTTTTGACATTATTTAGGATCTATTTTTTATTATTTTTCTCCAGAGACACTTACAAATTTTAATATAGACCTATGAGCATTACAGGCTTACAGTTCTCCCAGTTAGCTTAGTAGCCTAGGCCTACATACTCTAGTATACAGGTTCTCTACCTTTTTCGGCTCATTGCCCCCTTTTACATTTTTTTTCCGCTCACCGCCCCGCAACTTAATTTTAATTAAACATAAATAGACCTATAATTAATTCTAAAACAAATTTATTTGTATTATTAATTTTATAAATATAGGAGACTTATTTAATAACACTAGATCTATATCATGTAGGCCTAATTTCTGTAATTATTAATGTTTAAAATATAAACTCCTTAATGCACAAAACATTTAATACAGGAAATGTTTATTTACAACTGTTTAACGTAAATTATTTTAATCCTCTAATAATTAAATCTTGTTTTGAATACCATAATGTTGAATGTATATAAAGAAAAAATAATAATAAGTAATATTTGTTAAATTACAAAACATAACTTTTTGGGCATCACTTTTGAATCAAATGTGGAAACATTTGTTAATAAAAGGGAGATAATTAACCCGTTACATTTGAGCTAATATTTCTGTTTTTTTTTTCTTTTATAAAAAAATTATTGGCTTACATTTATAACTCTGAAATGATCAAACTGTTAAAGTATTAAATTTGAAAATTATATAAATATTATATGACTAAAGAATTTATATGTATATTTTCAAGCATTACAAAAACTACCCATTTTGTATAATTACTCCGAATCTATATCGCTTAACAATAATATAAGGCCACCACGCAAAATGAAATATAGGACATCTCGGTAAAACTGAGATCAAAATATCTCTAATATTAGCATATGTTAGGACGACAGTGATCGGTCAGCAGGTTTGACAGGCCGGTGAACCAACAATAGGACCAGACGGCCGCATACCATAATTGCCAAATACTGACCCCTAATTCATCGAAAAGTCATTGCGATTCCTATTTCTTATTAGTTTAATAATGTGTATGCCTAATGTTGGGGGATATCAGATATTTAGCAGCACTTGCGTTTACATCATATTTCATCCTAAAACTAATCGATTCAAATAGCTGAGGTGTTCAAATTATATCAGGTACGTTTGTATCGCCCCCCTTGCCCTTCACCGCCCCCCCCCCAATCGCCCCCGGGAATGTCAGCGCCCCCCTAAAGCCTCTCACCGCCTCCCGGGGGGCGATAACGCCCCCGTTGAGAACCTATGCTCTAGTAAGAGTCTAGTATGTCGCTGCATATAGCCTACTAGTACGGCAGTCAAAGCTAGTTAGTCGATCCTCTTACACTTTAATGATTTCCTGTGCGGTAGCCAAGAGGGGAGGTTAAAGGTATCATAATTTTAGACATAATATTGAAAATTTAAAACACATTTTTTTGTGTGTCATTTTATAAAATGTATTTTGGGAAGATTCTGTACAAAAATGTATGTGTCAACTGTATTGCCACAGCAGATCTAATCTTACATTTGACTACACAACATTACTGGCGAATATTTACAACTGACAAGAGTATACACCAATAGTTAAATCACTAAACCTAGAAACACTCGAGGACAGAAGGACAAAGAGTAAAGTTGTATCCCAGTAATACATAATGCATTAAATTCTAACTTAGAAATACAACACAATAACAACCTGTTGCAATGCTCAGATAAACATACTGACAAAAACATTTTCCTTATCCCTTACGGGAGAACTAATGCATATAAGTACACTTTCTTCCCGAGTGGCACCCGGTATGGAATGGGTTATCTGAACAAACCAGGAAAACCAGTAACCTAACATTATTTGAAACACTTATAAAAATGCAAGGCTAGACTCAGACGACGGATTAGCGTAGGACGCAACAATCTTATTTACAGAAGGTGCGTCTGTAATATATAAGATAAGATCGATAGGTATATAACATATACATTTATTGTGATCACATCGGACAAAATTGATCTAAACTTATAATGTGGTTGAAGCAGTGGACACGGCATACTAACATTGTGTCGCCCGCACAATGCCCAAACGAATTTTGTTTTACCTCAATTAAAATGTAAGGTATCCATCAAAGTTATGTAGACCCAGGGAAAAAAATAATTATATGATTCTAACACAGAACCATCGGTACGCCAATCCAAATCGCTGTCGCCTGGCCACCATGCCCATATAGGGGAAGGGGCGATAAATCACACCTATGTGTAATTGTAAAAATATATTGAGATGATAAAATAAAAAGTTATTAACTTTCCTTTGCCATTAGCAAGCAGCTCGGGCTTAGTAAATTTTACATTGATAAATATAGGGATTTAGAGTTTTTGTGACCATTAGCCTTTTTTAGTTGAAGCCCACTGATATATACATACATATATCCTATGAAGATAGATCTGGTACTTGGTAGAAATCGTCTACTCGGTTAGAACTTAAAGTTAAAGTTCCAGAAAAGGCTCATTTAAATATCATCATCAAGCCCTTAACTGTTATGGTCGTTGGTTGAAGCTAATGGACAAATTTAAGTATATTTTAATTTTATAAGAAAAAAAAAACAGCAAACGAAACCCCATCAGATGTTATCATGATTAACAGAATGTTAATAAAAAAAAGTGGGGGGGGGGGGGGCAGAAAAGATCTCGTACCGGCATCTTTTTTTTCTCTCGAGGGCCCTTAATGCGGCCCTCGGGCTGAAAAGTTTGGAGACCCCTGCTCTAGGCTATGCCTTACGGTAGGCCTACTACAGCGAAAAAAAAAACACCAAAACTACCACATCTGAAAACGTAAGCAGCTAAACCTATGTTGGTTTGGGTGATTCTACAGTCACACGATGTCTCGTAGTAAAATTCATTTTATCAGAAACAAGCTAAATTGTCCGGTTTTGCTTGGGAAAAATTAGCCTACGCCACTGGTTTTGGCGCTGAAAGGGGGTGGGGGCGCACTTTTAAGAAAAAGGCCCCGCTTTAAGCACTTTTTCTAGATTAACAGAAGAGCTAACAAAAATTCGTACGTATCAAGTCTTACAAGAATGCCATGTGCCTGGGGGTAGGCTACACACGCTGTGTATTACTGCAGTGTTTATTTCACTATTGACGATTCTTTTCCGAGCAACAAGTAGTGGAGGAAAATTCTGCAAAATGGATTGATACTGCTGATTTCCAGGATAGGCCTACACATATAGATGTCTATTATTTAAAAATTAGAACAAATTCAGAAAAGAGCTGCAAGGTTCATTACTAGCGAATATTCACAACTAACAAGAGTAACACCAATAGTTAAATCATAGACTATAATAAAATCAGTGCTTCGAGTCATCATATAGCAGAAATACTAAAGCAAGCAGTCCATGTATATTATAGTCTATGGTTAAATCTCTAAACCTAGAAACTGTAGAGCAGTGATTTTCAATGGCACGCGAGATACCTCCAAGAAGGAGATTTTAAATGCAAACTCTGCAGGTCGAGTGCTTTTCTCAACTGATGGACATTCACTCTACTTTCAGCTTTTCTCAACTGATGGACATTCACTCTACTTTCAGCTTTTCTCAACTGATGGACATTCACTCTACTTTCAGCTTTTCTCAACTGATGGACATTCACTCTACTTTCAGCTTTTCTCAACTGATGGACATTCACTCTACTTTCAGCTTTTCTCAACTGATGGACATTCACTCTACTTTCAGCTTTTCTCAACTGATGGACATTCACTCTACTTTCAGCTTTTCTCAACTGATGGACATTCACTCTACTTTCAGCTTTTCTCAACTGCTGGGCATTCACTCTTTCAGCTTTTCTCAACTGCTGGGCATTCACTCTACTTTCAGCTTTTCTCAACTGATGGGCATTCACTCTACATTCAGCTTTTCTCAACTGCTAGGCATTCACTCTTTCGGCTTTATTCAAATGTTGGGCACTCACTCTACTTTCGGCTCGAAAAGGTCCATCTTCACATTTTTATTCTTAAAATGAAAAAAAAAAAGGCACAACTCTCTGTCATTGGAAAAACAAAAAGGTTTATTCCTTAAAAGGCCCTATTTATTGGAAAAAAGGGGTAGGGGGGAACGGCTGCTCCCCATGCCCCCCCCCCCCCCCCCGGCTACGCTACTGAGTCTAGACTCTATTTAAAGCAAAAAGCCTATTTAAAAAAAACAACAGGATACAAGGTCCAGTTGAATGTTCAAGGCAATATCCAGTTAGTCCCTAGTTATTTCCCTTTCATGCTTTTCTTTTTTTTTGTGTTTGTTTGTTTTAGAAGTTACCCAAGACCCAAGTCTTTGAAACAATTCTCTTTCTATTCTCTATTCTATTTATTAATAGACAAAAATATTTACACTAGCAATTATTTTTTTTATGTGATTGTTGTTATTTTTAATGACATTCCTACAACAGGAAAGCATACAGAGACTTTGTCACAGTGCAGTGAGAAGGGTTGGGAAGGGGGGGGGGTCCGACTTTTTGTGACGAATCGTTTACGATGAAGGCATAAAGGGGGGGGGGGGGTAGTTGTAAAAATTGGCCGAAATCACGTGAAGTCATTTTCGGACGACCCCTAAGTGTCTAATTAGTAACTGTTCATAACAAAGAAAATATTTTACGTTCTTTTTTTTATTTTTAAGCGTTTTTTTCTCGTTTTATTTCCATTCAATAGCAGTTGTTGTTTTGTTTGTTTACGTGTTTTTTTACTCCCTTTATTTTAAGTTGCATTTTCTGTCTGTCTGTCTGTCTGCAATGGTGCAAAAATTGGCTTCGATTTTTCGACCACTTCCCGTGATCCGATCGAGCTGAAATTCGGACAGCAGACTTGCCCTAACTAACAATACATCCTATCAAATTTTCAGTTAAAACAACATAATAATACTACACTTATGACAATATGCATTTCTTAAAAGGAAAGTATAAGAGATATGCCTGTGTAACTTTTTATAGTTTTTCGGCGCAAAGGTAGAAAAAAAAAATATGCTTCACACATAAAAAAAAAATGCGCAATCGTTATAATTAGATATGTATTTGCCGACATTACCGATTCGAAATTTTAGTTTTGTAGTGTTGTGTTTACTGCAAGCCGTACATTACCAATTGGAAATTTTAGTGTTGAAATTCATAAGGTATTATATTACTGATTTGTTCTATAAATTAAACACATGGTTTGCAAATAAAGGGAGTATAATAAAAACTTCGTTTTTACGGTTTTCTTGTTTTAATCATTAAAACTCTTCTGATGATAACAAAAATTCTCATCGAATCACGTGATAGGCTTATTCACAGATCACATGACGATCTATTTCTCCTGATCATTATAACTCCAATATTTCTGTATTTCTTTGTCTCTTCTTTTCAGTCTCCTTTTTTTATTATACAATTAAAAACCATATTGGAGTTAGGCTAGATATCGAGTTTTCACAGGTTTTCATTATTCGCTACAGTTTTCTCGCTAAGAATTAACAAATCGAAATTTAATAAATAATTATGTGATTATGTCATACGTTCTGGAATAAATTTTAATATTCTGTTAATTTCAGGGGGAAATAATATCACAATCATCGTCGTGATCTCTATCGCCACCCTTATAAATAATTCTTGCAATAATGCAAAGAATCGTAGGCCTCCGTGTTTACAGGGTGAAACTAAATATTTCAATTTATTGTAAAACTTATCAAGCGAAGTTTTCATTATTCAAACAACATGCATGAAATTTAAGGTAATGTCACGATTTGTAATTTAACTCCTTAATACCCACCCCCTTCCCCGTGAAAAAATTTATTACGACGTAATCATGGGCCAAAGCAATAATTTTTCTAGGGCAGCGGGAAGGTTGGGAGGGAGGAGCTATATACATGTAAACCAAACCAAATATTTATAAAGCTTTCATAGTAAAAATAAAATATATTATAATATTTTAGTATATATATATATATTTATTATATCATAATAATAATAATAATAATGATCATTTTTATAGCGGTTCTATCCATGCTATTGAATTCAGCATGCTCAGTGAGCTCTCGGTGTGAATTGTAATGGCAGATGCAAGCTTATTAGCATGTAAACTATTTTAAAATGTTATTGTCGTTTCGTGCCTCCATCGGCCGAAACCTTGTTTAAAACTATTTTAGAGTGTTATTGTCGTTTCGTTTTTATGAGCGCGCTGAGCATGCTTGCATTAGCATGGAGTGAGGCGCTATATAAATGACCAATTATTATTATTATTATCAAAGAGAAATGTCTTTAAGCTCTTTTTAAAAGACTCTTTTGTCTAAAATTATCTCAGTGTCTGACGTAAGCTGTTCCATAAAGAAGGCGCCACAGATTCAAATGAGCGCACTCCCAGGTAGGTCTACTTCTTTTTGTGTCCAGCCATACTGGGAGTCGTGTTAAGGAATGACTGTGATGAAGAGCGCCGCTTCCTTGCTGGCTTTGATATTAGTTCTTTAAGATAGGAAAGAGTAGTGCCATTTATACATCCATATGGCATACTTTTTCGATTTATTCGCTTTATCACCGGAAGCCAGTGGATATCCCTTAGAATTGGGTATATATATATAAATAAATTTTTTGTGGAGATCCCTTCGAATTGAGGATATATATAAATATATTTTTGTATGAAAATCATTCATTTAGATAACACAGAATCAATCTTATAGGGCCTAGATTTTTTAGTTATTGAAAATCTTCATGGCTACAAACTCAAATAAAATATTCCCAAAAGAATATTATGAATGAAAAAGTAAATAATTTAAAAAAGAGTAATCAGGAAAAGTATAAGTATTTATAATTTAGGCAAATTGTTATAGTAAAACTAACAATTCTGAGATTTTTTGCTAATAGAAATAATATGTAGGCTAATGATGTAGTTTTAACATCATTTAAAAGATTAATAAAAATGTAAGACTAGACTCGGACCACGGATGAGCGTAGGACGCAATAATCTTCTTTATAGAAGGAGCGTCTGTAATGTATAAGATAAGAGATGGATATAGATCTAGATACATATGTATAGATACAAGAATTTAATACGCATTGTAATAATTGTACTTATCAAGTGCTGTTAACAAACATTCCGTGAACTCAATGCGCATTTAAAACTAAAGGAAGAGTAGATAAAGTTAGATAACATAACCATTATATTTTATTTAAAACTATTTTCGTCATTCCAGGCGGCCGTGTAAGCTGACTAACGCATAGACTAGTCATGTTATACATCCTACACAATTTACAAATTGTACATTAATATTTCTAGCATGTATTGTCAATTGGGGCCGATCGGCAGAGAGTTCGGCTGGCGTACCAAAGATCGGCAGAGAGTTCGGCTGGCGTACCAAAGATCGGCAGAGAGTTCGGCTGGCGTACCAAAGATCGGCAGAGAGTTCGGCTGGCGTACCAAAGATCGGCAGAGAGTTCGGCTGGCGTACCAAAGATCGGCAGAGAGTTCGGCTGGCGTACCAAAGATCGGCAGAGAGTTCGGCTGGCGTACCAAAGATCGGCAGAGAGTTCGGCTGGCGTACCAAAGATCGGCAGAGAGTTCGGCTGGCGTACCAAAGTTCCTGGGTTTGAATACTGGTGAAGGCTATAATTTGGGTGCCTGAGTCTACCCAGCTCTGATGGGTACCTGACTTTAGTTGGGGTTAAGTAAAGAAAAGGCGGATGGGCTTTGTGCTGCAACACAATCTCCTAGTATGCCGTTGCCACCAAAACTTTGACCCCTGGCTACATGGATCAAACCGGTCCGACGGAATACTCTACTTTTTTATTTTCAATTACTTTTACTATGTTTACTTACGGTTTGAGGATTATATGACCACTGAAACTGGTGAACGCTGCCGTTGGGACCAAACTGATCATAAGGCTGGTGAAGCAGCGTACACCAGTGTCTGTGGCCAAGGCATACGAGGCGATGTGTGGCCAGCACAATTTACTTTACTTCAACTAGTGTCCCATCAAAGCTGGGTAGACTCAGGGGCACCCTCAAGTCCCTGGAAAAAATCCTAGCCTGCACCAGGATTCGAACCCAGAACGTTCGGATCGCCAGTCTAACGCGCTGCCACCGTGTCCAAAGTTGTTGTATCTGTGATCAATTTGGTCCGACGGTACTTTACTAAAGTCTAATTATTTAAGCATCGGAAAAAATAAACTCTGCAATGAATTAGACTCTATAACAGATAAACAATTTTAATACTATATTGTCTTCTGCTTTGTGTGTGTGTGTGTGTGTTTGTTTTGGTTTTGTTTTTGGTGTTTAGATAAACCTTAAAAAAAAAAGCAAGCAAAAAAAACAACAACAACAACAACTTAAAAGACAAACAATATTTGCTTTTAGGTTAAACCCAGCACTCTGTGCACAATAAAATTTACTCAACGATCATTAACCCTTTGACGTCTGCATCATGAAATTATATAAACATATAAAGTATGTTTTATATGGTTTGAGTTTTCATTTCTTTATTTTAAAAGGCAAAGAACATTGGTAAAAAAAAGAGGAGGAATATGTTGAATATATGAGGAAATTTCTTTTCTTTCTTTATAAAAATAAATAGATAAAACAGCATTGAAACATTAAGTCTGGATTAGCCTGGAAATAAAAAAAACACACAGAGAATAAGAATCAGACGATAAGAAAAAGAAGCTTGACTTACATTAACCCTCGCATGTCCATTAAACTATTATTATATTAAATAATAGAAAAATCACTCTCGGGGTTTACGGAGCGTCCATTGTGTGTGTGTGTGTGTGTGTTTGAACATGGCCAGATTTCGTAATGGAAAGATCACCGTTAACTCTAACATCATCTGTCAACCCCCCTTTCGTCTGCCCGCTATAATCTTATTTTATATCGGATAGCGATAAGGATGAAGAAATAAAATGTAATAGAGGTTGAGGAAAAGGGGAGGGGGGGAGGGAGGGGGTGGAGGTTACGCTTTACGGAAACGAGGCTTAGGGCGAGAGGCTGAAGTTTTTATTTTTTGGAGTTACGCAATATTATTGTAACAGAACGGAAACAAAATTATTAAGTTTGTTCCTTGTTGTCTTGTTTTTTCTCCCGCCAAAACTTGTATCATATAGTCGGCTTGTGAGAAGGAACGAGAGGCCACCGTTAAAATGTAGGATTATCTCGAAATGATTGCGCGGGTAGAGAGGAGAGGGGGGATAATGTGGTGGGGGAGGGGGGGTAAGGAGGGGATAATCTTGTGACGATTATTTTTTGGGGGTGTAAATGGCAGACAACGACGGAACAGAAGAAAAAAGTGGAAGAAGAAAGAACAATGTGACGTTAAGAGTGTAAAAGCGTAGAGTTTAAAACCAAGAGAAAGACAGAATTAGTGAGAGAGAGGGAGAGAGAGAGAGAGAGAGAGAGAGAGAGAGAGAGAGAGGGAAAGATTGACTTTACGGCTTAAGTTGAAGTATTAATGTTGTTAAATCTAGACCCAAGGGTACTCCCCCCCCCCCCCACCCTTGCGGCCCGCCAACTTTAAGATGGACACTAGTGAATAATACATGCGTCTTTCTGGACATTGTTAGATTAAAAGTCCATTATCAGTCCGTTCTTCTCTTTTTTTTTGAGGTGGCTACTTGTTTCTCGGGAAAGAGTGAAAGTTCTTCCCGTTTTCCCTCAGCTTGACCAGCCTCATTATTCTTTTAAAGCAAAGTCCGGCTTCATCCGGTTGACATATCCGCTACCTTAACGCTGGACAGAAAGTAAGAAAGAAGACAACAAAAAAACATACAACAACTAAGTGACTGACCAGTGGCTGTGCTTATGAGGGCGCCAACGGAGATCAACGGGAGGTCTCAGGTCCACCCGGGGCGTGAAATCTTTTAAGACGTTTCTACGTCTTCTTCTTTCTTCACCTAGCGTTGACCACACTTTCGCCCCCCCCCCCCCCTCCCCTAGCCAGTTACACCGAAGTAACACCCGCCTCCATTACCTTCCAGGGGAAAAAAATGAATACATGACAAGTGACGTCACCGAATACGTGTTAAAGCCATCTTTAAGGTGACGAGGAGCAGACAGGTGTCATTAGCAGACGATCTTCTCTGAAAATCTGTGATGTGATGCTATGGTGTAGACCAGGGGTAGGCAACCTTTTGATTATAGTGTGCCGAAGTAGGATTTCTAATTCATTCGGCGTGTCATTAACGTAAAAGCCACGCTGCTCAAGTTCTTGTAGAGGAGACTTGAATTACTTTTTTTTCGCGTGCATTAAAAATTGCTCTGCGTGCCAAATCTGGCACTCGTGCCGTAGGTTGATGATCCCTGGTGTATCTGTAGACGAGTGATATGGAGATTAAAAAAATATATTCTACAAATCACACTATCTATTTGACCAATAAAATAGTTTAATCAGACAGAAATTACAATGTACAGTCAGTTTGAAACCTGTAGTTTGCATAGGCCTTATATATATAATACAAACATTGGTACAACATAATACAACAACACTCAGTACATAAATGTGTTATAGAGCAGTGGTCGGCATCCTACGGTACTCGTGCAAGACTTGGCACGCAGAGCATTTTTCAAAGGCACGTGAAACACCCCCTAAATGGCAGTGCAAGTATCTTTTACAAGAAATGTGTTGCTAGAGCAGGGTGACTATTGGGCTGTTGGCACGCTGAAGGAATTGGAAATCCTACACCATTATTATAAGGTTGCCAACCCCTTGTTGTAGAGTACTACATAAATCCTCTAACTAACAAACAATTACTTTTGCTTTGTAATGTAATACTAGTGTTACAACACATTGTTATGCTGAAGCCAGCAATATTGTCCTCTTACTTATCTCACTGCCCCTTTACTATTGGGGTTTGGGCCAGTCATTTAATCTGGGTCACCAACTATAGGTCTCCAGAGTACCCTATCCTGGGCCAATGTCGCCATTCCTTTCCAGATGTAACCCATCTTTTAAAATGTCGGCCTCTAAATCGCGTCGCAAGATGTTGCTTGGTCGACCTCTTTTGCGCTTTTGTTTGCGCGGGTTCCACTGAAAAGTCAGTTCCTGGTGGATTAGAGACCCATATCTCTGTGAGCTGTGTGAAGGCGGTACTTGACTTGACGATTCTTGCCTTTACATAACTTACCTGCTCCATCTTGTTTATCAATGATGTTTCCCAGAAATGTAAATGACTCTACTTCCTCTATCAAATATAGTCACAATAATACGTTATTGAAAGGTGTTAAGAGGAGTATACGGAGTTTTGATAAGACTTAAACATAAGAAGAAAAAACAGATACTTTTTGAGGAGGTTGAAGATTGTAAAGAGAAAATGAAATTTCATTTTAAGGAGACAACACTCCTCCCGATTGCAGCGTCTGCCTAAAGTCGTCCTCTCAGGTCATTAGTAAGTGAAGGGAGGTTTAGGGTGCCGCCTCTGATCGAAGTGACAAATACTTTTAACCCCCTCTCACATACGCCGTCTTATTTACAACTGGTGTTTTTTTTTTTTTTTTTTTTTTTCGTTTTGTTTCTTTTAACACTGCTCACACATTTTTTGACCCAAACGGTGATAGGGTAAAACAGGGCGCTGAGAGGGAGGGAGAGAGAGAGGGAGAGAGGGAGGGAGAGAGAGAGAGGGAGAGAGAAGCCATTAACGCAGTCATCCACGATCCGCGCAGAGAGACGATTTAAGCCGCTCTGGTGAAACTCGTCGTCCCCACCCTCCCTACCATTACGCCCCCCAATCAATCTATCTCTCTCTCTCTCTTTCTCTCTCTCTCTCTCTCTTTCTCCCATCTCTACTTCTCGATGGAAGCGCACAATGAATTATGCATGCAATAACGGCTTATTATTGTTTGTTAAGGGATTACCGAACAGAGAGGGGAGGGGGGGGGGTCAAAATGAAATTTGGAGTCTCTTACAGCTTTTAGAGGGGGGGGGGGCGCCAGTACTCCCCGCCCCGCCTCGTCCCTGCTCCCCCGAGGTGTCAAGAATCACCCTTGCAAACTTGATTCTATTACACATTAGAGGAAATCGGATTCCGCGACGTTCCCCATATTCAGTACTCCCCCTCCCCTCCACCCCCCACCCTTACGCCACCCATCGCTCAGTCACTTAAGTAAAAAAAAATTATTCCAAAAAATAAAATGTGTCTTACTTCATTTCCTTCATTTCCCTCCTTCTGTCTCTCTCTCCTTCTCTCTGGCTCTCTCTATTTCTGCTCTTCCTCTCTGTCTGCTTCTTTCTCACACTCTCTCACCACACCTGTTTCTCAACCTTTCTCTCCCCTCTCTCTCACCTTTCAATGCCTTTTATTCTCCTCTCTCCGTCTCTCATCATGTCTTTATCTTTACATCTCTCGTTCCCTTTCTCTCAAAGTATCTCTCTCTCTTCGATCGTATCCTTCTATCGCTCTCTTCTATACCTACACCCCAGTTGTATCAAAACATGCAATCACTATCTCCCTACTTCGTCCCGTCAATTTGTCCCTTCTGTCACCTTTGTTACACCCTATTCATCCACCTCATTCTTTCTTTCCTTCTCTCCATACTATTATCCCATTCATAATAACCATAAACTCATTCTTACGCCATATGTCCCTCTCTCCCACTCTTTCCTTCTCTTCTTCCCAGCTCTTTCTCCTTCTAGCTCTTTACTCTCTTTCCTCCCCGTACCCCTTACTCCCCTCTTTCTCTTACTCACTTTCCTTACCTCTGCGCTCTAGGACTCAGACACGAAGAGGTATCAATCATTATTACTCACCTACATATTTCTATAAAGCAAAAAACTTGTTTTAACCGGGTTGGCTAATTTTCTAATAGTAATTGAACAAAATAGTCTATATACTTCCAAAATTCACTTATTCAAGTTTTTACCAGGCCACACAATGCCTTTTTATTGCTGGCTTTCAAATGTTACTTGGATAAAGACTGTCAATATTAAGTGTTAAAAATCTTACTAAGATACATAAGCCCTACTGCCTTAATTGATTTCTAAGTATTTTTTTTACTAAGATACAGACTGCCTTCACTGTCCTGTTGTTCCTGACTTTCTCTTTACACTTAACACTAACCCCATTTACACTTGAAAGAAAAAACACAACAACATCTGCACATTCCTTGTTATTTTACAGACCAGCAATACGCCCCCGCCATGTCAAACAACCATGCCCCACCAATACTTTACAAGTCACGTGACATTCCCTCCCCCCAGGATAAATTAAATAATATCTGCCTTTAAATGTCAAGTTTGCTGACGGGGATAGAAATAAACTTGGCAAGCCCCCGCTTCTGGCACCCGACTGAAAGCCCCCGCTTCTGGCACCCGACTGAAAGCCCCCGCTTCTGGCACCCGACTGATCGTCTTTTTTTTTTCTGTTGTTGTATTTGTAGCTCTTGAAGTGTGGCACTCTATGAAATCCGAGAAAAGAGCAGGCACATACAGGAAATGATCGATTATTAAGTCATATACAATCCCCGCCTCCGCCTGTTTCTCTATGCTCATGAATTCTCTTCGCCCAAATTTCTCAAATTCAAATATCTGTTAAGTTTTTCCTTACAGACTGTTACGATGTCTTTGGCGAATTAAAAAAAAAAGCCTTTTATTTTACACGGCTAAAGAGTAGGCTTGTGTGGAAAAATACAGTTCCCAAGCACATTTACCCCCCCCCCCCTTACACTTACACAACATCACTTATCTCGCAGTCAATCAAAGTTGAGTAGTAAGTAATAAGTAAAGTACCCGTCGGACCGAGTTGACCCATAGGTCCGATGAAGCAGCGTTCACCAGTTTCTGTGGCCACGGCATTCTAGGTGATTGTGTGGCCAGCACTATGCACAGCCGCCTTTACTTTACCCCAACTAAGGTCAGGTACCCATCAGAGCTGGGAAAAATCCTAGCCTGCACCAGGATTCGAACCCGGGACCTTCGGCTCGCCAGTTGAACGCGCTGCCGATCGGCTACCGTGCCCCCTCAAAGTTGAGTAGAATCATGGAATTCTTAAAGATTCCGGCTTTTACCGGATTCGAACCCGAAAACTTTCGCAGTAAAATACAATGCACTAGCTACGGACCATTACGATTCCACCCAAAGCGATATGCTTAAATGCGAAAATCTCCATACAATGGAATTCTTAAAGATTCCGGCTTTTACCGGATTCGAACCCGAAAACTTTCGCAGTAAAATACAATGCACTAGCTACGGACCATTACGATTCCACCCAAAGGATATGCTTAAATGCGAAAATCTCCATACAATTATTCATCAAGAGTCTGCAGACTGTGGCAGGCTTAAAGTCAACAATACGCGGGAAATCCGTTCTGCTTGGTAAATTACAGGCAGTGTTTGCACCCGGCCGGTTCTAATAGTCCTTCTGTTTTTCATAAACGAGTTCTTAGAACTATAGAAGGTTTGCGAGGCTATTGGTTGTTGTGTATCTGGAAATGAATGAGCAATTAAAGCAAAGGAGATTCCTAAATGTAACCTTGCGTTAGTGAACCAGTTACTGGAACACCCTCGCTGGTAACACGTTGTGGAATAATCTCTTCAGTTGTTGTTTTTGAACTTCTGTTTGTGAACCGATCTGAGGAAATGGTAATTATAAAGTGTTGTTATTTTTGGCTGCTGACCTCATGAGTTATGTTGGCATATATGGTTAAAAAGCTCTTGAAACAAATGTTAATTTAGCCTCAGAAACTGGCGATTATTGCTGCGCCAGCCTTAATGGATCAGTGGGCCGTATTGCTGGTTAATCTTATATACCGTAATTGTAAAATGGGCAAGGGTGTTAACTCTCAGCAGCAATACGGCCCATTTGGGTCTGACGCGATTACTTCTGTATTTTATTTTACCTCATTTTGTACATAACTTAAACAATATACCTTAAATTCATTACATTTTCTTCAAGACTTCATACTTTAAGGTCAACATACGTATACATTAGAGTTTGAGTAAACAAGGTTTTTAAGTATTTTGTTGATTTTTAAAAAATGATGTTAAAAACTTCTGAAAACCATAATAGTTTAAGTATTATATATTGTTGTTAAGGGCATTTAATTTCCATTCGTGTAACGATTATTTAAATTCGTTTTAGGCACCTAATTAATAATATCAAAGAATTTGGCTTCGAAGCAATTGGATTTCTTTATTTTTCGAATCTAAACTATTACACATTTAGCCACCAGAAGGCCGACGTTTTCTTCATACTTTAAACTAATAGCCGATCACGTATTACATTTGTTATAAATATATGGCATATCTAGCATTCACACAACGCGATGGGACGTTCGCCTAGTAAAAAAAAACAGAATATTTATTACCCAAGAAACTTTTATTCAGGGAGCTGGCACTTGGTAAAAGAAACACCGGTGGCCGAAACAAACAAAAAAGCGATTTAAAGACAGTTTGAAGTTTATCCTGAAAAAATAACTTTATCTTGACCCAGACGTTTGGGAAACATTTACATCAGACCGAACCAAGTGGTCAAATGATATCACAACTGGCGCATTTTTGGCAGAAAGCCGCAGAAAGTCCAGGGGATGAAGACAAAACACCGTGCATAGCACTACCAAATATCGAAAGCCACATCTTTTCAGTGTGATCTTCACAAAAGGACCTTTAAAGCCACCAGAAATGCCTCAAAGTTATAGGTAGACTTCTAACCTACGATAAAAACAAACAACTAAATATGGATTTTCATTGGTCAGGTTAATAAAAATGTTATGTTCGCGACAGTTTAAGCTAATGTTATGATTTTTTTTATAAAAATAAATCATCTTGTTAATAACCGATACGTAATTACAGCGGGTAGGCTACACAATCACTTATCAGATAATGAATAATATTTTTTTTTAATCTGCAAGTCCTCCTCCCCCCTTTTCCAGAGTAAACAATTCCTCGTATTCGCCCATGTAAGTGTATTCAATTTGGTCTGCCATTAACTGTTAGCTTCTTTTCAAAACTGCCAGAAAATACAGTTCTCTCTGTAAGTCTCTAAATACATTTTTTTTATCGAAGTTGTGTGTGTGTCCGCGCTTTATATAAGCTTATTCAGCAAACCATACAGTTTTATATTTAACATTTAAGTTTCATTGTTGAAAAACAAAAGGTGCATTAAAGACACATCAACAATTTAGTCTAGCAAAAAAAAAATTATATCATAAATCACAACCTGACAGTTATTGTTCAAACCAATGCTAATATTGTAACTTGTTTTTGATTCATCTAGCACAGAGAAAATATTTTAAAAGTAACGAACAATTTGTAAAAAAAATAATTTAAATGAGAGTAATTTAAAACTATTAATCGTAATTTCGAAAACTATTGTTGTTGTCTGAGTGTGTGTTTTGTTTTTAAGTAAAAAATAAGTCGAAACAAAGAAACAAGATTAAAAGATATATATTAAATTTTAAAAGGGGAATAACTCATAAATATCGGGTTTCATACCGAGTTATTGTTCTTTGAAAAGAGTTAGTCACTAGTCGTCTTTTGTCTCGCTGCCGGGGAGTAATCTTTTAAATATAATAGCGCCATTAGATTTTTTTTTGTTTTGGGTCATTCTATACCAAGATTGTCACCAGATCACGTTCAAAGCCTGCAACTCTCGCGAGAGGTCTCCGTGATGCGCGCGGCAACCTGATTGGTCCCCCGGGTGTGGCGGCCATTTTTGTTTGAGCGTCCATTAACTACTAGGTCTAATGTGATTAGTTGTGAAAAATTTATAGGATAAATAGATTACATTATTTTATTGGAGGGGCGGGGAGGAAGGTGCCGGGGGGAGGCAGTAGTCGCCCTATACCGAGAGACACTGCGACAGGGGGGCCCCAGGGGCTAAACACTAGAGTTTTTCAACATTATATCTCCTCTCTCTCTTTCTCTCATTCTGTCTGGCATGCTTCCACTTTGAGCCTGTCATTCTCGGCGGGTTCGTATAACGAAGGGTAAAGGGGTGGGTAGGCCCCGGGGGGGGGGGGGGGGGAGGGGGGCAGGGCTAAACTCGGTTTCTTTTATAGAACGTTTTATTTTATAATAATGGGTTTCATGTTATTGTGATATCCTGACCCCACTCCCTCCGCCCAGCCCACCTAAACCCTTTTTTTGGGCGGCCATTGCGCGATGTTTGTGGCGCGTTGGCATATGCCAAAGCACCCGAGGCAGTTTATTAACCAACAGGTAATTTTTGATATTTCAGGTTTTGTGTGTCTCCATGTCGTCGTGTCTCCGAGTCTCAGAATGTCCGTCTTTCCGTGTCATCTTATCTCCGAGTCTCTGAGTCTCCGTGTCATCGTATTTCCAAGTCTCCGTATCTCCGTGTCATCGTATTTCCAAGTCTCCGTATCTCCGTGTCATCGTATTTCCAAGTCTCCGTATCTCCGTGTCATCGTATTTCCAAGTCTCCGTATCTCCGTGTAATAGTATCTCCGTGTAATCGTATTTCCAAGTCTCCGTATCTCCGTGTAATAGTATCTCCGTGTCATCGTATTTCCAAGTCTCCGTATCTCCGTGTAATAGTATCTCCGTGTCATCGTATTTCCAAGTCTCCGTATCTCCGTGTAATAGTATCTCCGTGTCATCGTATTTCCAAGTCTTCATATCTCCGTGTAATAGTATCTCCGTGTCATCGTATTTCCAAGTCTCCGTATCTCCGTGTCATCGTATTTCCAAGTCTCCGTATCTCCGTGTCATCGTATTTCCAAGTCTCCGTATCTCCGTGTCATCGTATTTCCAAGTCTCCGTATCTCCGTGTCATCGTATTTCCAAGTCTCCGTATCTCCGTGTCATCGTATTTCCAAGTCTCCGTATCTCCGTGTCATCGTATTTCCAAGTCTCCGTATCTCCGTGTCATCGTATTTCCAAGTCTCCGTATCTCCGTGTCATCGTATTTCCAAGTCTCCGTATCTCCGTGTCATCGTATTTCCAAGTCTCCGTATCTCCGTGTCATCGTATTTCCAAGTCTCCGTATCTCCGTGTCATCGTATTTCCAAGTCTCCGTATCTCCGTGTCATCGTATTTCCAAGTCTCCGTATCTCCGTGTCATCGTATTTCCAAGTCTCCGTATCTCCGTGTCATCGTATTTCCAAGTCTCCGTATCTCCGTGTCATCGTATTTCCAAGTCTCCGTATCTCCGTGTCATCGTATTTCCAAGTCTCCGTATCTCCGTGTCATCGTATTTCCAAGTCTCCGTATCTCCGTGTCATCGTATTTCCAAGTCTCCGTATCTCCGTGTCATCGTATCTTAGTGCCTTCGAGTCTCCGTATCTCCGTGTCATCGTATTTTCGAGTCGCAGTATTTCAGTGTCTCTGAGTCTCCGTTTGTGTTTGAAAGTGTTTGAAAGTGTTTGAAAATGTTTTCGTTACATGTTTAAACAAAAGGAAGAAAAACATAGACCTATGTTTGTGTTTTTACGTTTAGGTGTGTGCGCTTGATTGTGTATGTTTGTGTGTGTATGAATGGAAGCGTTTTATTATGTAGGCCTGTTTAGATGCTTACGCATGTGTCCCTCTGTGTGTTATATTTATTGTGTACAGCAATACATGTAGACTTATGTCGAATTGAGTATGTATTTGTCCATATCTCTGTGTTTAATTAATTGTAAATGTTTTTCTTAATATCTCTGTGTTTAATTGTGAATGTTTTTGTCCATTTTTCTGTGTTTAATTGTAAATATTTAGTCCATATCTCTATGTTTAATTGTGTATATTTTTGTCCATATCTCCGTGTTTAACTGTGTTTGTCGGTATCTCTGTGTTAAATTGTGAATGTTTGCTTTTTGTCCATATCTCTGTGTTTAATTGTAAATGTGTTTTTCCATACAACTGTGTTTAATTGGAAATGTTTTGTCTATGTTTAATTGTGTATGTCCATATCTCCGTGTTTGACTGTGTATGTACCTATCTCTGTGTTTAATTGTGTCCGTCTGGATCGTTGTGCTTAATTATGTATGTTTGTAGACCTATAGCTGTAAATAAGTGAATATGTGAGTGTTTAAACATATTCGTTAGGTTATATTGAATATATATAGATGCAAAATATAGGATATAGCCTATATATCCTTTTTTTTTGCTCTAAAAACAATAAATATATATTTTATAGTCCAGATGACTTCCCTCCCCTTTCCTTCTTCTACCAACTCCATTGACCCAAACTCACGTAAGTCCTACTATAATTTGCTGATGTTTTAAACCGTATCAATTATTCACTCCATTTGGCTTTGTTAAAATCTTGAAAGCCGAAATAATTATACGGTTAAAAATTGTTTTAAAAACTAAAAATCACGAAAGAGCTCTTCAGCGACCAAACAGCAGACGTTAAAAAGCTTCCCCCGATAGATGATGCCAACTGTTTCATCTCTAATGTCTTTGTCGTTCTAACGCTGACGTTTTTTTTTTTTTTTTTTTTTTTTTTTTGGTATAAGACAATACATCGGATATGCATATTTTATAGTTGGTAATAAAAGAGGAAATAACTCAGCGTCGTTGGGTTACGGAGATAAATTAAGAAGAAGTAACAGGATCCGCGCTCGGGACAATGTAGAGTTACCTTCTCCCCTTTTGCATTGTCAACTCAGGGAGGACGATCAGAGAATTAAATAATAGCTTCACAATGGCGTCGAGCGTTCTCTATTATAGACATTACCGCGACAGCTATTGTGTAGCCAGTTGTTCTAATGAAATGTTTAAATGCATATTTGATAAGTCAGGAGAAGCAAAATTAAACGTGTTAAATGTATGATGTGGTTATAGTGATGTGGAGGGAGGGAGGGGGGTATGGGCTGGCTAATACGTGTGTAGCTTCTGGAAGATAATACGTAGCTAAGGGTAATAGACGATTACTTATAATTCCAGTCAACAAAGTAATTTCCATTAAACTGTTTGTCTTATGTATCTGATAGAGACGTAGAGAAAAAAAATGTGTTTTTGCGTTGAAGCTAAATGGCATGGGGAAAATGGCAGATTGTAATGTAGATATATTGATTTAAAAAACAAACACCTTCATACATAATTTTTCTTCCAAATAGCATTAATTCGTTGATTTGCCTGCCTGAACAAGTAAGAATAAATTACTTAACAAAGTATATAAGAACAAAATAGAAAATTATGGCTTAGAGAATAATGTTATTATATTTTGTAAAGGACGATGAGATTGTATAAGATAAACTAGAAAGATGATAGATAGATAGATAGATAGATAGATAGATA
The DNA here is from genome assembly GCA_949126835.1 of Anisus vortex. NCBI lineage: Eukaryota > Metazoa > Mollusca > Gastropoda > Planorbidae > Anisus > Anisus vortex. The sequence continues at coordinate 43,489,837 of OX421494.1, read as the reverse complement.
GATAGATAGATAGATAGATAGATAGATAGATAGATAGATAGATAGATAGATAGATAGATAGATAGATAGACACAGGGTGTGATTTGAAAAAACTACAAAGGGTCCAAAACATGACTGCGAAAATTGTTCTGAACAATGAAGAAAACTCATTAACCGGTCTAAAAAAAAACTGTACTGGCTACTGGCTACCTATAACACTTAGGATGAAATTCAAAGTTCTGACAATGCTCTATAAAAGCCTTCATGGTCAATCTCCCTGGTACATGAGATCCATGGTCGAGCTACACACATCAGAGAAAATAGGACTGCGTTCAAATAAAATCCATCTACAGCTCAAGGTACCAAGCTCGCTCCTACAGCGTCGTAGCACCTCTGTGGTGGAATGAACTTCCGAACACAATTAATAAACAAGCCGACAATATTGACATTTTTACAACAAAATTAAAAAGAAACTTATTCTTTTTTTAAAAATAGTAAATGTAAAGCGTATTCGAAGAATTTATTATGAATAGTGCTATATAAATTTGTATTTTGTAATACGGAGAGATAGACATAGTGAAAATAAGAGAGATAAATATCCAGGCAAACAGATTGATAGATAAATAGATAGATAGATAGATAGATAGATAGATAGATAGATAGATAGATAGATAGATATGTCAGGATGTGTTTAGGATTAGGACATCAACCTGGCAGAAGTTGGGCGATGAGAGGGGTGCGGAGTCGTAGGCGAGTGGGGTAGTAGTGGCAGGTCGTCGTAGGGTATGAATTACCGTGACTGGAATCGCCCTGGAATAATTATTATTTCTCTCTTGGCTCGTTAGATATTATGACGGACACAACAAATAGTTCTAAGTAGACAAATAAATCGTTGGTTAAGTTCAGGTGTTTATTATCATTTCAATTCTCCACTCAATGGCAAGATACATATATGAATTTGCACAGGCTTCAGTTAACACTCAACACATGGTACTGCTAGGTTATCCAAAACATTAGGCAAACGGAGCTGTGTTCATGAAAGTACTTAGACTGACAAAATATCTATCTATACACATGCAGGCGGTATATCCTATGGAACAACTGAATAAGTGGAGGCTAGAATCGAACAACCTTCTCCGCCTCACGCTTGAGCCGAAGTGTCCTAAAACTAGTTAAGCGCGCTTTCCTGAATTTTAGTCACGTGATCAGTGGTCAATTTGATTGGATAGCTCCATTACTTTAGAATTACATATGTTCTGGTTGGCTGGTTTGCTTGCATAAAGGATTGACTATTGGGGGGGGGGGGATTTAGGAGAGGGTATACAATTAGTACCGTCGACTTTTGCGGGGTGGGGCCCAGGGAAAAAGGGGGGGGGGGGTGGGTAGACGTAAACAGAGATACAAAGGATAAGATAATGACTTATCTCCCCTTGATGTACCAGTTTGTAGGTGCGAGGCGCTTCGCTCCAGATGTCACTACTTCGAGTGGACAAAGGGTTATGCCCACGGGCGCTGAGTAGGGGACGAAAAGGGGAGATAATGAAAAGGTGTCTACAGGTATGCTGAGTTTAGCAAAATAAATGAGTAGTACTATCAAAATACACATGAATCATAATTGACAGCATAATAGAATATATATATATATATATATATACATACATTAAAGAATACACACACATACAATCACACATACAAATAGTGTAATACCAATTGGCTGAATCAAGTAGGAACTCTGAATTCGGGAATGAAAAAAAGTGTAGAGAGGGTTAAAGAGAGGTGAGGAGAAGGAGTGGTTGGGGTGTTCCTATTGCGTGGGAAGAGTGAGAGTGTAATAGCTCCAGGCTACTTTTCTACTCCCTAATCTAACTCTACGCTAACCTATGTTTCTAGTTCTACACTACTTCTGCGCTATGATCTATCCATGAGTACTAATAAGGTTACGATTTAATCCAGAATCGCGACAACTCACCCGCGCAATTTGGGAATCTACTCAGAAAGTGGATTCATACCTAATTTACTGTCTCTGGGGTATGGGATCTTAGTGAGAGTACCGGGATAGTATCTGCGAGTGGTATCTTGGCGTGTCCGCGTGTTGGTGGTGGGTCTGTGACGGGGAGGGGTCGGAGGGAACAAGGGGACGCGTTAAGTTATCTTCTGGGGGGGGGGCGAGTATGGCGCTGGGTTGTATTGTTACCCGGTCCATCGGGTTTTTAGGGTTAACGCTAATCCTCGTCTACGGGGTGGACTCGAAATGGGTTTCGACCTAAGAAACATCTTAACAGGTCGAAAGCAAATCTGGCGTTTTCGTTCCAGTGTAATTTTGGACGTGTGGTAGCATTCAGTAGATCGAATAAGGGCGTTGCTAGTTGCCGGAAGCCGCGTATAGCATTCCTTTCATAGTAACTGAACTCGTGAAGTATGCGCTTTAGCTCGCTTCTGGTTTGGGGCAGTTTTGCGTTGCGGAGCCTGTCTTTAATGGACACGAATTGGGGAGGGCGGATCGGGCTGTGGGTGGGGCGCGGTGGCTCGTGGCTCACCTGTGTGAGTCGGGGCGGGAGTGGTCTGCCTACGATTGGCCTACCTAGTAGAACGTCTACTTTCCCGTCTTTAGTCACGGCTGCTTCGATGGGGCCTGCTGTAAAGGCGGAGTCGATGTGTACGACTGCCGTCGGTAGACGCAGGATGGGGGAGTCATGGGATGGCCCTTGGAGTCGCACATAGCGGCCTGTGTAGTCGCGGGGGTCGGTCATTGATTCCGTTACTAGGGCCTCATAGATGAGCCCGGAATCGTATGTACAAGAGCCCAGGTGGCCATTGATTCGGACTATCTCGTCGACACAGTTGTGGGGGGAGGGGGGGGTTCGTGGGGTCCGTCTACTGAGGAGATGGAAAATACGTGATGGACTTGATCCAAGTCGCCGTATGTTTCCTGGCTATTCCACGGGGCGGTGGTTTCGGTTATGTGGTTGGGGTGAGGGGCTTCTGTTTCTTGTCCTGCCGGACCGTTAGTATACTGCTGGTCGGCGCTTACGGGTTCTGTCGTGGTGTAAAATGCACCGGCGGCCAAATAGGGGGTGGGGTCGCGTCTGTTCCTGTCGTGTGCTAACTGAGGGGTGGGTCTGGTGTGGCGGTGGTCTCCGCGTGGGTTGTGAGGACGAGGTCGCCCGTGGTGGGGCGTGTGTGGCTGGGGAGCGGCTGATTGAGGGGGAGGGTTGACGCGGTAGTTGTCCCCATAAGGTCGGTGCGGCTGTGGGTGTCCCGGGCGGGTCGATGACGCTATTAGGTTGGACTGCAGAAACCTATCTGCGCCCTGCAGGGAGGGGTTTAACCCGGATATTCCCTGTTGGATTAAGAAAACCTTTAGCTTGGGGGGCATCTGGGATTCTATCTGTTCAGTCATTACGAGGGTGACCATACCGTCGAATGACTGCTCGACATTGCCTAACTCAACCCACTTGAGTAGGTAAGATTGTATTCGCTCCGCGAATTGGGTATAATTTTCCCCCGGTCGTAGCGTGGACGACCGAAACTTCTTCTGGTAGTGGGACGAGTGTAACTGGTGGCGATTTAGCAGCGCGTTTTTCAGTGCAGCGCACGACTCCCTGTCTTCTGGGGCCAGTTTACAGTAAGTCTCGTAATCCTCCCCTCTCAGAGTGGAGACGAGGATCCTACAGTGTAATTCTGGGGGGACTTCATTTAGCTCCATACAGTCGCTAAACCGTCGGAGGTAAATGTCGAACTGCTCCAGTCGGGGGTCGTGAACTTCAGTCCATAGAGAAGCATGTCGGGGGAGGGGATGGTTGCTGGGGTTTGCTGAGCTAAATGACGAGGGGGAGTTTGGGTTGTCGCTGTTGTCCGGGGGCCTAGTGCTTGCGGCTAATTCAGCTAGTCTGAATTCATGTGTCCTGCGTGCCTCCTCATCTAGTCTAAGTCTTTCTTCTCTAGCTAATTCTAATTGTTCTAACCTAAGTTTCTCTTCTCTCTCTAGTTGTTCTAGTCTAAGCTTCTCTGCTTTTGCCTCATGGGCCGCTACTTGTTCGACGACGTATTTAATGACGTCTCCGTCACTGTAGCCTATCGCTATAGCCTCTTCTCTCAGCTGCTTACGCAATAGTACACCTTCAGCCATAGTGACAGAGTAAGGCGAGAGTAAGGCAGTAAACGGACAGAGATATGACGAGATAGAGAGAGGGAATGTAAGAGGGGTTGGGGTTTAGAGTTTAACTACTTAATACTAGTCCAAAATGGTACTCACCAGAGCAGCGGTTCCTAGAATTTCACACACATACACAAACACACGTATCCAATCACAAAGTTATTGTTTTTGGTATGGCGCTTGGCGCTTTGTTGGTTGCGGGTAGCTTCGGTATAGTGAGAAGTTCTTTTTCCCCGTGCCGGGACTAGATAGTGTATAGCGTTATTGTCTATTTTCCTGGTTTGGGTACCGGGACTACGGCGGTTCCTTAGGGGAGGTGTTGATGGCGGTTCTCGGGTTCTCTGGGTTGATGGTTGTCGGGCTGGCACGACGGTGCGGTGTCTCGGGTGACGATCTGGCGGTTGGGGTGGCGAATCTGGTCGTAATGGGGTGACGCAGGTGGCGTAGGGTGACGAATCTGGCTGCTGGTGTATCTGGGGTGACGATCTGGCGGTTGGGGTGTCGAATCTGGCGTGATGGGGTGACGCAGGTGGCGTAGGGTGACGAATATGGCTGCTGGTGTATCTGGGTTGCCGTAGATTGCTTAGAGTGGCGAATCTGGCGTGATGGGGTGGCGAATCTGGCGTAGTGTGGCGGGTCTGGCTGCTGGCGTATCTGGGTTGGCGTAGATTGCTAGAGTGGCGAATCTTCTTAATGGGGTGTCTTGACTGGCGTATCTGGGGTGACGTAGGCTGCGTAAAGTGGCGAGCCTGGGTATCTGGGTGGCGTAGGCTGCGTAAAGTGGCTAGCCTGGCTTACTGGGGTGACTTGGCTTGCGTTTGAGGTGGCGGATCTGTTTGCTGCTTAGAGTCTTCGTGTTGTAGAGAGATGAGCCCCCAATCCAGGGTCGGTTTCAGTAACGGCGTGGTCCTCGGGTTGATTGCTGTTGTTAGTGCCCTGAACGGCTTGAGTTCAGGATCCCGTGGCGAGGTCCCCACTTTGCCAGGATGTGTTTAGGATTAGGACATCAACCTGGCAGAAGTTGGGCGATGAGAGGGGTGCGGAGTCGTAGGCGAGTGGGGTAGTAGTGGCAGGTCGTCGTAGGGTATGAATTACCGTGACTGGAATCGCCCTGGAATAATTATTATTTCTCTCTTGGCTCGTTAGATATTATGACGGACACAACAAATAGTTCTAAGTAGGCAAATAAATCGTTGGTTAAGTTCAGGTGTTTATTATCATTTCAATTCTCCACTCAATGGCAAGATACATATATGAATTTGCACAGGCTTCAGTTAACACTCAACACATGGTACTGCTAGGTTATCCAAAACATTAGGCAAACGGAGCTGTGTTCATGAAAGTACTTAGACTGACAAAATATCTATCTATACACATGCAGGCGGTATATCCTATGGAACAACTGAATAAGTGGAGGCTAGAATCGAACAACCTTCTCCGCCTCACGCTTGAGCCGAAGTGTCCTAAAACTAGTTAAGCGCGCTTTCCTGAATTTTAGTCACGTGATCAGTGGTCAATTTGATTGGATAGCTCCATTACTTTAGAATTACATATGTTCTGGTTGGCTGGTTTGCTTGCATAAAGGATTGACTATTAAATAAATATTGTTCATTGTCGACTTTTGCGGGGTGGGGCCCAGGGAAAAAGGGGGGGGGGTGGGTAGACGTAAACAGAGATACAAAGGATAAGATAATGACTTATCTCCCCTTGATGTACCAGTTTGTAGGTGCGAGGCGCTTCGCTCCAGATGTCACTACTTCGAGTGGACAAAGGGTTATGCCCACGGGCGCTGAGTAGGGGACGAAAAGGGGAGATAATGAAAAGGTGTCTACAGGTATGCTGAGTTTAGCAAAATAAATGAGTAGTACTATCAAAATACACATGAATCATAATTGACAGCATAATAGAATATATATATATATATATATATATACATACATTAAAGAATACACACACATACAATCACACATACAAATAGTGTAATACCAATTGGCTGAATCAAGTAGCAACTCTGAATTCGGGAATGAAAAAAAGTGTAGAGAGGGTTAAAGAGAGGTGAGGAGAAGGAGTGGTTGGGGTGTTCCTATTGCGTGGGAAGAGTGAGAGTGTAATAGCTCCTGGCTACTTTTCTACTCCCTAATCTAACTCTACGCTAACCTATGTTTCTAGTTCTACACTACTTCTGCGCTATGATCTATCCATGAGTACTAATAAGGTTACGATTTAATCCAGAATCGTGACAAGATAGATAGATAGAAAGATAGAGGGTTGAAGATGCTGATAAAATGAGATCGATAGATAGATAGACAAAATGGCAGATTGAAAGAAAGACAGATAGACAGATGGACAGCCAGATTGTTAGAGAGAGAGAGTAGAGAGAGTGAGGTTGATATACAGACAGACAGATAGACAGAAGGGAAGAAAGACAGACAGACAGATACATCGATCGATATATTGATAAATAGAGAAAGAGAAAGTGGGTGAGAGAAAGAAAGGTCAATAGATAGACAGACAGACGGAAAGAAAGGCCAGATAGACAGATAGATAGATATTGATAGACATACAGATTGATAGAGAGAGATCGATAGATACATAAATAGAAAGAAAGATAGATGGAGAACGTAGATAAAATTAACCCTTACGTAACGCTAACTGGGCAATTACTATAAACAGATTAGCTTCAATATCACACACCCTACACACCACTTCTCCCTCCCACACACACACACACATACACACACACTTTCAGCCCCCCACCCCATTACCGAATCTCGTCCGATTCCTGACCTCATCACCCCACTCCCTCCTTTCTCCCAGTTTTGGCCGTACCACCACTATCGCATGCCCTGGCTTCTGTCCAACATCAAGCTTATAAACAGAAGGGAAATTGTTTAGCTTCGCCTGGACAAATGTCCCTTGCTGACCACATGCAAATGACCTCACCCCCCCCTCCTCCTCATTCTTTTCGTTTTCTCTCATACTCTCTCCCCCCTCCCCCCTTCCCTCTTTCTAATGCAATTTTCATTCTTTGCATTTAATAAATTACTACCTAAAGCCATCCTCTAGGTTCTTGTTCCCCAGGGGCGCGGATCTGTAAACTATCCGAGGTGGGTCGGGCCAGTTTATTAAGCGACACGCTGAATTAAAATCTCGTTAAAATAATGCGACGCCTCTATTGGATTAAACACGGCCCACAAACAAGCCCGGATCGCCGGGGCCTGACTTCTAACGCCTCCCCCCGCCCCCACCCGGGTAACGTCATTAGGTTATCAAACATGATGTCCGGCCCCGCGAGACTCCACCTCCCCGCTCCCGCCCCCCCCCCTTTTTGCCGTCTTGGGCTTTGCACGCCGTGCGCAGGAATCTTTTTACTCATGCCATTTATTTGGCAACCGAAAACAAGAGGGAAAATTTGGGGTGAGTGTGTGAGTGTGTCGGTGTGTTATGTGTGTGTAAGTGTGTGAGTGTGTCGGTGTGTTATGTGTGTGTACGTGTGTGAGTGTGTCGGTGTGTTATGTGTGTGTAAGTGTGTGTGTGTGTGTGTGTGTGTGTGAGAGAGTAGATGAGGAAAATTTGGAGGTTAAATAGAAAGGAGGGAGGAGGAGGTGAATTTGCCAGGGAATTAGGGAGTGTGAGATGGGTGCAGACCGTAATGGAGTGATGGGGTGCTTAAGGGTCGGGGGAGGGGGAGTTTGGCTCGAGAGAAAGGAGCCAGCGATGGTAGTGAGTTTTTTCCTGATGTAATAGAGTTGTTTTATTATTATATTTGTTTGGTTGGGCAATATGTAATGATATTAACTATCTATCTATTGATCTATTGATCTATCTATATAACTATATATATGTCTATTTGACTGTCTATCTGTCTGTCTATCAATCAATCAATATATATCTACCTATCTGTATATTTATCAATCTATCTATCGGTCTATCTACCTATCTATATATCTATCTATCTATATATCTATCTATTTATATATCTATCTATCTGTTCATCTGTCTATCAAACAATCATCCATCAATCTTTCTGTCTGTCTATCCATCCATCTATTTATCTTTATATCTAACTGTCTATTTATCATTCAATCAATTTATCGATCTTTCAATCTTTTTATCAATCCATCTATCTATCTATCTATCAGTTGTTTTATTATTATATTTGTTTGGTTGGGTAATATGTAATGATATTAACTATCTATCTATTGATCTATTGATCTATCTATATAACTATATATATGTCTATTTGACTGTCTATCTGTCTGTCTATCAATCAATCAATATATATCTACCTATCTGTATATTTATCAATCTATCGGTCTATCTACCTATCTATCTATCTATCTATCTATCTATCTATCTATCTATTTATATATCTATCTATCTATCTGTTCATCTGTCTATCAAACAATCATCCATCAATCTTTCTGTCTGTCTATCCATCCATCTATTTATCTTTATATCTAACTGTCTATTTATCATTCAATCAATTTATCGATCTTTCAATCTTTTTATCAATCTATCTATCTATCTATCTATCTATCTATCTATCTATCTATCTATCTATCTAACTATCTGTTCATATGTCTATCAAACAATCATCAATCAATCTTTCTAACTGTCTATCTAGCTGTCTGTCTATCTATCTATCTATCTATCTATCTATCTATCTATCGATCTATCGATCGATCGATCGTTTCTAATATATATCCGTCTATTTATCATTCAACTAATTTATATATCGTTCAATTTATCAATCTATCTATATCTATCTATATCTATCTATCTATCTTCCTGTCTCTATCTATCGACTGTCTGGCATTGACTGCAAGAGAGCAAACAGCTATGTAGACACAGTGGTTCTGAAACTCCAATTCGCGGTATTTTAGGAGACATCGAAGCGATATTAGAAGCACCTTGGAGTATCCCAGAAAACAAATAACAGCAATATATTATGCAAGTCCTACACATTTGATCTCATAATTAACTTGATTGTCTCCCACTGACTTAAGTTATCTACCTTTAACTTTTCTTTTCCTTCTAAAAGTCTGCGTTGGAGGAGAAGAAATCGCACAAACTTTATTTTCAATAAATGTATGTGCAATCATATAGTATATTCTGTGCTGTGAAGTCAGGATGATTAATGTTTTCGCCTCGATGTAAACTTTGCTATTAGAGCTACCGTAAACAGACGACAATCATAACTTATGTTGGTGTATTTGCTTTAAGCACCAGACTTGAAGTTGACTTGAACTTCTCTAACAGGAGTAAGAATACAAACTGAGATTAATCTCTTAGGGCTCGGCGGACAAACACAATTAATTGTGCTACGCGGTGTAGCAATGTCACCATATAGGTTCGGTGCAAACAGTTGCCCGTTCCCATCCACTCTACGCTCCTCTAAAGCAGGACAGTCTAAAAGCACATGTCTTCTTCTTAACTGCAATTTCGACACCGCGAATCCAGGTTGGGCCCTAAAGGTTCCGAAATAGGCCACCTATAGGGAAGTTACCTGTGCGAAACTGGGCAACTGTTGCCCGATCCTTTCTGCGGAGCTTCCACCGCTGGGTCTGCTCCATTAGGTCGTTTTAGTTGCTGCCACACAGCTCAGCCCTTTTCAGATTCGTCCCAGTTCTCAAACCATTGTTCTGACTCCCTTGCACGTATTGATCTGCGGGCGCTCTCGGAGCGGGTACCAGGGCGTCCGCTGCCTCGTTGCCGGGGATCTCTGCATGCTTGCAGCACCAGAACAGCGTGGACAGATTATTGAGGTACATGGTATACATATCTAGGAACATGCATTTGACCTTTGTTCTGGAACTCATACGTTACCGAGAAACAAATCTTCAAATAACATTACACATGACGGACATAACCATTAACGTAAAAAAAAACTACATTTGGGGGAGGGGGCGGAGCGAAACGCGGAATATTTTTCAATTGCATGAGTTTACCGTAATCCCCTTCCCATAGGATCCAACGCTTTCAATATAATGGAGGTGAACTAGGATCTGCAAAACACTGCAAAACCTTAAATTAGTATCATATTTATATTATACAATAGTTATAAATGAATTTAAAATTTCTAAAAATATATAACTTTTCAAATATCTAAATCGGAAGTAAACAACAGCAACAGCAGAAAACGACATTGTTTTTCGTTGAGTAGTTTAGCTGTTGAGTAGTTTAGCCTTTTATGAGTAGTTTAACCGTTTAACTGGAGCAGTAGGCTACATCGCTTCGTTTTGTTGTTAGCAATAGATAGAAGCTGACGCTTTTGTTTTTCAAAACAGAAAATCATTCTGTTGTTGTTTCTAAGTCTAACTGTTTTCACTATGTCTTGCACAGGGGTCGGCAATCTACGGCACGCTTGCCAAACTTGGCACGCAAAAGCGATTTCCCATGGCTCCACGGAAGATTCCTCCCCCCCCCCCCATAATGGCTATTCAAGTCTCTTCTACGAGAAATTTGAAGGCTATAGCAGGATCACATTTAAGTTTCTAGCACACTGAATGAATAAAAAATCCTACTTAAGCACACTATAATCAAAAGGTCACCGACTCCTGGGTGTAGCACACATATTATTACAGTAATCAGAAAATGTGTAGCCTAAATGAAATTCTAGCAAGAAATTCCTGCGTTGGCAGCACTTTTTTTCTCATATTATCATGATCGCAGTGGAAATATTTTCTCATTGTAATTTTAAGATGATGATTTGTATAGAAAACAAACAAAACAAAAATATAATTAAAAGCGACAGGTTCTAAAAAAAACGCGGGAAAAAAATAAAATAAAGAAAGTGTCTCTGCCTGCAGTGATCATCAATATAACAAAAACTTGGTGTTTATATTTTTATACAACAAAAAAAAACAAGAAAACTAAATGGCAAGGGGGGGGGGTTGCTCCCCTTGCCAAGTGGCCTCCCTTGAACCACGTCCTCTTGTTGTTCATCTGCAACCTCCCCCTCCTATTCTTTCCTCTCCTCTCTCTCTCCCTTGGCGAGGAGTAGGATCCTGGCGCGCATCCGCTAACTCAATTTGAGAGGCACCCAACGGAAGTTTAATGGGATTGAAGTGAACTGGATCTAATTAAACAATCCCTAATTGAATAGCGCCTGCGAGAGATAGATGCCAGCCCGGGGAAGGGAAGGATGTGCTGTCTCCCCCATCCCCTCACCCTCTGACGGGCCGCAAAAAGTCTTCATACGTTAGCGATGCAAAGGCAAAGAACTCTTTTTAATGTCAACGCTTGCATTTCCTTTCGCTTTTTTTATTTTCTCTGCTGTAGTCATGCATTATCGTCAAGTTTAATATAACTGTTTATAAAAACAAGAGCAAAATGTTGTCAGTACAATCAATATAAGATGGACTATAAGAAGGTAATAATATTGTTATTTATTTTGCTTTGCTTGTAAAAGAGAAATCTCCAAGAGGAGATCGTAAATATGTCGATAGATTTCAATTTCAAGTGTAGTTTTAGCATTAATATACTATATGGAGTTTTAGCATTAATATACTATATGGAGTTTTAGCATTAATATACTATATGGAGTTTTAGCATTAATATACTATATGGAGTTTTAGCATTAATATACTATATGGAGTTTTAGCATTAATATACTATATGGAGTTTTAGCATTAATATACTATATGGAGTTTTAGCATTAATATACTATATGAAGTTTTAGCATTAATATACTATATGGAGTTTTAAGCATTAATATACTATATGAAGTTTAAGCATTAATATACTATATGGAGTTTTAGCATTAATATACTATATGGAGTTTTAGCATTAATATACTATATGAAGTTTTATCATTAATATACTATATGGAGTTTTAGCATTAATATACTCTATGAAGTTTTAGCATGATTATACTATATGGAGTTTTAGCATTAATATACTATATGAAGTTTTAGCATTAATATACTATATGGAGTTTTAGCATTAATATACTATATGGAGTTTTAGCATTAATATACTATATGGAGTTTTAGCATTAATATACTATATGGAGTTTTAGCATTAATATACTATATGGAGTTTTAGCATTAATATACTATATGGAGTTTTAGCATTAATATACTATATGGAGTTTTAGCATTAATATACTATATGGAGTTTTAGCATTAATATACTATATGGAGTTTTAGCATTAATATACTATATTGAGTCTCGGTGGTCTAGCGACAGAGCTATCACATTGCAGAGAGTCTAGGGGTCAAATCCTGGTAATAAATATTATACTATCTCCCGATACTTAACACTGTGTTCATAAAAATCAGCAGTTTCCTTGTGTGTAATGAGCAAAATATAACAACAACACCACACACATACATTTAAATGAAGTGGGCTTTATAAGAAATAGGAACGACTATAATAAGATGAACCGCTGGCTTTAATATTTCTGCTATTTGATTTTTGGAATGACTTCTTTTCGTAATTCCCGATTCCCTTTTGTATTGTACACATCCGTTTTATTTAATCGCTTTGATTTTGTCAATGGAAAATTAAAATTAAAATTGAAAGTTGTATACAGCGGAAACCTATAGGCAGCCGTATGAGTCATTTAAGACAGCGTTATTGGATGCGCTCGCATAAAGAACATACACTCTCTAAAAATAGAGCAAGCGGTCGATCTTATTGTAGTCTTTGGAAATAGTTGCTAAACAGTCCGTAAATATAGTCTAAATCTTATACCAATTTTTTTAAACACATAGATTTACTTCTCAGCGGGCACACTACGTCGTAACTACGGTGAAAAAACGTTGTTTTTTCGCGGTTTCCACGTTTATTCCCCGTCGATACGAAGTGTTTTCCCGCTGGGTTGTGTACATTATCTAAAAGAGTTTTCTCTTATTAATTGAATACAATTAAAATACTAAGGTTCTAAATTAATACCCCCCCCCACCACCCCCAAAAAACAATGTAATACTAATTTTGACTTGCAATGAGAAACAATACTGTAGCTTGAAATAATATTTATAGAAAAACAAATAAGCTTACACGCTTTTGAAAATTAAAACACCCAAGTATATTCTACAACACCTTATTTCCATTTTATACATTGCAATACATTAAAAGTGATTTGCAACGCTCTACTCGAATTTATATTGTCTAGAGCAGGGGTCAGCAACCTTTTTTGCGCATTGTGTGCCAAACGAGGTTTTTTCAATCATTCAGCGTGCCAACAGCCTAAAAGTCAACCTGCTCCATTATACTTTTTAAAAATAGTTTTTTATAGGACAATTAACTTCACTCCGTAGCAAGACAAAGGTCAAAAGCAAAGGACATTTTTTTAGAAAATCAAGCGTTTTATAGTTAATACTAAATTAACTTGTTTGTGATTATCATCCTTTTTATTTCCTTTTTTATCAAACACAATATTTTATTAATACTTTCACTTTTATGATAATTATTGTCTAAACGTTATCTTTTGGTTGTCAAGATAAAGATCTAACACCTGTTAATATTAATATACTAGTGGTTATGCACGTCAAAATGACGGAGAAAAGAATGACTACAATGTGTTTTTTAAGAGAGTAAGACAAAAGACAATATTACAATCAAAACTGCAGTGAGAACGTTTCTTTTCGGTATTTAGTTTTTGTTCTTTTTAATTGTTTCTGGTCGCCCTGACCCTGGCATATGCATAACTATTGTTGCTGTCAGCTTCTGTCCTAAAAGACTGGCGTAGTGTGCAAACCGCCGATACATTCCCATTAAGAATACACCGGCGGGCGAACGCATGGGGGATAGCCCCCGCAGCGGGTCCGAGATCCATTACACTGCCGAGAGGCCACTGGTCTCGGTGGCGAGGAAACAATGGACGCTGCAATCCCGTCTCGAGAAACACCCGGAGCCTGGATGCATGTACCTAAAGTATAGGATTTGTGCTACTGGGTGACAGTGCAGGTTTACTGGCGAGCCACCACGATAATAATCCTTAAGGGAACCGCAGTGAACGATCGCTGGGCTGCGGAAACCTTCCCTGTTACACGGCACGCCACGCCTTCGGCGTGTCGTGTGGTGGCCGGAGCCCGGACCGAGATTACTCAATTAATGTATTTCATGTATTGATGATAGATTTTGATCTCAGTTTAACTGGGATGTCCTCTATTGTGTTGTGTAACCACGCAGCAAACAAAAAAACATTAAAGGTGTAGATATGTAGTAATCATACGAACTGAGTAGTTAATGTCATGTCTAAAAACATGCATATACATTTTTAGTCATATGCAGTTATATAATTTTCAAATACTTTTTTACATTTTTATCATTTGTAAGTTATAAATTGTAAGTTATTTATTCTTTTATAAACGAAACATTTCAGAAATATTAACGCAAATAAAACGGGTAAATTACCTCCCTTTAATTAAAAATCCGTTTTCACATTTGATTCAATAGTGATGCCAAACAAGTTATGTTTTGTAATATAACAAATATTACTGAGTAATAAATAAATCCAACATTGTGGTCTTCATTAGAAGATTTAATGAGAGAATTAAAATTAATTTACAGTTGTAAATAAACATTTCATGCATTAATTGTTTGTCCATTTAAGGAGTTTATCTTTTAAACAATGATAATTACAGTAATTACATAATATAGTGCTGATAAATAGGTCTCTTATATTTATAATACAAATAAAAATTTGTTTTAGAATTACTTATATTTATGCTTATAGAAGATGAGCATATAAACTCGTTTAAATGTAATTAGTCTGTATCAATTAATGAGCGCCTTGTCTTGAATGCTCTTCGCTAATTGTAAAATGTCAGATATATATTTAGTCACATCTGAGTAGTCAAATGTAGGTGAACTCTTTGTTCGCTTAAAACAGTTTCTATGTGAGATAAAATCTATTCACAAGTGTAAGTTGAACCAATAGACGAAAGTAGACGTGCGGATACCTAGCAGTTGAGAAAAGCAGATGACTTTCCTAAGTAGCGTCCACTTCTTTCGAGATCTTTTCCACAAATGGGCACATTTGGAAGGCCATTTGTTAAATGTTTTAAATTCAACTTGCTGCATTTTAAAATCACCAATATCAGTACACTTAAAAAAAATATCTACATCTAAGAAGGTTGTAGAAAGATCAAACCAATTAGACATGATAAGGTATGAAAAAATTGTAAAACAAAACTCCACCTTGAGTGCTTCGGTGTACTTCTGAAAAAGCCCAACTATCTATCTTAATATTTGCCCTAATATAGAATCTAGGGATGTACAGGTAGGTTAATGAATATAGGGATGTACAGGTAGGTTAATGAATCTAGGGATGTACAGATAGGTTAATGAATATAGGGATGTACAGATAGATAAATGAATCTAGGGATGTACAGATAGGTTAATGAATATAGGGATGTACAGGTAGGTTAATGAATCTAGGGATGTACAGGTAGGTTAATGAATATAGGGATGTACAGATAGATAAATGAATCTAGGGATGTACAGGTAGGTTAATGAATCTAGGGATGTACAGGTAGGTTAATGTTTTGAAATTGATTTCGCGCCAAGAGATATCCAGTTTCAACTCAAATTTATTTAAGTGGTCCTTGTAAACGTAAGTTCAACTCATTGAAATATGTCGCTATGACATTCAAAAACCGGAAAATGTTGTTATTGTTTTTTCATCAATAAAAAGCACCTCTTTTCGCGTGCCATTTAAAATCTTTCTGCATGCCAAGTTTGGCACGCGTGCCTTAGGTTGCGAACCCCTTGTTTAGAGAAATATATTCTTATTTATATATTTTTTTCATACTAACACAAGCTAAATTCTCCGACGTTGCCCTGGAAAAAATAAATAGACTTGTAATTGCTACAAATAAACATTTAAGTCCTAAAATCCTTACAATTTAAAAAAACAAACAAGTATTATTAATGGAATTTTTTTTTAAAGTAGGAAGAAAAAGCTATCAGTGGGGAATCGAACACCGGTCGCCCGAATGGCAGTCGAGTACAATAACGAGTACGCTAGGGAAACCACATTTCACTATGGAATCAATAAAGTAAGATATGACACAATAAGGTCACGTGTCTTTAAATAAACCAGTTTGATTGGTCAAACACACACACATGCTACTTTATAGATATATAGGCCTATAGATTTTAACAATTGCACTCACATTTCTATTCCATTTTATTTTAAAGATTTAATTTTTACTGTTTAAACTAAATGTGTGAACTATGCTACTAGAGAGATTTTTCTACGCAGAAAATAATGAGTGTTTTTAATTTTAGTATCCTGCAAAATTTCATTTCTCCCATATTTTATAGTAAGTAGGAAGCGAAGGGTCGGAGGCGAAGGGTGGAGGAAAGAGGGGGAGGGAGGTTGCGCCATTATAACAGGATGGTCTTAACGTTCCATTTAGAAATCAATTTGATTAGCACACTTCGTGAGGCAAGGAAGAAAGCTTGTTCATTCACACCCACGATCCGTCCAAAAGTCCCAGCCCCCCCCCCCCCCCTAAACCCACTCACACTCCTTTACGCCCAATTGAAGAACACGACCTTTGACCTGTCCGGAAGCAATGAAAAAAACAACAATAATAATAATATCAGTTATCGAGCAAGAGAAATAGTGGATGGGGTGGGGCTAGAGGGGGCGAATGGTAAAGGCGTGTGGTGTATGGGTGATAGAAGGGTTGGGGGGTGGAGGGAGCGGGGAGCCGCAAGACACCACAAGATGATGAAAATGCGAAGCAGCGTCCGGTAACGTCCGTCTTAATTCGATCCCGTGGTATAAATGATTTAATAGAATTACTGTCCGATATAATTGGGGGTCTCACCCTCCCCCCTCCCGGTCCTTTATAACTCCCACAAATACTGTCTTCTCCCCTTCTCCCAAACCTCCGGTTATAGATATGATGTTCCACTAAATAATTGATAGTTCAATCGCCCGCAAATCTAATCTAGTGATACAATACAGTGACACGAAGAGGGCGGGGTAGGCCCGGCGGGCGTCGGCGGTCCATCCGTCCATTTGCGCCCATCCCCCCTGCCGCCCCCGTACCATTACACCAGCTGTGACATAATAGAATTTCCTAGGGGGGTCCCTGCGGAGATCAGGCCAGCCCTACACCGCTACTGACCGCACGTGCTGTCCGGCTGACGCGCTCTCTAGTTTCTCGTGCATGTTGTGTGAGGGGGCGGGAGGGATTGGGTTGGGTAGGCTGTGATAGTGCTTGTATGTATGTTTGGAGGAAAAAAAATGGGGAAGTGTATTATAATATATTATAAATAATTTTGGCAGGAATTGTCACTGCTTTTTGTTAAGCGACACACAGGCATTGTGCCCCACTCCCCCCCCCCCTCAACCCTAGACCGAAAGAAACCCCCCCAAATAGTAAATGATAAAGACACACTATAATTACTGTGGGGCATTAAATCGTGCGTACGTTTTCGTATTACTAGAAAAGGAAGACTATAGGCCTGGTCATGTAGGCACCACGCTTGGCGAGACGGATTGTTGCGTTCATGTCTTCCTCCCCACCGAGTCTCGGACGCACAACAGGGGCCGTATCTATTATTCTTAGTATTATTATCTCGGTAACTTTTACTATCATTTACTAATGTTAGAATATTCTAATTATGTCTTTGATTATGCCTTTGTGGTACTGATGTACTTTGTGGCAAGTAAATATTGTTCATTGTTGTTCATTGTACGCCTAGGTGTTAGCCCACAGGTGTACTTTAAATTAGAAAGTGGTCGGTTGTTTACACACTTCGCCAGGCTTGAGGTCCTTGGGTACAGAAGTACTTTCCTTGATCCGACTATTGAATAGAGAGCTGAGACCAGTGGCGTAGCCAGGTTTTTGACAATTGGGGGGAGCACACTTTAAAGAAAAAATGCCCCAATTTAAGCCCTTTGTTTTTACATTACTAGAGGAATCAAAAGTGTGTACGTAACAAGTGTTACAAGAATCCATGTACCTCAGCCAACTCTTTAATAGTACACACTTTATTTACCTACGATCTAATGCAGAACAACTACTAGTGCTGATAAGCTCTGCAAAATTGATTGCGTCTACTACTGATTTTTTGGACGCACTTCTAGTATCGACATAAACTGATAAAATAGCCGCGAAGCTGAGACTATTCGTCCATCAGAGCCCTGGATATCAACTCTGCACTTTCGCGTAGTGCGGTCAGATCCCGGTAGAGGTCAACAGAAAGGGGATGCCCCGAATCATCCTGCCTAAACATGCGAGCACTTTTTATCTTGTCCTAAAACGGATACTTTATTTGTATATATGCAATTGTATTTGTGATTTGTTAATTTCCGACAATGACCTTATACGGCATAAAAACTTCATTCGACTGTTAAAATAGTTACGTTTACATTTTTTTAACGAAAAATTATTAATTAATTGGACCTTTTTTCTAGAAATGGAACTACCAAATAGGCTTGTTGTTGTTTTTCGTCCGTCGTGTTCGACGATGACCATTTTTTGTCGTCCTATGAAGTTCGGGGTGTGGCTGTGCAATGGGTTTTCACGTGGCTAGTGAGGCCTATCCTTGCTCGGAAGGTACGACTGCAAACCGTACAGGGGAAGGTCAGAGCGTCGACAATGAGCTCTAGGGCACGATCTTTCCTGACTTGCCTCTTGGACTCAGCTGCTTACTGTTTTTGCTCTTCGCAAAAAGCTGCTCCTTTATGGACTGCTGAGCGCCATGAGGCCCGGTCTTTGGCTGACACCTCCCCGGAGTCGTCTTTAATGGAGAATGCTTTGAGTGATGCCTTGAGGGTGTCCTTATAGCGCTTTTTTGGACCTCAGCGAGCTCGCTGACCATTTTTTAGCTCGCCATAGAAGAGCATCTTTGGAAGACGGTAGTCTGGCATGCGTATAACATGCCCTGCCCAACGAAGTTGAGACTGCATCAGACTTGTGTGGATGCTTGGGAGTCCTGCCCTGGCAAGTACCTCAAAGTCTGGAATTTTGTCCTGCCATTTGTCCTGCCATAATTTGATATTTAGGATTTTTCTCAGACTTTTTGTGTGGAAATGATTCAGGAGCTTAGCATGTCGTTGGTAAACAGTCCAAGTCTCACATGCATATAGTAAAGTAGGGAGCACGACTGCTCTGTAGACTTTTATTTTGGTTTGGGTGCTAATGCCCCTTCTGTTCCAAACATTTTTGTACAGACTTCCAAAGGTTGCACTGGCTTTTGAGATACGGAGGTTTACTTCATCATCAATGACAACACCCTGAGACAGTGTACTACCAAGGTACGTAAAGCGGTTTACTGTGTTGATTTTTTCACCATTGATACTGATGTTTGGCTCTACGTAGGGCTTTCCGGGGGCTAGTTGGTACAGGACTTCTGTCTTGTTAGTGCTGATGGTAAGTCCACTGGAAAATTTTTCAACACTGTGTTTCAGATCAGCTTCAGAGCCGACATTAAGAGCACAGTCGTCGGCTCAAATAGGCTTAATTACTGCGTCTAGGCCTATATTAATATACATTATAAGTAAATTAACCATAGAACCAAATATATCAATAGAGCCGGTGTAGTAGCGTTCACCAGTTTCGGTGGCCACGGCATACTAGGGGATGTGTGTCCAGCACAGTGCCCAGCTGCCTTTACTTTACCCCAACTAATGTCAGTTAAGCATCAGAGCTGGGTAGACTCAGGGACACTCTCCGGTCCCGGGAATAGATAATAATAACAATGCTTGTATAGAAAACCCGTTGAGGACAGTTCTATGCGCTGACGACAGTTACAGAGTACAAACAACGAAGAACAGACGAAAATGTATATATATGTAAAGGTGAATACTGCTACTGGAATAGGTGAGTCTTCAGCCGGCTCCTGAAGGTGTCGAAGCTAGGGCTCTGGATTCGAACCAAGGACCTTCGGTACGCCAGCCGAACGCGTAGCAACTTGGCCATTGTGCCCCATAATATACTATATACTCAAAGGTTACGTTGTTACAGTAACTATCTCTCGTCTAAAAAATAAACGTAAAAATGGACTTTTAAGATAGTCGTACATATTCTATACTTTACTAAGTCTTTTTTTAAATTGTACTTCTAGTAGATTTAAAAGTGACGTCTATGAATACAAGCTTGGCCCCATGGATAATGTCATTAAAAAAAATGTCATTGAATAAACAGCACCGGCTTTTAATCTTTTAAAACGCTTTAAAAAAAAACAATTAAAAAAACAAAAGAAAATAACAATAACAACAGCGCCATTTGTTTTTTGACGATGTGATATGCTATTGACATGCAGAATGATGATTTCTGATTGGCTGAAACACAGATCTCTACAGATAACTCTTATTTACAAAAAAAAAAACACAAGAAAGGCCGTCAACACAAAAACGAAAATGATTTTTGCAACCAAATTAATTAGCAGAGAGCCAACCTGGTCACATTGTCATTTTTGTTTTTTAAATAATATTTCTTTTTCTGATGTGCACGTCCAAATCATTTATTTATGTTGTCATTGATAACAAAGTGACAAAATTCATTTAAAACTCTAAGGCAAGCTGCTGTTTGGGGGAAGGTGGGGGGTGGGAGATGGGGGGGGAGGGCAAAGGGGCTAGACTTTGTGTTGCAAGGGTGGAGGTGGGGGTTAGGGGGCTTGGGGAAGGGCGGATGAGAAGAGTAACCATCTGTTACAAACAAGTTCAAGCAAGGATTTCCATGTTGACAACTTTATAAATCGTGCCCTCCCCCACCCCCTTTCCAGGGTAAGAGCGAGGAAAAGAGAGAGATAGAGGGAGGGAGGGAGGGAAATGCAAGATGGCGGACAAAAGAGTTCGTTAAATATAAATGATAGAAACGAAGCGCGCGCATCTTTAGGGCGTCAGTGAAGTGTCGCACTTTTAAGGAATAATTCAAAGATTTGGTTTTCTCCCTTTTACGTCTGCTTCACCCCCGCTACCCCCCCCCCCCCTCTTACATTTGATCTCAATTTATATTCCTTCTGCTGATAGCTTACAGATTAGTGCTTTGTTTAGTTCTTAAAAGCAAATTCTGGAACAAACAAACCAAATTTTAAAAAAGACGGTTAATGACATTTAGCCCATGATGTTTGTAATTTAATTCAGGTGATATGTTCCAATGTATACAATATTAAGATTATGTACAGTTAGAATAAAATAGTGCAAACACAAGCGTCCTCAAAAGAAATTATCTCGAAACTCACTGCCTTTCAGACAAACAAATCATTAAATACTATTAAAGTGGTGTGAGGGACAGACCTATTACTAGTAGGGGTGAAAATAATGGTATTATTACAAAACTCATAATAAAAATGATAGGAACTTCCCTATGCAGAAATAATAAGCCATTCCCAGCCACTCCGAGAATTTGAGGTCAACACGGAATCCCAACATTACCTAGAATCTTTCGCCTTTTTACTAAAAGTCAAGCAATTGGAAAAATAAGCCCCGCCCACAAAATCTTGTGTAGGGAGAAAAAGAGAGGGGGAATATGTAATGTGTGTTTCAATATATTAGATTTACCAATACGTGACACTTTCGATTCCAAATATCTTTTAATGAAGCATTTTACACTTTAAATAGCTGACAGTAGCGGCCATTTTGTTTAGGTGAAGCTTGGCTTTAGTTGCCTTTCGGACAGTAGCATTAAAAAACAGCAATTACAATTTAACAGTGATCAGCTGATTGACTGGTCAAAAAACAATGGTCGCTGCTTGACCAGCCAAAAACAAATTGGTCGCTGCTTGACCAGCCAAAAACAAATTGGTCGCTGCTTGACCAGCCAAAAACAAATTGGTCGCTGATTGACCAGCCCCTCCCCACCCAAAAATAAATGAATTGGTCGCTGATTGACAAACCAAAAACAAATTGGTCGCTGATTGGCCAACCCGAAAACAAATTGTTCGCTGATTGACCAACCAAAAAAAAAACATTGGTCGCTGATTGACCAACCCGAAAAATAATTGTTCGCTGATTGACCAGCCCAAGAAAACATTGGTCGCTGATTGACTAACCCGAAAACAATTGGTGGCTGATTGACAAGCTAAAAAAACATTGGTCGCTGATTGACCAACCCGAAAAACAATTGGTGGCTGATTGACTAGCAAAAAAAAAACATTGGTCTCTGATTGACTAACCCGAAAACAAATTGGTGGTTGATTGACCAGCCAAAACAAAACATTGGTCGCTGATTGACCAGCCCCCCAAAAAAATTGGTCGCTTATAGACCAACCCGAAAACAAATTGGTGGCTGATTGACCAGCAAAAAAAACATTGGTTGCTGATTGACCAACCCGAAAACAAATTGTTCGCTGATTGACCAGCCAAAAAAAACAACATTGGTCGCTGATTGACCAACCCGAAAACAAATTGGTGACTGATTGACAAGCTAAAAAAACGGTCGCAGGTTTAAAAAACAAAAACAGAGGTTGCGGGTTGACAAAAAAATAAAAGCGTGGCTGCTTGTTGATGAACCAAATTGAACAGCTTCGGCTAGTTGGTTATGTGGTGCGGTAGGCAGCACGTTCGTCTGGAATACCAAAGATCCTAGGTTCGAGTCCTGGTGATGGCTCGAATTTGTTCCCAGGTCCAGAGGGTCTCCATTACTCTATCCAGCTCAGATGGGTTACCTGACTACAGTTGTGGCAAATATTAAAAGCAGCTGGCCATTATGCTGGTCAGCTAGAATGCCGTGGCTACAGAAACAGGTGAACGCTACTTCTGGCAAAGTAAAAGCAGCTAGATATTGTGCTGGCCACACAATGCCCTTGTGGCCACTAAAGCTGGTGAGCGCTTAGTTTGTTCGATTTTTTAAGCTGTATAGGTTAGCGAAGGTGTAAAATGGCGGATATATCCACCTGAGAGAGCATATTTAATGATCGCCTATTCGTCCCAAAAGTTGTGGAAATGACAACAGAGCTGGGCAGCTCAAACAGGAATAGTTTGACTTTTTCTTTTAAGGTCTAGGTAATAATAATAATAATAATAATATTTGCGCTGCCAACACACATAATGTAAGCTCAGAGCGCGTTTAACATACAACTAAGAATTCGGATATTACCCTAGCCCAGGTGACAGAGCTAAATTGAGGATTGAAAAAAGACAAAACAAATAAATGTAGCATGCAATTAGATTTCCTAGCTTCTCAAATCCTAGACAACACATGGAACTTTTGTTCGGTTTAAAAGATAATTACAGCGCTACAAAAATATTGGTTTTCATCATAAAGTAATGAAATAAAAATAATGAAAATACTAATTGTAACACACAATTGGGCATTGTGCTTGTGTTAGTCTTTCCCTTTCGAACACATCCAGACGTTTAACTGATTTGAAATACACCAAGACATTCGATTGAATTATTTGACAGATTTGGAATACATTTTGATCGCTTCTTGAAAGCTGGCATTCGTTTTGGAACGTGAAACTGAGACTCTGCATTGTCATAGTGTCTTGAAAAATAAAAGTGACACCTGAGCATATTTTTTTATTTTTTCAATGTGAAGGAATTAATTATACGTATTTTTTTTTAAATAATTGGTCGCAATAAAAAAAAATTGTCAAATATTAAAATATTAGGTTAAAGATAGTTTAACTTAACTTATAAGTTTACAAACGTTCCTTCTAGATAGAAGATTATTATGTCCACTAGGCCTAAAACTCCTGCAGGGCGACAGGGATCCGTCGGTGGCAGGGATAGAACCCGCGACATGTCAGTTGGTTTTTATCTTCTTATCTTATACATTACAGACGCTCCTTCTATAAAGAAGATTATTGCGTCCTACGCTCATCTGTGGTCCGAGTCTAGTCTTGCATTTTTATTAATGTTTTAAATGATGTTAAGTTACTGGTTTTTGGTTGACAGTCCGGTGAACTAACCGCTGGACCTTGTTGGTTTATATTCTCCTTTGTGTTTCTGTTGTGTATTTAATATTGTATAGTAGAAAAACTCCTAATGTTACCAACAAAACAAAATTATTAAACAACAACAAACAACATCAACAACTAAATTTATCAAAGACCACATGCCTTCTATGGCGGCTGGGCATTGTACAGGCCACACAATGCTTAGTATGCCGTGGCCACAGAAAAAGGTGAACGAGGCTCCACCGGCCCTGTGGATCGATTTGGTCTGACTGGATACTACTACTACATGCCTCGCCAGCAATGATTTCCAGCACGACCCTGCCCCGTCCGTCCTCCCAAAAATGAAAACAATTACATAAAGGTGGCCGTTGAACAAGCCCCGGCTCAAAATTAATTGTTTCATGGTTGGCAGATTTGAAAAGGGAGAATGGGAGTAATGGGGGGTTGAAGTTCTCTCTTCCTCTCCCTCCCTCCCTTCCCGCCACTCCTCTTCTCCCTCACTACCCCAACCCCCCTCCCGCCGACAAAGTGTGGCGAGGCGAACTGGTGGCGTCATACAATCGTGGATTAACATCTAATATTTATCAGCTCAATAAAGATGTTTTGATGGAGAAATGGGAGCCGGAGGGTGCCAGAGGATGGAGGGCGTTGTAGGGGAAGGGGTGGGGGAGAGATTGGCGTAAGCAGACGAGAGGGAGAAGAGAAAGGAGAGGGGGAGAGAGAAATGAGCGAAAAGGAGATCAGGAGCCGATGTCAACCGACCTCTTGTCTCCCCCCCCCACCCCCTTGGACAGTCGCGTCACGCGGATTCTGACAGTTCGCAACAACATCACACAAAAAAAAAAACTCACACTGGGTGGAGCCCGCATCGCCCCCCGCCCCGCCTTCCGCCGTCTCCCATTGGTCGGGCTAACGGAAGAGGTCGGCGAGCGCACGTGCTGGCGAGGTTGAGTAAAAGCTCATTAACTGCGACTTTTGTCAAAAGGGGAGAGAACAAAAAAATAGAAGCAAAATACAACAACTGAATTACCACAGAGGGAGGTGGGAGGGGGGAGGGGGGAAAGGGGAAGTCACAACTCCTGATGATCGCCCTTTGATGCTCGTGTCACAAACAGAAAATCAAAATAAAATAATTTATACAAAAAAAAACAACACGAGAAGATCTCTTGTCGCGGCATTCGATGTTCCGCAACCCGCCGCAGCAGCAACAATGAACCTCCTGACAGTGAGGTGCTGAGAGTGAGTGGTGCTTTCCCTTGCGACAAACTTCAGAACGACAGCAGAAGACACCAAAAAAATAAAATAATGCAACAAAAATAAATCCGTTACACGCAAAGAATAGCGCAAAACAATGAGAAGTGACAACTCTTCAAAGGATTTTAATGTGGCTAAAAAAAAACTCTAAAAGTTCAGAATCTACAGCAGGTTATTTCTAAATAATTTCTGGAATTCTAATAATCATCAATACTTTCGGAATTAAATTGTGTTGGACATTTTTATATTCTATACACAAAGACGAACTTATATATATTTTATATATGTCAAAATATATCTATATCTATACCTTTGGAAATAAAATTAACACTATCAGAACATCATGGTTGTTAATTGTGGTATAGAAGACCAAAGCCCTGAAAAGCTCCGCTGGTTTAACACAGGTTAAACATAGAAACAGACAATCTGATGTTTAATTGTTAATTTCTTTATTGAAGGTTTATATTTTCTTTGTTTTCTACAAATTGTTTCTTGGATACCAGAATTTAGAAAGTAGCGATTGAACCAACACCAAGACTCCAAAGATAAAACGTTCCTTCTAAAGGTGGGTACAGAATAAATTTAAAGTTATAATAACTCTGAAATCTTTTTTTTTAAACTCATCATTCTTTATTAATATGTCTGGAATTTTAAGCTTCATTCTATTTAGATATATATTTTTTAGAATTTTTTTTTGTAAACCTACGTTTGTTTTGAAACTGGCAAAGAATTATTTCGGCAAATTGTTTTTTGTGAAAAGAGTGTTTAAAAATTCGAACTGTTGTATTCTACTTAAAATGTAGAAATCTGAATTATTTGTAAATATTATTATGTTCAACTTCTTTGCTGTATTTTCTTCTTTGTTACATTCACTATTTCAAACTATTGTTATGTTTGTGTAACTAACAATTACAGTTTTACATCATTTTGATCTCTGTATAATTATTACAACTTTACACAAAATTCTCTAATTTTTCATTATTCTAATATTACTTATTGGCGAGGGCAGCATCATAATAATATGCTATAATATTTCTAAGGCTTTCGGCTACAAAGATAAAAAAGTAAAAAAATGTTACAGCTTGCTTGGTTGAATAAAAATAATATATAGATCTAAATGTAGTAGGTAACGTACCCGTCGGACCAAATTAATCATTGATCATTGGGCCGGTGAAGCAGCGTTTAACAGTTTATGTGGTATACTAGGGAATGTGTGGCCAGCACAATGCCAAACCGCCTTTACTTTATCCTAGCTTATGTCAGGTACCTATCTGAGCTTGGTAGACTTAGGGACATCCTCCAGTCCCGGGAACAAATCGTTCTAGCCTTCACCAGGATTCGAGCCCAGAACCCTTCGGAATGCAAGTCGAACGCCCTGCCGGCTCGGCAGTAACACATTACTTACCTGTATGTTACTTTTTGTTTTTCAAAAGAATTGGACAATTTAGAGAAGTAAAGATGAAAAAATGTGCAATAATTATTTAAACAGCTCTATAATTTGACACCAATTTGTTAGACAATACACATTTAAATTTGCGTCTTTAATAAAGTAGTGACGTAAACGGATCTTCTTCTGCCAATCCAAAATTTCTTCCTAACTAAAGATGTAATAATGTATTCAACTCCCTTATTCTACTGCTCTTACAAATGAAGTGTTAGCTAATTCAATACGTACCTCCCTAGTTCAATCAAATGTGGACGCCTATGAGTTCTTTACGTCTATGTTTTAGTGAATCATTGTTTTGAGATTTGAAGGAACGTTTCCTACTGGTTGTGTTTTTGTTTTTTGTTGTAATGTTTATGAGGGCATGGTCTAATGTCTTCTAGTCAACCAAAACACTTGATTATCTTGATTTAATTAAACCTACAAGTTAAATGGTGCGTGCACGTAAAATAAATAAAATAATCAACGTTTAGTGATAACTTAAAAATATTATCAAATAGTCTGTTGTCATTAGTAGATATATTATTGTTTATTATGTATAAGAAATATTACAAAAACGTCTTTTTTTAATAAAAGGTATTAATCAAATAAGAATTAATCATAATAAGTAAAATTTATTTAAACAGACTTTTAGAATTTTATTTAATATTTACATTCGGTTAATTTATAAGTTGCCATTGTAGCGATTTATTAAACAATTTAAAATAGAATTGTATACATTTATCAATCTCACTATTAAACAATCAGCTAACAAATTCATCACTCTATTCAGCACCACTTTTATTATTGCGCCAAATCTGGATAATACAGTACAATTATCATAAGTATAATGATAAAAATTATAAACAGAAAGAGTAGAAAAAAAAAACACCACCATATAAACCAAAACAAAATAAACCCCAAAAATAGCCCCAAAAAACGTAATTAATTAATGCACAAACAAACTTTACATTTAAGTCTTTGCTTATTATTATGAGGCAGGGTGGCCTATGGCCAGGGTTCGAATCCTTGTGACTAATAGGATTGTTCTTGTTGTTTTTTTTTTACGAGCCATGGAGAGTGCCCATGAGTATACCCTGCTCTGATGGACACCAGATATTAGTTGGGGCAAAGTAAAGGCGAATGG
This sequence comes from Anisus vortex, assembly GCA_949126835.1. Taxonomy (NCBI): domain Eukaryota; kingdom Metazoa; phylum Mollusca; class Gastropoda; family Planorbidae; genus Anisus; species Anisus vortex. The sequence continues at coordinate 43,462,057 of OX421494.1, read as the reverse complement.
CCACGCAATCACCCAACATGCCGTGGGAATGGAATTTGTAAACTCTGCAGGCTCTTTAGAACAAATTTGTCCGACAATAATTCAAATCTAACTTGTTTGAGTGATTTTACATTTCAGGGTAAATAAAACAATCGGTAGCTATAAGTTTCACGTAGTTAGAATTAGGGCACGCGGCAGCGCGTTCGGCTGGTGTACGAAGGTTCTAGGTTCGAATCCTGATGAATGATATGGGTTTTTTTCCCAGGACTTGAGGGTGTCCCTGAGTCTCCCCAGCTCTGATGGGTACCTGACGTTAGTTGGGGTAACGTAAAGGCGGCTTTGCATTGTGCTGGCCGCACATCCCCTAGTATGCCGTGGCCACAGAAACTGGTGAACGCTACTTCACCGGCCCTATGAATAATTTGGTCCGATGGGTACTTTACTTTACTTTATTTAGAAATAGATCTATGTGGGAGAAAAAAATAGATCAACAAAGTCACCAAACTGTGTTTCCACAATGCTACACTCAATGCTACACTCAATGCTACACTCAATGCTACACTCAATGCTACACTCAATGCTACACTCAATGCTACACTCAATGCTACACTTCTTGTCACTCTTCTTTTTCTTTGTATGCTCTGTTGACAAAAACACTTTCCTTATCCAAAATGCGAAAACAAATGCATATAAGTACTCTTTCTTCCGGAGTGGCATGCGGGCATGGAATGGGTTGCCTGAACAAACCAGGAAAACCAGTAACTTAACGTCATTTAAAACACTAATAGAGAAATGCAGTACCAGACTCAAACCACGGATGTGCGTAGGACGCAATAATCTTCTCTATAGAAGGAGCGTCTGTAATGTATAAGCTAAGATAAGTTATATTTTCATTGATTCAATGATTTCCATTTTTTGCCTTTAAACTGCTGCGTGGTCTGCAGGCACACCGGCTACTCTACAGAACTTGTGTTTTTTTTCGATGGAGTGACCTGAGACCTGAGTCATTATCGGATTGAATGGTATTAAGAGCCCATTCTGACAATCCCCAGAGGGCCCCAGAGCATAGGCCCTTATCTCGTTTTCTAATCTCCAGATTACAGAATATCTTATCTTACCTCCCCTCTTTTCGCGTATTGTTATTATGATCTTCCATGTCTGATATTTAGATTATAAATACATCTTACACGAGGAACACTTTATTACTAATTGAGTGTCTCGCTTACTGTGTCTTGTGATGAGCCTGGTGTGTGTCTCTGGCTGCGGCCCTCGGCTCGCATGCGTCAACACGGCTCGGCACAGACCAGATGTCGCACCCGTGCGCCCCCTCGTAGCGTCACGTGCCCCGGGACACGTGCCAGCACCACGTTGTGTCGCGCGTGACAACTCAAAGCCGTGACACCGTGACCAATTTTTTGGTGGTTTTCCTGTGCTGCTGTAATATAATTACATAATGACATCGTCACGCCCACCCTATATTATAGTTGACTGTGACCTAATCTTCAAGCACACGATAAAAGTCAAGGACACAGGTTATATCGAACGTAATGTTGCAATGTTTCGTCATTGCTTTGTTTACAATTATCAATACTGATGGTAGAAAAATCAATTAACCTATCAACAATCAACTAGGAATGGCTGTTCTACTTCAATATAGGCTAGATTATTTATACAAGACAGCTTAATGCTTTTTAAATTTATTTACATTTGTGTATGTTTTATTAAAAGTTAGTTTACCTAATTGCTAACTATGCATAGCTTTCATCCATTAAATATTTCTTAAATACATATTGTAACATAATAAAGATCAAATTGAAAAGGGTCTTTAAATAATTTTGTTAACATTGTTATCGAAAAGATAGGTAACGATATATAACAACACACACAATACACTTTGCCCCCAAGAAGACAACAGTCTACTTGCTTGTGAAATATAGATTTAGAATACAATAGATCGCACATAAATTCGTTTCTACATTAGGATTCATAAAAAGGAACTTGTACAAATGTATTAAGAATATAAAACTAAAATGCTATCTCATATTAGTTAGGCCTGTACTGGAATATGGGACCCATCAACTAAAGAAAACATTAAAAAATTAGAACAAATTCAAAAAAGAGCTGCAAGGTTCATAAATAGTGAATATTCCCAATTGACATGAGTAACACCAATAGTCAAATCACTAAACCTAGAAACACTAGAGGACAGAAGCAAAGAGTAAAGTAGTAATAATACATAAGGCATTAAACTCTAATTTAGAAATACAACCCAATATCAACCTAATGCAAAGCTCAGATAAACATAAAGACAAAAATACTTTCCTAGTCCCCTATGCGAGAGCAAATGCTTATAAGTACTCTTTCTTCCTGAGTGGCATTCGGGCATGAAATGGGTTGCCTGAACAAACCAGGAAAACCAGTAACTTTACATCATTTAAAACATTAATAAAAATGCAAGACTAGACTCGGACCACGGATGAGCGTAGGACGCAATAATTTTCTCTATAGAAGGAGCGTCTGTAATGTATAAGATAAGACATGATAAGAAATGGCATTTACATTTACCAATGATTATCATGGGCATGAGGGGCACGGTGGCGTTCGGGTGGCATACCGAAGGTACTGGGTTCGAATCCTCGTGAAGGCTAGGATTTGTTCCCAGGTCAGAAAGGTGTTCACTGAGTCTACACAGCTCTGATGGGTACCTGACCTTAGTTGGGAGTAAAGGCAGCTTGGCATTGTGCTATTCACACAATCCCCTAGTATGCCACATAAACTGGTGAACACTGCCTCACCGTCCCAATGGATCAATTTGGTCCGGCGGGAATACTTCACTTTTACTTTTACTTATCATGGGTATAATTGACCAGGAGCATATCACTGACCTAGGCTATAGTTATAGGTTAGTATTATTTTATAACAGAGTGGAATCAATATTTCCGTCTTGATATAGACCAATAGTTTTTAATAAGGAGGAATAATTCATTTAGACATTTAAAAAATCTTTATTTTTTTGTAAAAGAAAAATGCAGTGTGTTCGGCTTTAGGGCTCAAGTAACCGTGTAGGTCTAACGGCATTAAATTGACCTATTTAAAAAAAAAATATTTTTCGATCACTTCCTATTTGTTCTAACCAATGATGTTTGGGTTTTTTCGGGGCGGAAGTCGAAGCCTTACTTCTGCAGCTTTTGAATAATAAGCGATCTATAGATGTCTATATATTATATGTCTTTGTGTGGAAAGTATTTCCTAGTTGTTTGTTAATTATTAGGACTTTGTTAATTATTACTACCGGATATTCCCAAAGCATAATTAAAATCTGACTTAGCCTAAATAGTAGATTATTAATAATACATCCAGAATTAACTCCTTACCCAGAAGATCAGCACAATTTATCAACGTTAATAAAATACTCAGAAATACAATGAGATACAAAGTCTTATCCCTTCTGAAGTGGCACTAGAGTAGGGGTCGGAAACCGATGAACGCGAGCAAGATGTGGCTCTTTGGATGGCTGCATCTGGCTCGCAGACAAATGTTCGATTATTTAAAAAATGTTTTTTTTTTAGACCTTTTCATCTACATATTAATTGCATATCAATATTTCATTCTACAAAAGAACTAAAGTCTACTGCAGCTAAGCATCAGAATAATTCAGAGACATAATTATTGTACTTTTAGTGTTGAAATTACACAAAATGCACACATTTACTAGAATTTTTTTTTTTAAACATAATGTATGGCTCTCAGAGAATTAATTTGTAAAATGTGTGGTATCCATGGCTCTCTAAAACAAAAAGGTTCCCGACCCCTGCATTAGAGCATGGAATGGGTTGCCTGAACAAGCCAGGAAATTTAACAAGTTAAACATCATTTAAAAATAATTCTACAAAAAAAAAATTAAAAAAAAAAAATAAATAAATAAATAAATTTCAAATAGACCAAACCACGGATAAGCGTTGAATGAACTATTTTTTTCCTTATAGAAAGAGTGCACGTAAGATATGATATAAGAATATGAAAAACAATAAATCATAGAATACATGATAATAATATATCTAATAAGTTTATTTATATTATGCTTTCAACAAATATAGTGTAAGCTAATAGCACATTTAACACCAAGCAATAAAATCAATGACATACATAGAAATATTTTATATGCAAGAACAGGGCTACACGTCTCTAGGCTTGAAAACTCAACAAAAAAAAAAAGTTATTTGATTACATCAAAAGAAATACATAGCATCATTAGAAAATCACAAAAAAACGTACGAAAAACATATCATTGAACAAAAGAGTTTTACCCACTGAATATGAATGTAAACAGAGAAGGTGTAAAGAAAAGCTTAAGGGAGGTAAGTATTAAAATAATAACTTTTAAAGATCTTTTTAAATAGGTTTAGTCTCTAACTGTAGGCTGCCTGACCACTATTAATATCAAACGTAGATCTATATAATATATATAATGATCTATATAATATTAAAGATGAAAAAAAAAAACTTTAACATAACAGCGTAATATATCTATTTCTATCTATATATCTACCTATCTATATATAATGGAAAAAAAACACAACAATAATGCCTACCATAACATTACGAAATATTTCAATTATAATTTCGATTTTATACCGCCATTATTTGTTATTTTTCTTAAAGTTTTTATCGTTAATATTCAAAAGGGTTAGGGGTTTTAATTTCGCAGAGCTATAGGTTATTCTTTATATAAAAGTGTTTGTATAAAAGGGCTATATCATATGACAGTACTTCTTTATGTTGTTTGATAGTGTATAGTAGTATGTGTATATTATTTGACAGTTTTGTTGTATTTTATTGACAATGATTTGCATGTACATTAATCTGTAAGTTATTTCACATATCTCAGTATATTATTTGACAATAATCTGTATATTATTTTACAGAGATCAGTAAATTATATGAGAGTGATCTCTATATCATTTGACAGTGATCTGTATATCATTTGACATTTATCTCTATATTATTTTACAGTGATCTGTATATTATTTGACAGTGATCCGTATATTATTTGACATTGATCTGTATATTAGTTGACATTTATCTCTATATTATTTGACAGTGATCTGTATATTATTTGACAGGGATCTGTATATTATTTGACAGGGATCTGTATATTATTTGACATTGATCTGTATATTAGTTGACATTTATCTCTATATTATTTGACAGTGATCTGTATATTATTTGACAGGGATCTGTATATTATTTGACAGGGATCTGTATATTATTTGACATTGATCTGTATATTAGTTGACATTTATCTCTATATTATTTGACAGGGATCTGTATATCATTTAACAGTGATCTGTATATTAGTTGACATTTATCTCTATATTATTTTACAGTGATCTGTATATTATTTTACAGTGATCTGTATATTATATGACAGTGATCTGTATATTATTTGACAGGGATCTGTATATTATTAAAATTTGACAGTAGTGTGCATGACTATTTGCTGACTGTAAAAAAAGTAACTACCTTTTTATAACCAATTCCTGCTTAAATAGAAGGCCAGAAGTCAAACCTTTTGCTTTTCATTGATTTTTTGTAAAGAATAGCTGCAAGTAGCAGCACGTTAGACTTTGTTTTAACTTTCTAAGACAAATATCCTATATTTATGTTTGAACTCTCTAAGACAAATATCCTATATTTATGTTTGAACTCTCTAAGACAAATATCCTATACTTATTCCTGTATCCTAAATCCCAATTTATTACGTTTGCAGTAGTTGTAGTACTGATTGTAATTAGAAAAAAGTGCCATTTTTTTTACACAGCGAATGAATTTTTTTGCTGCGTATGGTTCTGTGCATCTTCTCAGATAGTGCTTCGGCATTCTATATAATGTAGGTTACAGTTTAACCTGCAAGTTCAGTAAAGAAAACGATAAGTCCAGTTCTTATGTTATTTTACTCAATTTAGATAGACCCCTTAATCAGTGGCGAAGTAGAAGGTGTGTCTGTAACATATATAATAAGACAAACATTCAAACAAGACTGAGACACCGGTAGAGCAAGAAAGAGGATGATTAGTTGCTCATTTCCAATAAGCTTCACAGATAACATTTACCAATTGGCTTAAGGTATGGAAAAAGAAAAAAATACTTTTTTTTCGATGATTGACAGAAAACGAAAGATCACGTGATCTTAATCTCCACCCAATACGCTGAATATAAACACAAATTTTAATAGCCGTTAACATAATATAAAAACAAAACGACTTATTTTCGATAATTGTCAGAAAACTAAAGATCACGTGATAATAATCTCCACCCAATACGCGAACTAAATATAAACACAATTTTTAATAGCGTTATCATACAATAAAAGCAAAACTAATTATTTCGTGATCAGCTTGACGGGACCGAGTCTCAATTTCAATGAAGTAACTTAAGGTAAATAAAATTAAGAACATCGTTTACCCAACCTCACGTGTACAAGAGACCAAGGTGATTTTCTTGACGGTGTAAATACACGGTGTACAAAAGTATCATCCAATGAGATTACACGGAAACACACAGGAAATGACGTGTGTCGACGGGAAGTTAAAGTCTGGCCAATCCCGTGAGTTACTTGGAGAAGCGCCATCTTTTTATTTTAACTTGCGGTCTTTAGCAGGTTTTATAATCGGATTACAAAAAGGGGAGTTAACTAGGGTACTTGGGTAGTTTTTTTCTCTTTTTTAGTGTGTTAATGTCGGTGTCGTAGCCATGCTGTGTAATGTAAAAAGTTATGACTATTCCTTAGCATTTGTATAAAACTTGAATCACAGGAACTTAACCTCTATGGAGATAAATAAAACAAGTTATAGATAAAAGAAACATTTCTTATTCAATATGTGAGAACGACATTATTTCCTCCAGAGTGGTATTCGAGCATGGAATGGGTTGCCCGAAATAAAAATAAAAAGCAACAACGTTAACGTTATTTCAAGTACATATCAAAATGCAAGCCTTAAGCTCAATTCTCAGATAACAAGCGTAAAACGTAACCATCTTCATTTTTGTTGGGGCGTCAGTAAGTTAAAAGATATGGTACAACCATTTAGCTTTAACTTTCAATGTTAAATTCTACAATTATAGATTTTGTTCTAAACAAATACCTCTAATGAATGCCAATGCATTATTACAATAAAATACCTCTAATGAATGCCAATGTATTATTACAATAAAATTACAGTTCAACACAACACACCAGAGACTTAACTGGTTATTTAAGATATTCATCATAGCTGGATACAATCACAGACTGTCATACTTCCATTTTTTTTAATTTTTATTTTAAAAAGAAAAGTGTGTTTCGGGATTAGAACCTGGGACTTTTGAAATATCAATCTTTGTCTCTCTCCCTGGACCACTGCACCCTTAAGTTAAATTTTAAAATACTCTATACAGATCGATAATATCTATCTAACAAGTAAAAAGCCATTGGTCAAAAGAAAATTTGAAAAAAAATTTGCAGTCTTTTCATTGGTTGAATTTTTGTTGTTGTTTTTCAGGTCAAGATCTGAACTCCTACAAATGTTTTGCTTTCACTGCCCGCCAAGTTTCCACCCGACTGGACGACCACTGGCACTAGATTACCCTTGCTCGTCCCATCCAACATGTAAGTTATCTGTTTCACGCCTGCTCTCTGTTCTAATATGTCTGGAGAATCGTTCCCTAATTGATTATCGCTCCCTTCGTTGTTGTTGTGGTTTTTTTTTTATAAAATAATAATAAAAAGAAAGTGTTTAGGGTTTAGGATTAGGTTTAACGGTTGCTGTACGCTTGTAAGGATTACAATGATTATTTAAAACTAGTTTTAATTTAGTATGATTTGATGGTTATGACAAATATTTTATCATATACAGGCCTAAACTATAGTCTACACCTTACTTGAATAACTCCATTGTTGATAAGGGGAGAATATCTGAAAATGTGTCACTTGTGTTGCGTCGTGCTAGTCTTTCTACCAGATCTAGCCAATCAGAAATTATATGATAACGGTTGACTTGAAAGTGGCGGGATGTGAGGGCAGGGGGTAGGGATGTGAGGGGAGGGAGATGTGAGGGGAGGGGGTGTGGGGGAAGGGAGGGCCAAGTCACTCTTTAGACGCACCCTCTTCACTTTTCTCTAGGATAAAGGCACCAGCGAAATCACTAAGTTTTAACTCGTCCCATACTGGACAAGGAGGGGTTGAGGTGACGATCATTTTCGTGGGGTGACAGGGGGGTGGGGTATTTTTCGGGGTCTCCTACCCTATCGTCGCCACTAAAGCTGTTAGAAATATTTATTTTTTTTACAAATATTGATTTGGGGGGGGGGATATGTAAAATGATGATTTGCTTTCTCAATATTCTGTATGTTTTTGTGTGTCTGTGTTGTATAATGGAATGTGTCTTCTGTATGTGTGTCTGTGTTGTAGCCTATAATGGTATGTGTCGTCTGTATGTGTGTCTGTGTTGTATAATTGTGTATGTGTCGTCTGTATGTGTGTCTGTGTTGTATAATGGAATGTGTCTTCTGTATATGTGTCTGTGTTGTAACCTATAATGGTATGTGTCGTCTGTATGTGTGTCTGTGTTGTATAATGGTGTATGTGTCGTCTGTATGTGTGTCTGTGTTGTATAATGGTGTATGTGTTGTCTGTATGTGTGTCTGTGTTGTATAATGGTGTATGTGTCGTCTGTATGTGTGTCCGTGTTTATATCTGTATATATGCTTGTGTTTGTGTGAGTTTATATTTCGCTGTTTTGTCCGCATTCATTTTTCCCATTCCAGTTTTTCTTTTCCCCAATGGAACGTGCAAAGCAAAAAAAAATTAACTCAAAAAGCAAAACAAAACAAAAAACTACAAGAAACAAAAAAAACAAAACATCTGTAAACAGACGCTCAAACAAGTTTACACTCTGAATTAAGAACACCGCGTTAGCGCCTCGGCTGGCGTTCTATCTCGTTTCGTCCAAAAGAGGATTTCCGCTCGTCGATGTCGTCTGCCGTCTTCTCTTTGTCTTTTCCTTTTTTCTTTTTGAGTGTCTTTCCCGCCCTGTGTGCATAACGTTTTGGTAGTAGTGATAATTATCTGCCCTTTGTTGCCGGCTATTTCTATGCAGATAACTCCAGTGTTGTCTCCCCCTTATCCTTTTTACCTCCCCCTTTAAAAAAACAACAACTAAATTAATGAAGAAACTATGGGGAGAAGGGGGGATGGGATTAAAGTTAAGAGGGGGAGGTGAGAGTAATGCGAGAATTATAAAGATAATCTGATTATAACGTTGGCGGCATTAAAATTGTATTAGAGGTGCGGGAAGGAAGGAGAAAAAAAGAGAAATGACAAAAAAAAAAGGAAATATTTAAGGAAGAGAAAAGACAACAGAAAAAAAAACAAAAACCTTAACAAAGTTAAAGGCTTAAACCAAGAGGACGGCATTAAATGTGTTCTTTCTGTTGCTTTAAACAAAATAACACGCAAAAAAAAAAAAAAAAAACAACGTCAAAGATTGATGGATGTATCTGAGACACCAAGATGGCTGAAACAAGGGGGAGATAATAGCATAAACTCATTATGTGTAGATTATCTTTTCTTTTTTTTTTTGTTTGGTGTTATTCCTGTACGCGTGTCTGTCTTGTCTTGTTAATCTCTACTTCAGAACGTCAAATTAGATTATTTTAAAACAAACAAATTATGCACCTTAACAAAAGTTTACCGGTTGTTAAATCAATATATTTAAAAACAAGAACTAGAGATGCATTGAGATATGCTTAAGGTTATAAGCTCAGTTTATGATATATAAATACACTGGATGCGAAATGCGTAAATTAAAACTGAGATAAGCTGTAAAAATAATAACGAAATTATTGCTTTGTAATAGGGGGTAGGGTGGCCGATCGGCAGCGAAGGTCCTGGGTTCGAATTCTGGCTAGGAGTTTGTTTTTTCCTCGCACTCGAGTGTGTCCATGAGTCTACTCGGCTCTGATGGGTACCTGACATTAGTTGGGGTAAAGTAAAGGCGGCTAGGCTTTGTACTGGCCACACAATCCCCCAGAAACTGATGAGCGCTGCCTCTCCGGCCCTATGATCAATTCGGTCCGAAGGGTAGGCCTACTTTACTTTTACATACGCAATTGTCAGTTCTCTCGCATGCCCTTCTCTATGTTCGGACTGGACCACAGCTTGTCCGCACTCGGCTCTCATTCCTGATCGTGAGACTGGTTTTGTAGTGGGCTAGTGGGCGAAACAGTCTGTTCTCACAAGCGTTTGCACCCCTTCGGGTTGTGCCCTCGGTTGTGGGTCAGGGCTGTTGACCGCCGTGCTCAACAAAACGTCGAAAGGCAAATCACAAAGCCCCAAGTGGGCTCTAGGGGTAGTAAGGTACAAATATTATTATATAACTAAACCATCGAGAATAGAGTTAGCGACATAGCTACTTCACTTACGCCATTGTCGCTAACGGGCATAGTCGTTTTCTTTCGGCGCCAATTAAATCATTTAATATTTGATACAAAATTGTCTTTTTAAATTGCGGTCTTACGTCTCATTACCATTACCGACTAGTGTATATTACCGTCACTTAGTTCATTGAGGTAATTATGTAATTTCTGAAATAAGCTTATTTACAAAAAGTGATGAAGTGGTTAACATGTATGGTAGTCACCACGAGTGCTATTTGAAGAAAATGTGTGATTGCTAGTTTGTGTTAATGTGATTACGAACTTGAAATTTTTTTTAAATAGGCAGGACTGACATTTGACCCTTTTCCCATCCTCCAGAACCAAACTCTTATACCAAATACCTGCATATACCTGCCTATACCTGCCTATGCCTGCCTATACCTGCCTATACATGTTGCTATACCTGCCTATACCTGCCTATACATGTTGCTATACCTGCCTATACCTGCCTATACCTGCCTATACCTGCCTATACCTGCCTATACCTGCTTATACATGCAGGTATACCCCACATCCCCTTTCTATTCGCCCCTTCAACCCCATCCATTCACCTCTCTTTCTTAACCCTGATTCCGACTCTACCCATCCCGCACACCAATCCCCCCCCCACCCGACCATCACCACCAATAATCTCAAACAAAATTGTTACCCCCGGCGGCAACTTTTGGTTTGTTTGGCACATCGGATAGTTATGCACATCCGGTTTCACTTATTACGCCCGCCCCGCCCTCTTCCAACCCTCCGATCCTGGAGAGGGCAGCACATGCTATACTATAATATATATATATATAAGCTTATCTCTGGTGCTCTCGGCTACAAAGGTAAAAAAAATATGTTACAGGTTGCTTGGTTGACTGGGACTACATATATTTACTATATGAATATTAATAATATATAGATCTTAATGAATTAAAATTTGTCTGAATGCATTTGCTATGTCGGGTCGTTGCGAACAGGTCACCGTGACCTTGGTGACGTCACTTTGTGTGTGTGTGTGTGTAGAGTACTTCCCCTTACCCCGTAAAAGCACGCCCTCTTCCACCTGCTACAGAACTCAGAACATACATTAAATATTGTGCGCGTGTCTTTATGTCTCTGTGTGTATGTGTGTGTGTGTATGTTTGTTTAATGTGTGCGAATGTGTGAACGGTAAACGTTATCAAAAAAGCACCATTATATACCTCGCTTCACCTACCCTTTCCCCCCCCCCCCTCCTTCAAACGCGGTGAGGTGAGGGTGGACAGAAGTACATTGATTCACTTTTTTATTGACCATTTGAGCTGGATGAGTGTAAAAGGGGAGACCTACAGCCCCCCCCCCCCCCCCCCGTCGCCACGAGAGAGAGAGAAGCCTACCCCGATTCGCTAATTAGCTTTATCACCTATCGTCAATGGAACTGCCTTTAGTGTTATTTCGTCCTGTTTTTCTGCATTGGTAATATAATATATAAAGTTCAACACGCACATTTTTTGCCTAGTTTGTTTATTGTTCATGTCCTTATGTCCTGTTTCTAAATGACACTGTTGTTGTTGTTTTGTTATTAGTTTTTTTTATGTTTAGTTGGTTTCAGATCTCATAAAGTCATTATCATTCATGTAAACAATCAGACTGGGCCAGCAATTGGTGTGAGGCAGCATATGTTGGTGTTTGCCCAGGGGCGTTTTGAACCAAAAACCCTTGAGTGGGGGTAAGAATGAAGTGTTATTATTGTAGAATGGTTCAAAAGGGCGGTTGAGTTGGGGTGTTTAGGTCTTGGTCATAGTTCTGGCGTTCTATGTCGTGGCAACGGAAACAAGGATTGCCTCTGCTTCACTATTCCCAGTGATCATCAGCTGGTAACATCCTGCCATCTTTTAGGAATATTTGTTTTAGAAATAGCCTCGCCCCTTATCACTACAGAGTCTCTAACATCTACCCTGGCGGGCTGAAAGGCATATATATTATCTTCTCCTTTGCCGAATCGCATCGATTATTTTCCCCTGCTTGCCGAATCGCATCCATCGATTATTAGCCTCTGATTTGCCGAAATGCATCTATAATTTTTGCAGAACCGCATTGATTATCTGTCCATACCTGCCGAATCTAATCGATTATCCTCCCTTGCTTGCTAAACCGATTGGTTATCTGCTCCTGCTTGCAGAATCGCGTATTTGTCCGTGCTTCTCTCAGTGCATCTATTAACCATAAACTCTATGCATAGCGTAGTTTTTTTTAAACCCCTTTGCCGCTGATGAACCCCATACTTAAGCCTTCTCTTACGTACAATCAATCCACAGATCCGGGATACGGCTTGCACGCCGAGCTCCACGATGAGGCGTTCGCCAGGCGGAAACAGAGGCGAAACAGAACAACCTTCACCTTGCAGCAGGTAAGCGTTACAGAGGTGTTTCCACCCCTTTTGCATGCCATGAAAACGTCTGCAAAAATTGTAACCACCTCCGTAAAAATCTGCACCAGCGCAAGCGCGTACAAACAAAAACTTAAAACTACAACAACCAATACATTTTAAACTCTAAACACAAAAAGAGATCTCTAAAACCTAAACATACACACATGCACAGAGGTACTATATCATATGAAGGCCAATGCTCATTTTAACATCCTCCGTATCCTACCTATATAAACTCCCAGCGTAATACAAAAGCACTGCTAAACACCTAAAATATTTCACACACACACAAAAACATCTAAACAATCACCGTAATATATAAACACACATCTGAACACACCCAATGTAACATATTAAATACGCACAAATCGAAGCAATAAAACTCGGGCCGGCAAACTTTAGATAATAGTGTGCCGAATAGGGATTTCGAATTCAATCAGCGTGCCAAAGGCTTAAAAAAAAAGTCTTCCTGCTCTAGGACTCAATCTCTTCTATAAGAGACTTCAATTGCTTTTTTTTTTTGGTCTTTAGCGTGCCATTTCAAATTGCTCTCTTTTTCCAGGTTTGGTACGCGTGCTGTAGGCTGCCGACACCTGTCACTAAAATATGCAAGCAAAAAACAAACACACTAACAAAGAATAAATTACACAGGCATCACAAAATAACTTTTAAATGTTTTATTGATATATATTGTTTTATCAATTGCTTGACCGTCTGACTGAGCGACGAAGCAAAAAAACTGATTGATGAAGAGTGAATCAATCAGATTATGACGTCACCAAACATCACTCCGCTTAATCCTTGAGTGAAAAAAAAAAAACACACACACACACACGTTTTCGCTTTACCAGGTCGCAGTGTGCTGTCCACCGCTAATGCGTTAATTTGAGTCTTTATAATGCATCCGCACAAAACTCATTAGCGCTACGCCATCCTCATAGTACTACCCCCTCCCCTCCCCCGACTCCACACCACTCCCATTAAAAAAAATTCACGTGAAAAATTGCAGCGCCCCGGCGCCCTCCCCTCATCCCCACTCCACCGAATCAACTCAATTAAGGGGGTTCTGGGTTGGTCGGAGGGGTAGAAATCCCGAACAAAATGAATGGAGGGGCATGAAATATTAAGAACACGAGTGTTGGAAGTTCATTTCCGTTTGTCACCCCCCCCCCCCTTTTTGTATAGGCCAGTGGTGAATCTTTAGTTGAACTAAACACTTCCCGATGATGTCACTAGGGTGAGATACAAACACCCCCCTCCTCTCAAGCAGCGGGGGCGTTGGGGGCCTGGGGGATGAAATGGACCACGGTTTGGGGAGATGCTAGGGAGTGGGGGGTGCGGTGATAGCTTTGTGGCCATCCGTGAATTATTAATGGAGGTCAGTTCTCCGTCAACGCGTTTGGTTTCCTCCCTTGGGGTGGGAAGAGGGACAAGGGGGGTGGGAGTAGAGGTCCTGTTTTGTTGTGTGTGGTGAGTAGAACGAGTAGCCGAGAGAGAGAGAGAAAGAGATTGATAGAGGAAGAGAGAGGGAGAGAGAGAGAGGGAGAGAGAGAGGGAGAGAGAGAGAGGGAGGGAGAATTAGCATTAGCTTGGCTTCATTGTCTTCAATCTGAAGTTTTTTTCACTTTTCAATAATGAGGCATTTGGTCTAACGACAGAGCACTGGACTGCAAAATCGAATGTTTGGGTTCGAATCCAAGTTAGAAATGAACAGTTGGGATTGTTATTTTCCGGCCACATAAATTCTTCCACGAATCTACCACGATGTGATGGCAAACTTATCTGTTGAGAGTGTGGGGGGGGGGGGGGGCGGGGGGGAGTACAATAGGTCGGACTGTTGCGTCGGCGACACAATACACTCGTTGGCAATGTCTAAATGAAAATGATCATATCTACTTTATCATCTCGTAAGAAACGGTTTGCTTCATGTTTTAGTATTTTGTCAACATATTATATCCAAGTAAATTGTATCGCCACATTCCCAAGTTTAAAACTAAATAAAAACTTAAGTGTCCGTTTTGAGAAGAGAAGAACCATTAGGAAAGCTAATGCTATCACTATCAGAAGCACATTGAGAGTATATAATATAATAAAAATATCTAAAATCCGAAGCATCAGTATACTGTTGTTGATGTTTTAGTTTAACAGGAAAAACTGTTAAAGCTAATTTTTTATGGGTTGGGGGTGGGGTGTTCAAAATATGTAAATAATGTCAGCTCCAGATCTATGTGCTAAGTTTCAGCTTCACAGGATGACGGGAAGTGGGTCAATCAGCCTTCCGAAGATTTGCCAGAGACATGCAAATGCGAAATTAATATAAATAATTTGTTTTCATAAAAAGCAACAAAAGGAAGACAATAATAGTTGCCATGGTGACCTCAGCCATCTTGGTTATATTTGTTTAAAATTATGTACCCTTTACCCACATTATAAAACATAACAATTTGATTCTTTATAAAACAAACAGTAATGTATTGTGGGATGAGCATAAAGTATAAAACATTACAATTTGATTCTTTACAAAACAAACAGTAATGTATTGTGGGATGAGCATAAAGTACAAAACATTACAATTTGATTCTTTATAAAACAAACAGTAATGTATTGTGGGATGAGCATAAAGTATAAAACATAACAATTTGATTCTTTATAAAACAAACAGTAATGTATTGTGGGATGAGCATAAAGTATAAAACATAACAATTTGATTCTTTATAAAACAAACAGTAATGTATTGTGGGATGAGCATAAAGTATAAAACATTACAATTTGATTCTTTATAAAACAAACAGTAATGTATTGTGGGATGAGCATAAAGTATAAAACATAACAATTTGATTCTTTATAAAACAAACAGTAATGTATTGTGGGATGAGCATAAAGTATAAAACATAACAATTTGATTCTTTATAAAACAAACAGTAATGTATTGTGTGATGAGCATAAAGTATAAAACATAACAATTTGTTTCTTTATAAAACAAACAGTAATGTATTGTATGATGAGCATAAAGTATAAAACATAACAATTTGATTCTTTATAAAACAAACAGTAATGTATTGTGGGATGAGCATAAAGTATAAAACATAACAATTTGATTCTTTTTAAAACAAACAGTAATGTATTGTGTGATGAGCATAAAGTATAAAACATAACAATTTGATTCTTTATAAAACAAACAGTAATGTATTGTGTGATGAGCATAAAGTATAAAACATAACAATTTGATTCTTTATAAAACAAACAGTAATGTATTGTGTGATGAGAATAAAGTATAAAACATAACAATTTGATTCTTTATAAAACAAACAGTAATGTATTGTGGGATGAGCATAAATTGTATAAAACATTACAATTTAATTCTTTATAAAACAAACAGTAATGTATTGTGGGATGAGCATAAATTGTATAAAACATTACAATTTGATTCTTTATAAAACAAACAGTAATGTATTGTGAGATGAGCATAAAGTATAAAACATTACAATTTAATTCTTTATAAAACAAACAGTTATGTATTGTGGGATGAGCATAAAGTATAAAACATTACAATTATGAAAGTTATTTTTTTCCAATGAGTACTGGCAGAAATGCAGTACAGGATATTTTGTAAAATTTATATTTCTTTAAATTTATTTTTGTCACGTTTAAAAAAAGTAGAGTCCTTGGAGACTGTAGAAAGTTTTATATGTTAACGATTACACAAAGTCTTTAAGGAAAGCAATCATTAAACTGTTTTAAAATTCAATAAGTTTTAATTCCTATGGTCTCCAAGAACATAAGACATTCACAAAAAAACTAAATAACATCACGCATTTAGTCAATCGTAACGCCTAATTAGAAAAAACACTGCGGGGCTGTAACAAAAAACTATACAACAAACAAGTTTTGACTTAATACATTTCTAGTTATTGTATTTAGTTTTCTCTTCATGAAATTATGTAAAGTTAAAAACAGTGGTTAAGCCAATCTGCATATCGAGGTGTGTTTAAAGCTCATCAATGTTGTGTGTGCTTTCCCGCGCAATTATGTCCAATTTAAAATTTTGCCATAGGCCACATTAATTATCTAAAAAGCTAATTGCGACGTTCAACTTGCCAGTTGTTGTTTTTGTCCGTGCAAGTAAGACCAAACGAAAAGACTTAATTTGCCGAGTCCTAAAACTTCTAATTAAAACACTTAACAGAATTATTTAACTGTTTATACATTTGAAAAAAAAACAAAAACAAATCAAGAACAACAACCACGATAAATTAATCGTTGGCGATTGTTTCCCTTGAATTTATTTGTGTGTGCAAATAGCAAGCGGCATCAAAATATTGTTTTATATATTGTAAGGACCGCCCCATTAAAATTACCTCCATTTTGTTTTATCACCCCATATTTGTCAAAATGATGTTACGCAAATCACCCCCCTCACACACACACACGCACACACACACGTGTATTAAAAAACAACAACAGACAAACAAGATTTTTTTGAAATCGAAAAAATAAAATCTTTAAAATTATAAAAATGAATCTTGTGTAGTTTTATATTTTAATTGATTATTAAGTGAATTTACTAGAAAGCTTTAATTTTTATTTTTGTTTAACTTTTCCTAAACCCATTTTGTCATTTGTCAAGCATTGTGTCAAAAATGTGACTCCCTCACACATAATAGGCATTATATAATTATATATGTACAGTCCCTAAATGTAGGATGTACTATTATTTTTCTGCTTCCGTAGAGATATGCAGTTAAACTTGAATGTTAATAAGAAGTTGAGAAAAGAACCGCGAGGTTCGTTACAAGTAAATAATTAGTGTAACACCTTTTATCAAATCCTCAAATGTAGAAACACTTCAGGCAATAAAATTAAAAAGAAAAAGTCTTATTAATATACCGGGCCTTGCATTGTAACTTAGAAATACAATACCATTACCTTAGTCCATCACTTTTCAAATTCCACATAAAAGGACTAATTCATACAAAGTCACTTTCTTATCGAGTGACATTCGGACAAGTAATGGATTGACTGAACTAGACAGGAAAACTAACTACTTTAACTTTTATTTAAAAATCTTAAAATACAAGACTTGACTAGACTCAAACCTTGTACCTAAACTAGTATCATAATAAAAGGTTGTTTTTTTTTCAATGTTAGAAATGTCTGCAAGGTATGAAATAAAGAGGTTTTAATTGATTTAATATGACATAAATAAATACAATAAAATATTTCATTGAGCAAAACTATTTACATTTTAGTTTCATTACATTGGGCACGGTGCCACAGTGGCCGACATGCAGCGTGATCGACTGCCGTACCGAAGGTCCTGGTTTCGAATTCTAGCTAGATTTTGTTTCCCTTGACTCGAGGGTGTCCATGAGTCTACTCAGCTCTGATGGGTACCTGGGAGGTAAAGAAATGGCGGCTGGGCATTGTGCTGGCCACACTTTCACCTAGTGTGCCTTGCCAAAGAAACTGTTGAACGCTGCTTCACCAGCCCTATGGATCTATTCTGTCCGAAGAGTACTTTACACGTGCACCTCTTCAGATTTACTGAGATGGGCTTTAAAGAAAACAAATAGAAAACGAAAAACAACACCGTGCCTGATAAACGAATACAATTTCTTTATGATAGCATTCAAGGCAATACATGTGCGTTTACAAACAAATCACATATTTCCAGCCCATTACAACCAAAAAGATGATTTTACTGATTCTTAGTGTAGCTTAGTGTGGAAATCTTAGTGCATGTTAAAAAATAGTTGTTTTAATTTTCAATCATATTTAATAGAAATAAAAATAAAACATTACAAAAATTTATTCTGAGAAACAAAAAACAAAAAGGAGTAGATCTTTGTAAAAAATATATGTTTGGTGCAAATAGCTGTTCTCAAACCCTTACTTTTATATTAATTAGTTAGAGCATTACATTATAAAACCCATTTTGGAAACTCCGGTCTTATAACCAGGTGCAAAGCCACCAGTAGAGACTTTTTCGAACAAAATTTTTGTTCAATTATTTTTTAAAAAATATGAACTACAGTAAATTTGCAAAAAAATAAATAAAAAGATAAATGTTTGTCACGCGAAAGATCAGCCCACCCCTGAAAAAAATGTTTGGTTTAGGCCCTGCTATAACATAGGATTAGATTGCTGAAGACTCTAGAGATGATTTGAGGTTTAAGCCGGAATAACGCAAGAATTTTCTCTCGGGGCGCTAGATGTACCACCGAGTCTGTCTATATTTAAACATATAAGCATTCCTTTCTATCATAATAAAATGCTTTTTATATTTAAAAAAAAATACTTTACATAAAAGGGAATTATAAAAATGACAATTTTGATTTTATTTTGTCATCTAAATGTCACCTTTGCTATTTGTTTTCCCTTCTTCAATATCGTTTTTAGATTTTTTTTTTGTGCCACGTGATGCCAACTCCGTAACATTATCTGAGGGTTCAATTATCAAGGGTTTAATTGAAGCAGTGTCGTAAAGCTGATGGGTGGGCTCACACTGCAGCGTCACACATGGCGATCTGTAACCAGAAACTCATCCTAAAAAAAACAACAAAAAAACAAATTCGTTTCATTTAATTATCTCCCATTCATTAACCTTCTATCCAGTTTGATTTAATTGTTGGCAGTTAAAGAAATGGAAATGAAATAAACCTAGACATTGATGGAAGCAGAAGGTATCAGATCGTTGTTTTGAAAACAAATGTAAATAATGAAAACAAAAAAGAAACGGATACAACTAACGTGCTGCCAACTAACGCATTTTCTCCAAATGTATCGTGTTCTTATGCATAGAAATGGGTATTTTGTTTTGGAATATGAAACAATGCGCTTCAGTTGATGGCAGTAAAAAAAAATAATAAAAAATAAATAAAGCTTGTAAGTTGATAGAAAAGAAAGTCACATGATCTTTGTAGTTGCAAAATAAATCTCATTTTACAAAATGTGCTGCCAACTAACCCTTTAATTAAATATTTTTGAAATGTTTTTATTACAAAAAAAAAATATATATTATATACATTTATATATTAAAGATATGGTTTGGTTAGCTCACCAATCTATTTGATTTACAAAGTTGTTTAGAAATTAAAAATATGATATTTCTATTAAGCTTTCGCTAGAGAATGTATAAAAGATCTGAATATTAAGGTCACGTGAGTAGAAATAATAATATAAAATTGGTTGACTATGTATAAATGTACAGTTTGATAGTTAATAAAGCGCTTAGACCTGTAAGAAAAGCGCTATATAAAATGCCTCAATAAATACATAAATAAATAAATAATACAACCTTAGTATGGTTTCTTGTACTGTAGAAAAAAAAACAGTAGAAACTTCTGTTTTTGACCAGAAATTATCGGTATTGAAAAAAACAAAGCGCGTGCCCCTTCTTGGTTATGCCTATGCTCATCGCAAACATAAACTAGTAAAGTACCCGTCGGGCCAAATTGATCATAGGGCCGGTGAATCCGTGTGAATGCCACGGCATACTAGGGAATTGTGTGGCCAGCACAATGCCCAGCTGCCTTTACTTTACCCCAACAATGGTCAGGTACCAATCAAGAGCTGTGTAGACTTGGGGACACCCTTCAATCCCTGGACAAAATCCTAATCTTGACCAGGATTCGAAATCAGCCGAACGCGCTGCCAACTCGACCACCGTGGCCAATTAAACATAAACTATTGGCCTTGAAAGGATGTGAAATTATGGACAAGTTTGAGTAAAAACCTCAAAATCAGCAGTTAACACCTTTTTATATATATTTTTTTTAATTGAAAACAGTAAGCAGTTGTTTTGTAGAAATTCCAAACTCCGTTTCTTATGAGATTGTATAATATTTATATATGTATACAACTGGGGTGAAAATATAAAAAAAATTTAAGAACTCAAATTTATATTCTTGGTAAATAATTGTACAATTTATACAAATCTCATAAAAAATAAGGTGAGATGGGTGCTCCTTGCTCAACCCCCCCCCCCTCGCCCATTATATATGTTATTTTATAAGTAAAGTTTACCTTTTAGACAGTCTCGGTTCTTTGAGCTAGCGAAGCAGCGTTAAAACCAGTTTTCGTAGGCCTCGCCATATAAAAGTGATTATGCGGACAACACAAAGCTCAGCTATCGCCAGGTATCCCTCAGTGGCTGGTTAGACTCAAGGACACATTGAAAGTCAATCCTGGAATATTTTTTTTGTAGCCTTGAATCGAACTTGATATCTTCAGGGGCGCAGCTGCAATAGACTATTGAGCGTTAATAAAAATGTAAGGGGTTCTCTCTCACACATAAAACTGTCCTTCTGAAATGCACCCTCCTTCTCGGCAAAAGGTTTTTTGACGCCTATGAATAAGGAATACAATAGTTTCCTAACATTTAGGACCATGTAAACACTCGAAGTAAACTTAACTACGGTTAAGATTGTGTGTGTGTGTGTGTGTGTGTGTGTGAGAGAGAGAGAGAGAGAGAGAGAGACGGAAAGGGGGTGGGGGCAATGCCATGGTTTTGTACTTCTTTGTTCTGTAGTCATTGATGTAATATAAAGGCTTTGCCTACTGGGATATGACCATTGACCTTCACCTACACAAACAAACTCTTGCAAATAGAATTCAATTCCGTAAA
The DNA here is from genome assembly GCA_949126835.1 of Anisus vortex. NCBI lineage: Eukaryota > Metazoa > Mollusca > Gastropoda > Planorbidae > Anisus > Anisus vortex. The sequence goes on along the minus strand of OX421494.1, from coordinate 43,440,587 downwards.
CAAGCATGTAATTGAATTAATTGAATGAAACATTATCAGCGTCGGCCCCTGGGGGAGAGGAATGACTTGCAGGAATAGAGAGGGCGGATCCGTATTCCGTTGTACTTTAACAGACCGGGGGTGGGGGAGGGGGAGGATGGCAAGGTCAAAGGGGGGTGGTCACATGTCTACCATATTGGTCATCGGGTTAAAAAATTTGACCTCTGGCATCAACTAGCGCCATCAATTCTGAATGCGTGAGATAGGGCTGTACAGTTAAAGAGCCTTGTTTGACTTTGTATAGTTTTAATGACGTTTAATACCTAAACGCCAGTGGCGTAGCTAGGGAGTGTCAGGGGCGGACATATGTCCCTGGGCGCCACGTTCTGGGGCGCCAAAATGAGTATTAAAACTAATTATTTAATTTTATTTTGATGTAAACTAATGTATCCCAAATACGTTTGCAATATTGAATTTTGGAGCGCCACAAATATCTTCATTACAAACCAGTTGACAAGCATGATTTTGGCGCCCCCATTGAGCATTAAGTGGCGCCATTCTACTCATACGACAAATGACACATCCACAATGTAGGATTGCTGATGGCGTTGTTATTATTCTTCTTATACTGAAAGTGGCACCTGGTTTTAACAATTATACAGGTTGGATAATTTCGACTCAAATATACTTAGCATGAGTACACTCAGCTAAGCAGGATCCAGTTGTTATCACATTTTTTGGAACAGTTGAAAGTATATATTTGTTTTTCTCTCGTTCAACAACTCGTTGGGAAGAATTAAAAAGAGTTGTGCCAATCATAGTGAAGAGAGAGTCTGAAACACGCTGGAGTGTACGACCAGAAGCTGTTAAAGCTATTTATGAATTACTAGATGAACTAGTAGGGCTGTTGGAAAAATTATCAGAAGATGCAACTATGACGCTTGACACCAGAAGTGATGCAGAAACTTTGCTGGCAGGTATATTAAACTTTAACTTCCTAGTTTTGTTACATTTCTGGAACATCATACTTGGGAAAATTGATCGTGTCCAGAAACGGTTGCAGGATCCCACTATGAATTTCAAAGAAGCAGCAAGCATCTGATCTTGAATCGATGGAACAAGAACTTGTCAACAATTGTGATAATTTGAGCCAGGTTGCGGTAGACAATGGAAAAACAAGATGCACAACTTGGGGAATCGAGGTTGACAGAAGGATTAGACGACAAAGGAGGATGCCTGGAGAATTAGCAAGAGATACAGGACTTTCTGCAGAAGAAGAAATTGCACGTGTTATGAACAGCGTAATTGATAGACTCAGGAGATATCAATACGGTTTTTACGTCTAAAAAAGCTAAACACCAAATTTGGATTTTTACTAGACGTCAAAACTCCTGAGATAAATGTTAGTACACTTTGTCAAAATTTCAAAATTTCTACGACACTGACGTCAATAGTCGCGAAATGTGCACAGCAATCGGAGACTGCAAAATGATGCTCAGTGCCCGGACTGAAGTTCTACCGGAAACTCCTTTGGATCTTCTTGGTTTTGTTGTTTCAAATAGAGATGACTGGTTTCCGAATCTGCGCATTTCACTGCAAATACTTCTAACGATTGCTGTTTCAATTGCAAGCTGCGATCGGTCCTTCAGCAAACTGAAGCTTATTTTGTCTTATTTAATTCAATGGGACAAGATCGTTTGAGTCAGGGGGTCGGTAACCTAGGGAGGGGTGCCAAACTTGGCACGCAGAGCGATTTTCAATGGCACGCGAGAGACTTCCAAGAGGTGTTTTTTATAATGATGAAAAAAGATGCTTTTTTTTATTGATGAAAAAACAAACATTTTCCAGTTCTTAATGAGGAAAACTGACTGTTGAAGACGATGTTTCTGAATGACAGAGCGACACATTTCAGTTAGTTGAACGCATTTACAAGGACATGTTAAATCAAGTGGATTAAATGGACAAACAATTAATTCAGAAAATGTTTATTTACAACTGTTTAACGTAAATCAATTGTATACCTCTAATAATTAAATATTGTGACGATTACCATAATGCTAGATTCATAAAAAGAAAAAAATAATTAGTCAGTAATATTTGTTATATTACAAAACACAACTTGTTTGGCATCAATATTGATTTAAAGGGAGATAATTAGCCCGTTTTATTTATGCTATTATTTCTAATTTTGTGTTTCTTATTTTTCTTTTATAATAGACTAATTGGCCTACAACGTATAATGTTATAATGACCAAACTGTAAAATGTAGTTGAAATTATATAAATATTAGATCTATATGACTAAAACATTTTATGCACATTTTCTAAACATTACATTAACTACCCAGTATGTATGGCTACTACACATGAATTCCCTCTACTAAATAATCTCCGATCGTTGTATGCTTGAGCATTGAACAAATTAAAGACAATCTCAGTTAAACTGAGAATAAACTATCATCAATATTATCAGTTGCTAGACCCTTATCTGGACAACATAAATGATTATGTTTACAAAATCATTACCAAAAATGTGAAAGTTTGGTAATATTATTTTTTTGGTATAAATGCAGACAAAAAGATTGATAATCACAAACGCGTTAATTATTGTTATTAAATATAAAATGCTTTACCGTTTTTTTTTTCATAAATTTCCTTTGCTTTTGGCCTTGGTCTTGCTACGGAGTTAAATTGTCTAAAAAAAAACAACAAGTATAGGCCTAATAAAGCAGGTTGACTTTTAGGCTATTGGCTCGCGGAACGGTTTAGAAATCCTAGTTTGGCACACAATTGGCAAAAGGTTGCAGACCCCTGGTCTGAATGATCTTGCACTCCTTACCATCGAAAGAGAAACACTTGAGAATATTAATTTTGACAAAGTGACTGACGAGTTTGCGACAAACAAATCAAGGAGGATCAATTTGTTGTAGACTACCCGGTATGTCTATTCCAGTCATGTATAATTAGTAGAGTGTATTTTGTTTTCAAATAAATTGTTTACAATCGTATACAGACTTATTAGTCTGTTTTCTATTTCATTCAAATACCAATAATGAACCATATAAACCGTACAATTTCAAAATTTTCTTGTGGGCTCAATGAGCCCCCAGACTCTGTCAGTCCGAGAATGGGCGCAGACTTTGTGTCATGTCCCCGGGCGCAGATGACCCTAGCTACGCCACTGCTAAACGCTGACGTAATATAGTTATATGTTGACGTAATTTATTTAAATAGTGAAGTAATATACTTATGTTTATATGCTAAAGTAATACAATCTACTAGGCCTAATATGCCAACATAATGTAGGCCTACTTATAAGTAAACGTTATATAATTACATGACGTAATACACTAAGATACTGAAGTAAAATACTTATATTCTGACGTAATATACTTATATGCTGACGTAATATATTTAAAAGCTAACGTAATATACTTATATGCTGACCTAATATATTTACATGACGTAATATATTTATATACTAACGTATTAAAATTATATTCTGACGATATGTACGTATATGCTGATGATGTAATATACTTATACCCTGACGTAATAAACTTATAAGCTGACGTATTATACTTATAAGCTGACGTGATACATTTATAAGCTGACGTAATATACTTGGAGGCTGACATAATATATCTATAGCCTGATATATTATAGTGGCTGGCATACAACAGTTTCTTTTTCCCATCAAAGTCCAGAGCCAATAAGCAAACAAACAACCAGTAAATTACTAGAAATGTACCAAATGAAAGTAAATATTGTCAGTAGGCCCTAAATTCGCTGTCAAAGTTGAAAGCAAAAAATGCTAAAAATCCGTTTCCTACAACTTACTTAAAATTATATGCAGTACTTTTTGGATTTCATTACTGTTTTTTTTTTGTTTGTTTATGTTTTGGTTCAATCCTTGACCTATAAGCTTAACTCAAAACTACCAATAACCTCTACTGTCTGCCATTACTATTAACTTGATACGTTTTATTAGACAAGATAAGACTGACCGGAAGTGACGACGACACCCTGCCGCACAACGTGGCGGAAACCAACAGCAGACGATTGTACAGACAGCGTAACATTGTTTTATTATTATAACTATTATTATTAATACTTTTTTTTTATCTTCCAGTTGGAAGAGCTGGAGAAGGCATTTGCTCAGACACACTATCCCGACGTCTTCATGAGGGAAGATTTGGCCATGAGGATCAACTTGACGGAGGCTAGGGTGCAGGTACGTTCTTGGGGCGTGAACAATCGGGGGCAATGGGGTTGGGGTGATGGGGGGGGGGAGGGTGTAATATGACATTAAGGGTACAAGTGTAAGGAACACTAGGGGTCGGATTGGTAATTGACATCGCAATCTAAAGAAAAGAAGGTATTCCGTAACGCGGGAGTAGGGGTGGGGGAGGAGCACAGTCGCAGTTTTCCATAATAAAGACGCTGATGTTTTATACATTATAACAATCGATTTCAAACAACATTAAAGACTCACTTATGTTGAGCACAGACTTAGACCATGTTGATGTTTTCGTTTTAAATTTTTGCGTCAAAGGAAAAAGGTGTCAAATCACGTTCAACCCCCTGTTTTAATTGTTTCCGTTACATGTCGCCCCCACCCTCCCCACCACACAAACCTCCTGTATGTCCCTTCCCTCTCCACCCCCTCTCCCCACCTCCTAAATGAAAATATCACCCTCTTGTAGTGACAGTCTGCACCCAGTGATGCAGCAAAGACCTGTCGTTTACAGCTTTAAGAACCTGCCATAATTAACTTTGAACACGCCTCCATCCACTCTCGCCACCCCCACCCCCCTCCTGTCTGCACTACTAATCAATTCCTAACGTAATCATAATATGGCACCCTCTCTCCCCCCCCCTCCGCCCCCTTCCACCTTTTCTATTTTTTTATATTGACACAAACGTCAATGCCCATGTCTACAAAAGTTAATATTTATTCTCGTTCCGTGGCCACTGTTGTGCGGTGAGATCAAACGAAATCACTTTTATGATGTCATCGGGAAATTCCATTCAAAACAAAAAAGAAACGAAAACCTTTAACGTTTTGATTACGTCCCATTAAAATAGAAGTTATTACCTCCCTTAGTCTAAAGTCTAAAACAGACAAAAAAAAGAAGTTTTTTATGAAATTAGCATAATTTTCACCTGCCTGTCAGAGGAGTCCATAAACGTTACAGCCGTGAACGTGTAGTTTTATACCACAATCCCATTGTCAGTCTAAATAGGCTTACTTGATTTTTCTATTTAAAAAAAAAAACACTTTCAAAACATAGTGTCTTATTTTTAATGAGTAATAAAAACGTACAAAAACCAACAACATAGAAATGATTATTGATGATTATTTTTGGTTATTATTGGGCTTAATCATACAGATCAGGGGTCGGCAACCTTTTGATAATAGTGTGCCAAACTCTGAATTCAAAATCATTCGGCGTGCCAACAGCCTGAAAGTCAACCTGCTCTACTATATTTTTTTTATTCATTTTAATAAGACAATTTATTAAGCGTCGTAGCAAGACCGCGGTCAAAAGTAAAATAACTTTATAGAACAAATCGTTCTGAGTTTTGTATTTAATGTTTAAAAAATTAACATGGTTGTTATTATCATATCTTTTTACGTTTATAGCAAATGCGTGATTTTATTACTTTCATATTAATGGTTACTGCCTAAAACATTAATTTATTTGTCAGGTTTAATTATAGCATCTGCTAAAATTGTTTTGTTTTTTTCATTTGGAGTCGCTACGAACTCTTATCAGCTCCTGTGGGCCTTTCGGCGTTTTAATGTCGCATTGTATCGACAAACTTCACTAATACCCGTATTGACTTCCCGCTCCGAAAGGCGGGTCATCAGTCGTGGATCAGCTAGTTCCGCCCTCTGCACAATCAATCTTACATCAAGCATGAGAGCCGAGTGCAGACCAGCTGTAGTCCAGTCCGACCATGAATGAGAGCCAATGCGAGAAAGCAGCAAGCTCCTAGTCTCGCAAGGCTCGGACAACATACCTCTACCAGGTGTATTATCCAAGCCGTTCCTACCATGTGCGAACTTGACCGCCTTCAGAGATGAGAATGTACGACAATTAGATACTAGCAAGGAAGCCGAGAAGCTATCGCAATGACTAGACATCCTACACTTTGTGTAGAGAAGCCAGAGTAATTTCATTATAGTTTGATCTCAACCTGAGATTTTAGTTAATATTTAATAATTTACTGCATAAAATTGGAAACCCACTGCATTTGAGTGGAATAGATAGGTAGTAATCATACAACGTTAGTAGTTAGTGTACTGTTCAAAGTTTTAAAATGTACATATAATTTCTTCACTAATATAATATTTATGTAATTTACAACTATCTTTTTATAATGTTATCATTTTAAAGCTATAATTGCAAGCCACGAATTTTTTTTTTAATAAAGGGAAAATATATAATATTTGGAAATATTAACGTAAATAAAAATGAATTAACTATCTCAGTTAACTATATTAACAGTTGTAAATAAATATTTCCTGCATTAATTGTTTAAGTCTTAAGGAGATTTTTAAAAACATTAATAATTACATAATACAATGCTAATTTATAAGCCTCTTGTATTTATTAAAATATTAAAACTAATTAAAAAAATTATAATCAATTATAGACTATTTATTCTTAATTAAAGAAGACAAGCATAAAAACTATTTTGAATGTAGGGTATAGGCCTACCTATCAATTAAACAGCGCCTTTTCCTTGAATGCTCTAAGCTAATTGTTCAATGTCGGGTACATATTTAGTAACTTCTGAGAAGTCAAGTGTAGCCTAAGTGGCCTCCTTGCCTATGCTTAAAACAGATTAATCAAAAGCGGAAACTAGATGCCTAGCAATTGAGAACCTAAGCAACTTCCTTCCAGATTTTTTCGCAAATCGGCACATTTTGATGTTGTTTTTTTTATGTTCGAATTTCAACTTGCTTCATTTTGTAATAGCTAAAATACCGCCCCCCCCCCCCAAAAAAAAAAGCCTTCTGGGAGGTCTTCATGGCGTGCCACTGAAAATCGCTCTGCGATTAGGTTGCCGACCCCTGATATAGATAGTGCATTTTCTTTTTTTTAATATTATTATTAATGTTTCAATGTGAAGCCTAGAGGCATACCAGTAGGACCATTAAATAATTTATGAGTAGCCTAGGCCTGCGATGATAATACAGAAGAAAAAAAAAATCGAAAATACATAAATAGTTTTAAGAATAAAAAAAAAACATGGACAAATAAAAAAACAAGAAAAAAAAAACACGTTTTTACTTTAGGTGTTCATAGCTGAGGACCGCCCCCCCCCCCCCCCCCCACCTTCCTTTCTTTTGCAGGTAACAAAGTTTAAGAGTGTCACTACAAAATTTCCTTTTCCAGTGTATTGTATATTTTCTAAAAAAATATTTATCTCGGTCAAACTAATTTGATCTATTACAGATTTGTGAATCATCGTTCAAAAGTTTGCGTGGCTACAGCATATTAGGAGATTGCGTGGCCAACGCAGTGCCCAGACGCCTTTACTCTTTTTCTCCTCCCAAACTAATGACAGGTAGACTCAGGGACACGCTGCTGGCCAGGGCTAAAAAAAATCAATACAAATAACCCTGGCCTTTAACGAGGATTCGAGCCCTGGACCTTCGGTACGCCACCACGACCGTGTCCTACATTCCATTGTAAAGTAAAGTACCCGTCAGGCCGAATTGATCCATAGGTCCGGTGAAGCAGCGTTCACCAGTTTCTGTGGCCACTGCATACATTCCATTGTAGTGAGCATTATATTAGCATTATGGTGGGAAGACATGCCTGCTAGATAGTTTGGACATCTCGGTGCCGATTCATAGAAATTGATATAAATAATTGTACAAAATACAGCAACCATTTACCAGCTACTCTGTCCCAATCGGGCAAGTGAACATGTGTTCATCTTCGTTCTTTTTTGCCCCCGGGCACGTCCCTACACCTCCCACCACTCTCTCCCCCTAGTATACAGTCAAATACGACTCGGACCGAATTGATCGTAGGGCCGGCCAAGCAGCGTTCACCAGTTTCAGTGGCCAATGTATATTAAGGGATGTGTGGCCCAGCCGTCTTTACATTATATCAACTAATGTCAAGTACCCAGCAGGGACACCCTCGGGCGCAGGGGGGTAAAAAAGTACCTTTCACCAAGATTCAAACCCAGGACTTTCGTTAAGTTAGTCGAACGCTCTGCCTCTCGGCCACCTCCCCCCTAACTCCCTTCTAATGGCTTCAACAAGTCATTATCAGCACAAATTATGGAAATAATGCAGTGCTGTGAAACTTGTTTCTAAAGAAAGTGGATTTTAGATTATAAATACTGGTCACTATATAATTGGTCAAAAACAATGTCGTATAAAACATGCAAACCATATTAAACTCCTTTTGAAAGAAAATATAAAATATAATTCTCTTTTGTGTGTGTGTTGATTCTCTGTCTTTGTGGCTTCCCTGTGGAGCATAAGGCAGTAATACTATCTTCACCGTGTCCCCCTGATCCTGGGGGATGAACCCAAGGGAGCCAACTCCCTTGCTTGCCAATGAACTCTGCCGCCGCCTTTGTCTTTGTCCACTCCCGTCAAACATAATACAGAATGGGAAAGGCCGGCACAATACCCGTTCCTTTTACAAAAACCGGTATTTTTTTATATTGCAGTTTTACGAATATCAGAATTCCGATGTTTTCGATAGGTTCAACATCAGAGAAGTTTTCTCAGAGATTCGAATTGGAAGAGACAGTTTATAAATTGAATACGAACGCTTTTAGTAACATTTCAATAAACAAGAACACAATAGTTTTACTTCAGACTTTTAAATCAGACGAACACGCATTTTTTTCTATAACATTTTTATTGAAGTAGAAAAAAAAAACAATGATTAATTAATATAATTGTGATTTTCTTAATTATTGGTCAAATTCAAATGCTTATATCTTAATAATAACAAGTTGTCCAATGTCTTAGCAACTTTTTTTTTTGTTAGTGCAAAGTGTAACAATAGAAACATGATAAATATAACACTCACTGGGATATCACACTGGTGGAAGGAATCACTTGTACCCATAGGGTCACAAAGACTTGGCAATTGTGTCAACCGCCGGTACACATTACGAATACACCGGCGGGCGAACGAATGGGGGGATGGCCCCTTCTGTGGGTCCAAGGTTCATTGCACCGCCGAGAGGCGCCGAGCCTCGGTGGGGAGGAAGCAATGAGCGCAGCAGTCTGTCTCAAAACCCGCCCTTGTGCCTGGATGCCCATACCTATATAGTATGTGATTTATGCTACCGGGCGACATTGCAGGTATACGGGCGAGCCACCACGATAATGATCCGAAGGGGATTCCGCAGTGTATGCATGGGCGGTGGAGACCGTACTAATGTTACACGGCCTTCAATTGCTATAATTGATTTTTTTTTATAATACCTGTTTTTATATATTATTGTTCTTATTTGTTTGTTGATTTCGTTTTTGTTTTCAATGATTTGATCACAACCCCCCCCCCCCCCCCCCCCACACGCTGTTAATTGCTAGAGCGCTTACGTTACAGGAACTGTTGGTAGATAAGCGCCCTTGATTATATTATTATCAACATCTGTCGCACCCAAACACATGCACACATACAAATATGCACACATGCGCTTACGCAATCACAGAGCAGTCGACACCTCACCTACACAAATATATTATAAATATACATTGTTATTTTATTTTTTTACTAATACCATCCAGTGTCCTTGTGCGTCTATTTACTATAAACACCTGCCAACTCTCTCGCAGCAGCGATTGGTGGATAACGTCATAACCAGACGACGGAGAAGGGATGGAGGTGGTTGGGGGGATAAAATCGAGATTTACCAAGTTGTCAACACAATTACGCAAGGTGCAATAAATATAAAAAAAATCATCATCGTTCTCATTTAACAGACACGCTGTCTATGTACGTACGCAGATATTGTCTTAGGTGTGGGGGACACGTGTATGTATTTTTTCAATATGTTAAAATATCTTCAAAGGAAAGGACAGTCAAAGTTGATCAGATACCTTTAGAATAGAAAAACGGAAACATTTTGAATGGGTGTTGTTTTATGGGCAGTGTCCTCACGGAGGGGGGGGGGCAGAGGGAGCACATGCCCGGGGGCGACTCTTGTAAGGGTGGCAAATATAGTCTAAATTTAGCACTTAACAAAGCAGTTACAGTATGCAAGGGGGCGTCGCTGAAACTTTTACTCTGGGGCGCTACATGGGCTTGTGTGGGCCATCTTTATGGGCTCCTTGAAACCCCCACCCCCTCCCCTTCCCGCTTTTCCGCCACACCCTTGACTTTGTGTTTTAAAACCCAGCCGATTTCAGTTGGTACACGTGGACAGGAGATTAGGGTGCCACTACACTCGCGTCCCATGCGGATATAATACCTTTTGGGCGTCAATTAGTTGTATGCAATGATTTTATATTTTTGCTGATGATGTCCCGTAGTCCTTCCCAGTCTACCCAAAGACTGACTTATCAATTCAGACTTCTAATACCTTAAGCATAGGCATACACATTTGCTCAATAAATAATAAAACCTTGTTTACTTGTTCAACACTCAATAATGGCAAGAACAGATAGATTTAGGAACTCTTTGTAAATAGTCAGTGATAATTTTTTCAAAAGAGTCGCCAGTCAGCCAGGAATACAATAGCTGACTCTTGAAGATACTTATACTTGTATGATAAATAGTTTGATAGTGTGCGTGCCATGTCCATTTTCACAAGTATATTTTGTGTGCCTGAGTACAAATAGTTCTTTTATGTTGTTTGAAATATGATAAAAGACGGAACATCTGTAATCAAGACAAATTTCCATTTGTTTGGATCAATAAAGCATTATTATCTTATCTTATCGTAAAATATCTAGCACTGTATATGTAAACTGCATATTTCCATTATATATTTCTTATTTCTATACTCTAAAAACTTATCAAATCTAGAATTAAAAGCTAAAATGAAACAATGCTAAACATTTTATTCAACTAAGACTTTAACCCCCCCCCCCCCCTCCAAAAAAAAATAAATGAGGTCCAGGTTTATTTTACCCATTATGACATGCCATTAATTTAATACAAATTCGTTGCAGTCACAACCGACAAAAAAACATTAACACAGAACAAAAATCATTGTCCTTTTTTTTTGTCGTTCTCAATCCTTTCCTCTTTTTTTTCGTCTTTAAAAAAAAAAAAGAAGGGTTTCTCCATTCCTCCCTCTGCACCCTATAATCTCCCTCCCACAGCCACCCCCGCTCCTCCCTCCCATCAATAAAGCTGTGTGCTTGTCTGTAAATCCCCTAATAACATAATTACACAGCAAACAAGGGGAGAGATGGAGGGGAGGGGGGAGTTTATTCAATTAGCCGATAATGGCTAATTAATGAGGATAGGCTCTTCTGTCTTGGCAGACGGATTGCCCAGTAGGATGCGCAGACGGTAACAAGGAGTTCCAAGAAAATAAAAACAAATGAGACTTGATCTTAAATATAAGCTGACGTGTCTGGCATGTCTTTAAACTTTAATCAACTAAACTTCATATAAAGTGCCAACGTGCCGATGTTCTCGATGATGTTCTAAGTTCAATGGTTTACTTGATCATAGATCATCATAGAGCTGGTGAAGCAAAGTTCAACAGTTTTTTTGTGGTCACGGCATACTAGGAGATGTGTGGCCAGCACAATGCCCAGCCGCCTTTACTTAACCCCAATAAATGTCAGGTACCCATCAGAGTTGGGTAGACTCAGGGACACCCTCAAGTCATAGGAAAAAATCCTAGCCCCCACCAGGATTCGAACCCAGGACTTTCGGATCGCCAGTCGAACGCGCTGCGTGCCACATAATGGTTTACTTGAATAGACTTCAAAGATGTATTACAACTTTATGAACTTCCGAAATAAATGTTGTGGTAGAAGTCGTCTGATCCGCAGGGCATTTCTTTAATGATAGCATCTACTCCTTTAGTATGGCTGGCCACTCAAAGTGGTCAATTTATAGATGCAATCCAATGTTTTTTTAAAATCGTATATAGGCTATCTTATATATTACAGACGCTCCTTCTATAAAGAAGATTATTGCGTCCTACGCTTATCCGAGGTCTGAGTCTAGTCTTGCATTTTTATTATTAGTGCTTTAAATGATGTTAAGGTACTGGTTTTCCTTGTTTGTTCAGGCAACCTATTCTACTCCCGGACGCCTTTTTATAAGATTATAAGAGCTAGACCATAGCTAAAGAACAATTAAATATATTAACTCAAAGGTAATTATGTTATACACAAGTAGTGAATGCTATGCAGAGTACATACTATATACACATATACACATTATTTTAATAATTTCAAAGAAGTAGAGGCCGACCAAAAATCGGTTTCGGGACCGAAAGTAGGCAAATGGCTTCATTCGGCGTAGTTTTGGTTTCGACCGAAGCCAAAAAGTTAGCTTTTGGTTTGTATTTCAGGTTTCGATGGAAACTGATATTGACTTTCGGTCTTCAGACGAATACCGTAACTATTTAACGTTTTAAAATTCAGATTGCAAAGCTTGTGCTGTAACTATAACTCTGCTTATTGATAACTTCGTTTTGTTAGAGTGCTGCGAATTAATCTGTGTGAAGTAGAAACCGAGTTGTGTGTTCGACTCGCGTCCCGTGTTTGAATATCGGTGATGGCTAGGGGATTTGCCGGGATAATGGAGGGTGTCCCTGAGTCTACCCAGCTCTGATGGGTACCTGACTTTAGTTGGGGTAAAGTAAAGGCGGCTGGTCATTGTACTGGCCACACAATCCCCTAGTATGCCCTGGCTACAGAAGAAACGTGTGAACGCTGATTCACCGTCCCTATGGATCTATTTGTTACGACCGTATACTTTACAATGTTACAATTATTGAATTAGCCATTATTGTTTATTTTTTTCCTCGGTCAACGTTACAAATGTTACAAACGTTGAATAATCTCCCTTTAACGAAGCTGTCGCTGTTTACTGTTTATTAAATTGTCCCACGTGATAAGACTTTCGTCTGGTTTACCTTTAATATTGTTTCTTATCTTTTGCTGTCAACTTGCACTATTTAAAGCTAGATCTAGTTTGTTGGATAGAAAACAACAACACACACATTCAATATAAACGTGAATCAGGTTCCAGCTCAAATCTCAGAGGCTTGGCCTTCAAATATCTCTTGTCTACAACGCAAAAAAAAAAAAACTAAAAAAAAAAACCCAAATAAGTTTAGTGTTAACCAAACGCAACAGAGGTTAGGGTTTGTGCAGTGGCGTTGCTAGGGGAGGGGGAGGGGGGTCCAAATTCGAAAGTCCCCCCGGGCCCCTACTTGAGGGGGGCCCCCAAAGGAGTGTCCGAATTGTTTTTTCTCATGTCATAATGTCGAATGTCATTATGCAGGGGCCCTTAAAGAGGCCGAGCCCCCCGGGCCCCCAAATCCCTTGCAACGGCACTGGGTCTGTGTTAGTAAGAAGTTGTGGGGGGTAAGGGGGGTAGATGATCTTAGAAATGAGGACCCCCGGGAATACCTGGTCGATCAATATTCTATGTGGTACTTTGAAGAACAACGGAATTGTTTTCAATTTCGTTAAGTATAATTTGAGTTCGATTCCCGTGTGTTTGGCATCAATATTCCATCAAACCCTGTACACGAGTGCCTGCGGTGTGACTAATTCTGATTGTGAAATGGGGGCAAGACAATGGGCCAATGGGATTATCATTCACCGCCATTCAAACGGCGTGATCATTAGTCCGGGGGGGGGGGGGGGGAGGGGGGAGGCGGGGCGAGGCGTGCATTGTCTAAGTCCACCCACTGCGGGGTGATGACATTTGTTAGTGTGATTGAAATCAGAGATGGTGGAGGCGGGTGAAAGGTTAGAGGTCATCTTAGGTTTCATAAATAATGGACGAGATGGTAAAATGTAACAGGTGTTTTTTTTAAATAATTTTAAACCATGACTTCAACGTAGGAGAAGGCAAATAGTGCAAGGAAAGGGGTTCTGTGCACGGTAAAAGAAGGGGTGGGTGAAATAGCTGTTTTTAAATTGTTTGAAATCCCTAAAACAATTTTTTTTTTTTGCGGTCTTAGGAGAGAAAAAAATGGGGTTTTGGAAGCGAATGAACGTGACCCTCTCCTCCACCTCACCACACACACACCCTCGCCGAGGCAACGATTATGTTGGCCTGACAGTGTACTGATGTAATTGTTTGCCCTAAGCAGTCAGTAGAATCTAATACTGACCTTTGTTGTTATTGTTTTGTTGTTGTTGTCATTGTTTTTTTTTCAAACCGGAACGTCTATTGACATTTAAATGTCACGTGAGTGGTGTCAATAAATGATGATTCGTGTATTAATTAATACGTGGTCATGCTACAGGTCAGTAGCGTAGCCAGGGGAGGAAAGCAGGGGGAGCGACCGCTCCCCCTACGACCATTTTCGAAAAAAAAGGGCCATTTTGGGAAAAAATAATGTAATAATTTTAACAAGCCATGTAGCACAATTTATATTGTTTCTAATATTTTTTTTATTAAATTGCATTTCAACAATTTAATTTGTTACAATATAATTAATGAACCATGTTAGATCTAGTTAATTTAAGTTTAATTTAAATTGATACGAAGTGAAGGTCATACTCTAGCAGGGGTCGGCAACCTTTTGCTAATGGTGTGCCAAGCTAGAATTTCTAAATCATTCAGAGTGCCAACAGCCTAAAAGTTAACCTGCTCTATTATACTTGTTTTCTTATAAGACAAGTAGGTAATTTAAATCCGTAGCTAGACAAAGGCCAAAAGCAAAGGAACTCTTTAGAGAAAATCGTTATTAAAGCGTTTTATATCTAATTTTAAAAAATAATGTGTATGTGATCATCATCCTTTTTATTAGCATTTTTACCAAATACAAAATTATATTACCAAACTTTCACATTTATGGTAACTATTTTGTAAGGGTTATCATGTAGTTGTCCAGAGTCCAAATACATATCATCTGATATTATTGATTTTAATATTTTATTCTCAGTTTAACTGAGATCTTTAATTTACTGTGGAGCATTCTTTGTTAATTGACGTTTAGCGGAATTGATACAAAGTAATCATACAAACTAGGTAGTTATGTGATGTTAAAGAAATGTGCATATATTATATTAGTCATATAACATTTATAAACTTTTCAACTACTTTTTGACAGTTTGGTCATTATAAATTATTGTAGACTATTTAGTATTTTATATAATAAAAATTAAAAATCATAATATTAGAAATATTAGCGGAAATAAAAGTAGCTAATTATCTCCCTTTAATTAAAATTAAGATTCTCAATTTGATTCAATAGTGATGCCAAACAAGTAATGTTTTGTAATATAACAAATATTACTGACTAATTATTATTTCTTTATATAAACTAGCGTTGTGGTATTCATTACAAGATTTAATTATTAGAGGTATAAAATTTATTTACGTTAAATAGTTGTAAGTAAACATTTCCTGCATTAATTATTTGTCCATTCAACCTTGAGGAGTTTATTTCTTAAACAATTTTGCAAATTTCGATGCCCATTTCATTAAAGGTTTAAAATTCAACTGGCTACGTTTTCAAATCGCCAATATCCCTACACTTAATTAAAAAAGTATCTACATCTAAGAAGGTCGTAGTAAGATTAAGCCAGTTATGCTTGATTAGGTATGAAAAAAAACAATTTGAAAGTCTTGAAACTCCGCTTTGAGTGCTTCCATGTGCTTCTGAAAAAGCCCAACAATCTATCTTAATATATGCCTTTGAAAAGGGAAGTACATATAGTTAAATGTTGTGAAATTGATTTCACTTAATATAAATATTACTGAAACATATAGTGGTTCTTGTTTTCATCAATAATAAAACACCTCTTGGAGGTCTTTCGCGTGCCATTGAAAACCGTTCTGCGTGCCAAGTATGGCACGCGTGTCATAGGTTGCCGACCCCTTTTCTAGAGGATACCAGGTCATAAGCAGGAACTTAGAGTAGACAGGTACGGCCAACCGTTTGTGTCTAACTTTTACGGTGATGTATCAGTGGTGCGTGGACACAGCTGAGTTAGTTTTCCGAGCATAAAAAAGAGTACGTTTGCTCACATTCTCAAAAAAAGGTGGGGTTCAAGTCTGGTGTACTCACCGAAAAGTAATAATGTGACTTAAAGCGCGCTGTATTTCTCCTTCTCGGCCGTATACGTCTAGTGATCGAAAAGATGGTTACATGAACTTCGCAAAAAAAAAAAAAAGATACCCACAGAATTTAAAAGAAAGAAGAAAAGAAGAGAAATAACTTGTTTAAAAGAAATTCCGTTTGCTAAGGATATAACCAACGGGCGTGGTGTTTTAATAACTGAGAGGAAAAGATTAGAAAAGAATAGAGCGTTCCTATAACGTATCATATTTTGTAATTGACACATAGATACAGTAAATAAAAAAGTTGAAACTCTATTTTTTTTTAATCTCTTTAAAAATGTCTATATTGGCAATTTATCTCGTCTTTCAAAATTAAAACGAAGAAGAATTCAGTCCTATAGAAGCATTTGCAATGATTATATATATATTTTTCAACACTAGATACTCATCCCGAAAATGAGCAGTAGATGCAATCAATTTTGCAGAAATTACCATCACTAATAGTTGCTAGTAAAAATCGTGAATGGTTAAATAAAAACTGCACTATTATACAGTGTGTGTATCCTGAGACACAGGATTTTCTCATAACACTTAATACGTACAAATTCTTAGTTATTCTATTAATCTGCGAAAAATTTCTAAAAGTGGGGACTTTTTCCTAAAAGTTCGCTCCCCCTGCGTCAAAACCTGGCATCGACACTGCTACAGGTTAAACACAAACAGAATAGAACAAATATTAAATATATATAGAACAAACTTATAGTAGGGATATTAAACAAACAATAAGATTTAAAAAAATAAGAATAAAGATATCAAAACGAAAAAGGTTCAAACAAGTTGTAGTCATTAGTTTCCCCGTCATTTTGACGGGCGTAAAAACTAGTAAATATACATATTCAATGTTTGATTTATTAAGTCTTCTATATATTTGCACCCTCAGCGTACCAAGTTTTTTTCTGGGTTGGGTGAAGCCTTATGCAAGAAATAACTAAGTTAAAAAAACAATAACAACTTAACCTTAAAGTTAATTCAGACTCTTATGCTCCATACACAGGAGACTTGTATTTATGAATTTATTTGGGGAAAATTTGAAACAAACATCAACACGTATTTCATCAATAGTTGTCAGAATTTAAACAAGGTTTGTCCACTTTGAATAAGAATAAGATCTGTTAACGTTGACTTCCAGAAGCGAAAATAAACTATATTATTATTAGTAGTGTGTAAAATAACTATCAAGAGTTAATGCTCGCCTTCTGGAGCTATAAGATAAAGTATGTCTAGTAAAATCAAAGACTATAATAAAAAAGACCGCTTGCTCAATTTTTAGATCTTATAATAATAATTATGTTCTTTTTTTCCTAGCGCAACCAATAATGTCTTGAATGTCTTCTAAGCTACTACGATTGCATTAAATGTTTCAGCTGTAAACAACTTTCGATGATTTTAATCTTAATTTTCCATTGAGAAAATCATAGCGCATTATTAAACCGGAAGTCTAGAGGACTTAGTGCGATCGAAAATTCCGAAACTAAGTGTTTCAAGTTATCAAATAGCAGAAATATCAAATCAAGCGGTCCATCTCATTATAGTCTTTGATTTAACAACAATCAAGAGTTGATACGCGCCTTCTGAAGCTTTAAGATAAAATATGTCTAGTAAAATGTATATTTTATATATATATATATTTTTATCCTCTCAGGTCTGGTTCCAGAATCGACGCGCCAAATGGCGTAAGAGTGAGCGCTTCACGCATCAGCCGAACTTTCAGAACGGGGCCAACGAGGGGGACTATCAAGACGAAGACAATGAGGACGGAAAACAGGTCGAGGTTGAGGGCCACTCCGCCCCGTCCTCCCCAAAGGAGGACCTTTCCCCCGGGGCCAACCTGACCGATGCGGCGTCGGAGAAGGACCCGTCGTCGTCTTTAGTCGATGGCCGCATGTTCGGATCTGCCGGGGACCGGTGCGGGGACGGGAGGAGGGGAGACGAGAGGAGAGAGAAGAGGGGAGGCGAGGAGTCAGAGGACGAGGATGGAGATGTCTGCGTGGATAAGACCGAGGACGAGGTCACGACCGGGGAGCAGGGGCGCCACGACCAAGGCGGGACCGCGAGCACAGAAGCGCAGTCGAGCATTTTGGACTACTCCAGGAAGAGCGCCATCGATGAGCTGAGGCGCGTGGACGGCTCGCGCGAAAACGTCGACTGCGACAGAGATAACGACGATGACAACAATAACGGCAAGGACCGGAAGTCGTCTGCCACCCTGGCGCCCAGAACACACCACGAGTCGTACTCCTCTATCCTGGAGGCCAGGAAATTTGACCCGGTTCTCTTCGGTTTACCCCGGGCTGGACATTTCAGGCCCGGTTTCCCGTCAGGGCTGCACTACGAGTCTCCGAAATTGATCCTGAATACGCCGTCCTCCAGCTCACTCCTGGGCGCTCACGACGCCGCCAAGCCGCCCTCCCCGAAGATGTCATCATCGTCGCCGCCCCTGTCCTATTCCCAGGGGACCAACCCGCTGCAGGGCCTGGAGTCGAGGTCGGCTAGCAGCAGGCCCGGGGACGCCACCGCGTTCCCCGCCTCGACCGCCCTGACCTTTGGGGCCGGCATGGCTTACGGCGGGGGAGATCAATCTTTGATGAAGAGCATGCTGGGGCTGATGCCGCCCCTCATGTTCCCCACGGATCTCGGACTCATGGCCAAGATGGGGCGCAGCGCCCTTCCTTTCACCCACAGCCTGCTAGCCGCATCCATGCATAGGCCTGGCCTGTTCTCGGCGCTGGATGGGTAAGTACCTTTTTTTTAAGCACAAGTAGATTTCGATGGCGGGTGGTGGTGGGTGGGAGCGAAAAAAAAGGGGCGGGGTAGATCTATGATAGATAACATAGGTTACCGGAACTAGCTGACACACATATGCACGGATGAAAACAAGGGAGATAATTTAGTTAGTATAGAGTTAACGTTACTTAACAAGGGCTTACATAATATGGAACATTGAAGACTTTTTATTTTAAAAAAATCACTCTTAAGAGATAGATCTAATTCGATCAAATTAGAGTCTACCCTTTTTCTTAGTAAACAGATTGCTACTAAAATATTTCATTCATATGATTTTAAAAAATACAACCACTCTCGCATTATATGTTAGGTCGGTTAATGCTTCATTTATTTGATTTGTCTAATGTTTGTAAAGATTTAAATCATCAATTAGTTTTATATTTCTTAGTCTAGAGCTTATATATGCGTTCTTAGTTGTGTGTTAAATGCGCTCTGAGCTTACATAATGTTTGTTGGCGGCGCTATACAAATATTATTATTATAAAATATAAGACACATTATTACCTGTTAATGTTTAAATTTACACGTTTGATTTTGAAATAAATAGTTATATTATAAACAAATGTTGAGTATTCGATATTATTATTTACAATTGATTGATTCCAACTTTCCTTTGATTATCCTTTATTTATTTAGTTCATTATTTTGTCGTGTTACCCAGTTTCTATTCCGCTTATCCTAATTCAGAATATAATTAATCATACAATTATTACAAATACCAATGTTGATTTTAAATATGATTTTTCTAAGTGTGTATTGAGTATCAATGTACCAATTAAAGTATTAGGGTTTCCACATTCTGCAAAGTTAGAGTAGGTCCTTCATTTTATATATATATATATTGACAACTGGACTATTTTAAGCTACAACTAGTTATTGCTATAAGAAAAACAGAACCTCGACTCTCACAATTTTAGTCTGGCATATTCTTGAACGAAACGTGTGCAATGTTAAATGGACATTTTATTTGATATAGACTGTCTGCGTCCTAGATCAGCTCAAGAACCGCACTTGATGTGTGGACTGAATGTAGCCAACATCTTTGTTGCCAACTTGGACTGATTTTAAATTTTACACGACATTATCAGCAAAAGATATAAAAAAAAAATTATGTTTATCGAAATATTGTAAAATATCTATCTCTTCAGCCGGATTGAAAGTATCCATGTTTAATAAGCTATGGTAAAAATATTCGTTTTTTTTTAAAGTTATAGTATAAATGTGTGTATACTGAGATGAGATAGTAAACCAATTCACTGTAACTTTATTCTAGGTCACGCTTCAAGTCAAGCTACGAGTCACTTCTGACGTCACGGTCTCTCCTACAGCCTCAGCATTTGCCTCACCCAGCATTCAAAGGTCAGTAGAGAGATAGAGAGAGAAAGAGAGAGAGAGAGAGAGAGAGAGGAGAGAGAGAGAGAGAGTGAGAGAGAGAGAGAGAGAGAGAGAAAGAGAGAGAGAGAGAATAACAAAAAAAAAGGGAAACAAGACTTCATTAGCAATGTTTGAAACTTAGAGAGAAAATTTAAGATAATTCTAAGGCCTTGGCATTAGAAATAAAATTAGAAATGGAACAATTATTTCGGAAAAATGGTGTATTGAATGCATGTATCATTATATGACTTAGGCTTGATTTTTTTATATATTGATGGGTGCCAAACTGTGATATGTACAAATTAATAATCACATTTAAATGCACGAGACAAAAAATCTAAAATATAAAAAGCCTCCAAAAGTAATATTATTATGTCTCGAAGTGCTTGCCAATATCTCAAATATATTAATAGATAAAAATAGAGAAAGCACAGATCTTACTTTAATTTCACATTGTATGAGAAACTAAATTACAACAATTATTATTATAACGTTATAAACGTATTTTATTATAGGTAACAAATATAAATACATACCTAACTGCCGTTGTATATAATCTTATATGTTACAGACGCTGCATAAAAACATAAGATTATTGCGTTTTACAAGTATTCGTAGTTTAAGTCTAGTCTTGAATTTTGATTAATTTTTTGGGTTTTCCTGGTTTTTTTCAGGCAACCCAATCCATGGCCGGATTACTCGTTTGCTCTTATAAGTGGAATAAGAAAATACTCGTATTTCTAGAAAAAAGTAGAAATAACGACGTTACACTTTCTGACTGATGTTTAATCTGTTAATATAAATGTCATTTCTCCATCTTTGACGACAACCGCCCTTTATCCATCTGTGATGACAACCGTCCTTTATCCATCTGTGACGACAACCGTCCTTTATCCATCTGTGATGACAACCGTCCTTTATACATCTGTGATGACAACCGTCCTTTATACATCTGTGATGACAACCGTCCTGTCATAATCTAGGACAAGGATATGGAAAAGATGAATGTATACTTCTATGATTTTTTATTGTTGTTTTTTGTTTCTTCGAATAATGAAGTATATATTTATGTTTCACCGTTCTGCTCCTTAGGTTGCCTACCTTTCTGCATGTGCTGCCCGCCACGTTCTGCCGGAAGTAGCAACAGCCCCAGCGGCGGCAACGTCAACAGTAGCGGCAGTAGCACCAGCCCCACGGCCCAGCCGTATCCCGCCTTCTCGGAGCACCGGACCAGCAGTGTGGCCGAGCTTCGGCGCAGGGCCCGGGAACACACGGAGGCCATGGTGGCCGCCGGGCCGGATAGGCCTTCTTCGGCGAGCGACTAGAGGAAGCCATGATGCTTTTCAGATCTTGTAGACTATAAATTTATATAAATATATGCGTGTGTAAATATTATAAACATGTATGCTTTGCAACTTATATAATACATTCTTAAAAACAAAAAGTAATCCACAATTAATAACATTATTTACATATATTTGTGATAAATAACCTTTTTATTGTCATTCCCAAAACTAAATATCCATTCCATGTTCTACGTCAGTCCAGCTATGGTCAGAAATCCATTTCCGGTTTCTGCACTGTATAATTAACAGTATGAGCCATTTAAGTATTGCTTGGATGTTTATTATATATGTTTTTTAAAAGGGGCTGTCGATCATTGGTTGGTCTTGTACAAAAGTTTAATAATGCATTTTAAACATTCTAATCCATGAATGGCCAATCAGATTTGTCCTTGTATTTTTCTTTAAATGAGGATCCCTCAGCCAATCAGATTTGTCCTTGTATATTTTTCTTTAAATGAGGATCCCTCAGCCAATCAGATTTGTCCTTGTATATTTTTCTTTCAAAAAGGATCCCCTCAACCAATCAGAGTCTTTCATTCGACATGTGCGTCATTTAGAGTTTTTTTCCAATCTAACTTTTTTTTTTAGATCTGAGTAATAGACAATAAACTGGGTAACAGTCATTCAAAGTATCCCATAATTTTCTTTAAAATCATTTTTTTTTTAAAGATAAATGTGTGTCATCCCCTCCCTTTATTCCCTAATCCCAATAATTAATTAATTACATTTTAGTTTGAGGTATATATTGTTTTATGTTTCTTTGTCATGATTCTATTATTTTACAAAATACACTAATTGGTGTCTGAAGACATTTAATTTATTTCTTTAAAAAAGAAAAATGGGGGAGGGGGGGGGGGAAGGGGAGGGGGTCTGGCAACGTAATAATAAACAATTACTATCGTAAGAAGGTAAAAAAAAAATTCTCTGGACTTACAATAGCTGCTGTATAATGATTGGTATTTATTGGTGTTATCGTTCTGGGACTACCCTCCTGTTGACGTGGGACTACCCTACTGTTGACGTGGGACTACCCTCCTGTTGACGTGGGACTACCCTCCTGTTGACGTGGGACTACCCTCCTGTTGACGTGGGACTACCCTCCTGTTGACGTGGAACTACCCTCCTGTTGACGTGGGACTACCCTCCTGTTGACGTGGGACTACCCTTCTGTTGACGTGGGACTACCCTCCTGTTGACGTGGGACTACCCTCCTGTTGACGCCTGTATTATGTATCCATTGATATTAATAATTGTTTCCCATTGCGCTTTTTGTATTTCATTGATATTGTTCCAAGGGTTACGACCTATTGAGACGTTATATGTGCCATGCTTGTGCTGAGGCTTTACAATTATATTTCTGTTTCAATACATTGTGCGTGTCTGTGAGTGTGTCTGTGTCTGTGAGTGTAAGTGTTACGTCATCGAGGTGACGTTGTGGCATTGCGTCACGTGACTAGATGCATAAAAAAATTAAATGACGTTGGCTATCTTTTACACGACCTACGTGACGTAAGAAAGGCTAAAGGGGCTAAAGCGCGAATTAGGATCAGAAAACAACAACGTCACATCTGAAGGCTAGCCTAATAAAAACAATTTCATTAGTAATGGGTATTGTATTATTTATTTTAAGTAAATTGATCGCAGTGAAAAATATAGATTACAATATTTCAACGTTTATTTCTTAATCTTAATGTAATAAAAAAAAAATCTACCTTTATTCTTACATTAGAATTAGAACCCCAAACCTCGAGTGAAAGAGTACCACACTGAACAATATAAAAGCATCATTCAAACACTTTTCGTTGCAAAAATTTAAAAAATTTGAAATAGATTGAAGAAGGGAGATCATTCAAAAGAAATGTATAATCGATACATGCGTTTTCTTTCCATATAATTTTTGTTTGTTTTTCTTTAAAAAAAAAATGCAATGTAAAGACTGAAGAAATCGTAGACAATATCGTTTGAAAACATCGTTAGTGTAGTCCCGTTGTACTCTGTTTGTTCTTACGCCGGGCGTGTCGGGGAACCCCATTTTTCATTGATAGTTTCGAGGATTTAGTAGTATTACACGCGTATCCTCGTTGATTGAATACCAATGTCTCTAAGAGATTAATGATCCCAGCTGTCATTACAATAGTAGTTCTGGTTAATTTTAAAAAAAAATATTAAAAAAAACTTTGAAAGATTTAAAGGTGCACATTTGTGTTTCATTTTTTTTTTTACGAAAAGCCGCCATGAAAATCCATAATCGTTTTAAGTTATCTTTTCACGCCCCCCTCCTTTATTCTAGTGTTGTAAATTGACTACTTTGTTTAGCCAGATGTTCAGTCTAAATGCTTAGTAAAAAAGAAAGAGATGGAAAGTGGGGCAGCCCATTGAATGGGGGGGGGGTGTTAAGGGTGCTATTGGAGTCTGGTCTCCAGCGCCGCCCTCTCAAGCCTCCTTAAGTGCTAATTGAAGCATCTTCGCTCTGGCTCTTGGATCCACAATTGGCCCGCTTGTTCATTAGAAAGCTGTTAACAGTGGTGTTCAAGTGTTGTTCATAGCTTGTTCATTTAAACCCAACAATTTTACACCCTGAAAAAAAAAAAAAAAAAAAAAATAACCCACTAAAAAAAAATATACACAAACACAAATAATGTCTCGCCTGCGAAGCAGCCAATAAATTTGACCCTCAAACCCGTTGAAAAGAAGAGAAAAATTCACATTTCTAGACTATGTATTTATTGAAAGAAGAAGTACATTTTAATATTGATATATTATATTTACTGTTGTTTTTTCTTCTTTTACTGAGTTACTGTTTATTTCAGCATTTGACTTTATGGCCATGCCATTATTAAAGTGTTTGTTTTAAGCAAATGTTAATGTCTAAATAATAATTGATGAAATAAACTTACATTTGGGTGTTTAAATACATAAAAAACAAATTCGTTATGTTTTTTAATTCAGAGTATTTGTGTTGATTTATTGATGAATATTTTCATTGTTGTGTGTCGCATAAGTTAATTGTTATTATTGTTATGTTCATGTTAAGTATTTTTAACAAATAAAGTCTTGTTTTTCTCTATCAATCTATCTGTCTATGTATCTATCTATCTATCTATTTAACTATCCGATTATCTAATTATTTGTCTTTCTGTCCGTCTAGCTGCCTGTTTAATTATATCTCGGTTTGTCTAACACTAACAGCATTTATTTATCTAACTATCAATCTAACAATATATTTACATATCAATCAATCCAAAAACCTTTTTATATTGCTATCGAAATTCAAATCTATCAATGTATCCAACTCCGAAAATATGTATCTGTCGACACCTGAATATTTATTAATCACTGATTTCTTTTTGTCCAGCTGCTATATCTTTAACCGAATACATGTCTATAATATTATGTAGATTATTTTTTTCTTTTTTCCTCAAGTTACTTTTTTTTATTAAGTAAACAGCCCCAGATAGGATTTTATTTATCACAATTGTTTATTAAAATGAACCCCACGTCTACATATACGCAAAAATGAAACAATATTTATTTAGTCATTCTATAAATATTAATGTGAACCAAGATGTAGTCAGCTTCAGGTTAAAAAATAAAACGCCGCAATAGAAAACAGTTCAACACACCACAAAATATATCACACCAGAAAAACCATTCCGCCTGTATGACTTCAAACCTTTTAACCCTTACAGTCCCGGGCGCGTATATAGCGGAACTGAAGGCAGCATAGATAGAAGTAGGTCGGTACGAGAAGGGTTAAGAAAACATGAGCACAATAAGATTTTGCTCAATTTCCAATGACGTCATTATGCAAGCAAATTCCATCCCATCCAATCAGATTAATGTCACGTGATTCCTGTTTAGGTAAATGGATTCATCTCAATTTCGCCTTGGATACCGCGCCAAACCATATTTTCTAGTTACATGATTTTTTTTCTGGCGTCCTTAGAGACAGCGGGGCCTCCTTTATCGAGTGTGTATGTTGGGCAGAGGATCTGATTCCATTTAGCAGTTATGATATCCGAATCGCATAGGAGAGCTCTGAATTATATATATATACATAGATATATTTTATAATAGAGGCGCTCTTTTGTTATTTTTACAGGTTGGGGGTATGATGGCCAAGACGCGTTGGCTAAATCATATCACATTAAGAGAATGTAGATCTAAGGCTGCATAATAAAAAAAAAATTCAAAAGCAACATTGCCACGCCCCCCAACCTGAAGTATAGATAAATAATAATAATAATAATAATAATAATAATAATAATAATATTTGTATAGCGCTACCAACCAGGTCCGTAATTAGGATTGTGGGGGCCCTGTTCTTAAATTTATGTGGGGGCCCCTCGTGGCCTTACTCCTGCCTTCCACATACCTCAGAAAAGTGCCGTAAATTCATGTTATATTCTGTAAAATCATAAATTTTTTATGTTGCGCTTGGTTGGACTGGAGCTCTTAAAAGGGTAGGGGAATAATTAAATTGTATTTTACATTTTCAACGAAAGAATGGGGATGTGACTAAATAACTTCTTTTTGTGATGTGTGGGGGCCTCTATTGTGTAAGGGCCCCTGTTCCAACGGAACATGTGGAACATGCCTAAATACACCACTGCTACCAACAAACATAATGTAAGCTCAGAGCGCATTTAACATACAACTAAGAACAAAGATATAATATCTAGGCTTAAACATCTAAAACTAATTGATGATTTAACACCTTACAAATATAGGACAAATCAAATAAATGAAGCATTAACCGACCTAACATATAAGTAAGACAGTAGAAGTCTAAAGCATGTTATCTAAGGTATATATAGAAATAATGAGTTTTTAAGTTCTTTTTGAAAGGATCAATAGCGCAAGTTCGCCTGAGTTGAATGGGCAGTAGATTCAACACATTCGAATTATTTATATATTCACTATGAAATACTACTCTCAAGTCACTCCATGAATGTTCAAAGAAGAATTTATTACTTTAACTTATTTACAATATTTACATGAACATCACAGGTCCATAATAAGTTAAATAAGTAGTTTTTATTAATCACTTTGTGAAACAACAACAATAAGAAACTACACCTCTGCATGCATTATATAGGTTATTTTGCAGAAAGTTCGAGAATGAATTCAAAGTTTTCAAACTGCAAAAAGTATATGTGTACTAGAGAGTTGTCAAGTGTACGTGAGCACATATTGGTGTACGCACATAATCTCTGCGTCATAATATTATATAGCGCTGATTGAATTATCGATACGATTCTAACACAAATAATCTCTACACCATAATGAGTTAAAAATAAATATCTCTAAATGAATTATTGATACAATTCTATATACAGTATGATTGAATATGAACATTTTAAAAAACATGCTATGCGCAAATCATGTAGATTTTTTCTTTAAAAACGTAAACCTATCTACGAACAAGTTAATTTCTATTGATTTTATAAAACGTAAGTGAAATATCATGTGGAATTATTGTAATTTTACGTTACATCTAGAAGATTCAGATTTGCCCATTGCTTTTTGATGGACTGCGTGGCCTGAACAACGCTGAATTGCATCTCAGATACCGTAACAAATGCAAGTACCATTATTCAGCGGACCATGGCTAGGTTATCTCGATATGTATGACTTATCACGTACTCACACACATTTCGCCAGTGTTTTTTTTTTAATAATGTAAAAATTCTTATCAAACTAAAGTACTACAATTTACTCAAAATCGTGTTTAGTTTACCTGGATGAATTAGTTCTATTTTTTTTTTACAGCAACAGTGAATTTGCGCGAAATAGGATTCTTTATTTTTTTTTTTATAAATCGAATATTTCGGCATTTAGGGCATATAGAAAATCTGTCCACGGCACTCTGAACACGTTTAATTAAAACATTATTTCTAGACATGAAAAAAAACTCTCTTTTAGTCACTGCTACATTCGTACCGTTTTACTCAACAAACAAAAAATAAAAAAGAAAAAATATTTATTATTACATTTACGAATATTCATTTAATTTTTTAAGGAGCCAAAACTTTTGACTCAAAATCGACTGTGCCAAAAGAGCCTGAACGCCAAAATGGTTGCGCGAGATCGATCTACTGCGCACGACCATCCGAATATAGTTTTTCACATTATTACATTTTAGACATGAAAAAAAAAATCACGTTTATTCATCATTACACTCATATTACCCAATATTAAATAAAAAAATTAAATTACTCAATAATAATATTTGTGAAAATACTCACTATTTTAAGTTTTGCAATAAACGTTGTTTTTTAAACATTTCATGGACAAAAATAGAAAAATCTTTTTACTGTTTTTGTACATTCGATCATACACACGCGGAAACGCAATTGCGTGAAGCGCGAAGAGAAAAGTGACTACTGCATTATATTTTTTGTAGTTATTTTCGTTCTATATAATTCGTATTATTTATAGATTTTTTAAATTCGCTTTTTAAATTACGTTCTCAAAATCGCCGCGAATTGTTCAAATATCTCATAATATTAAAAATAAATTAAAAAAAAGATTCGGTTACTATTACTTAAAAGGATGAAGTAGGACTAAACATCTAATTATAATATTACAGGAAAGAACATATGCGATACGAAGTCGGATGATTTGATAGACATATGCTAGTATCATATGCTATAATTATAATGCAAGCAAGAATTGTATGTATGTATTTATATTATATATATATATGTGGTGGTGTGTGTGTGTGTGGTAGTCTTATAATAAACCACCGACAAGAGTCTAGATTTCAGTTCAGATTGTTTTTTATTTAACAGTGTCAACGACAGGCGCCCAGTGTTGGCTTGCCACTGTCATGAACACCAATCAGGATAAAGTTGGAAACAAAAGAAACACAAACGGCAGGGCATCAGGTACGACGACAGCGTTGGGGTCTCGTCTTTGTGTGAAATCAAATGAGCTGACCTGTACAATGCGCCTTTTTATTTTTACGGTCCTGCCAACTTCGCGCTGCCAAACTAACTCATTTAACGACGGGCACTATATTACATTCTCCCCAGCCTGATGCGACCCGTCTCGGGGCGCTACGAATCAAAACATTTTAAACGGTTCACTTATGAGCCCAAGAATGGCATGTGCCACTGGGAAGGCAGCCAGAAGCAAGAGCAACAAGGGCACTGTATGTGTTGGCTGGCACATGGTCCCCTGTGGGTGTTGGCTGGCACATGGTCCCCTGTGGGTGTTGGCTGGCACATGGTCCCCTGTGTGGTTACACTGGTTACCCCTTGAAGTGTTGTCGTAGTACTCAGAGGACATTCCTGCAGCCGTGGCGAACATTGAGACTCATTTTGTTGTGTAATGTGGGCAGGAGGCTCGTTGCTCGCCAGGGTAGCAGTCACTGGTTCAGACCTTAGGGCGATGTGGGCTTGAGGCTTATCGTGATCGGTTGGCCGACATTCTGAAAAATGTGGCCTCCCATTGCCGGCACCAGATAGTGGTACGCACGACTGACCACTCCTGACAAACACCTGGTTTAACTTCTCCGCAGGGACTGACAATCTGTCATCCCGGGCTTAGCTAGGGATTTTTGCCCTGGTCTATCCCCATCACTGTTATGTGGATACCATCTATGTTTGAATCTGCGACGATCAGCTGCATATTTACTGCCTTGTACATGAGAACCACCTGGGCCTGTTACGTTTGCAGCCTGATTGCTCTTCTCACCTTCAACAACATCGAACTCGACCTTTTCACCACCTCCAACACTCCTGAGGTATTTCCTTGGGTTGTTTCTTATAATGGCTGTATAGTGCACAAACACATCTTCTTTTGTGTCGTCACGATTGATAAATCCATATCCACGTTTGACATTAAACCATTTGACTGTTCCTGTCACATTAGCAGCCATAACATTTCTTTTCTTACGCTTTGGTGGAGAGTCGTTGGCAGACCCTGCCAGCACTCGACTCCGCATGCCGGGGGGCGCTAGTTTTGGATGACTCAATGTGCAACGCCTTTTTATGTGTCCTGGTTCCCAGCAAGAGGTGCAGACAGGCACGTCCTGCTCATTATATGGGTAGAATTTGCTTCTATATGGGAAAACTTTTGACACAGTCCCCCTCCACACTAGGCCAGGCGGTGCAAATTTTTCGCTTTGACCAACTCCAGATGGATGGTTGACCTGATGACCTCTGCCACTGTGTTGGTGGTGCAGATACATGTTGCCAGGCTCTTTCCCAGAGACATCTATCCGTTTCTTGGCTTCAATTACTTCGAGTCTTTCGCTCAACTGCGAAAGCCTTGAAAATATATTGTAACGGTCCTCCATCAGTTGCTAGGACATCTCTCTCTTGGGAAGGCAATGCAGATCAGCTCTCTCCTTTCCTGGCGTACCTGTCTCTGCTTGTTAATACACACACCAAATTGCGAACTACCCCACTCGTTCTACCAGTTTTGTGGTGGTGGTGGTGTGTGTGTGTGGTAGTCTTATAATAAACCACCGACAAGAGTCTAGATTTCAGTTCAGATTGTTTTTTATTTAACAGTGTCAACGACAGGCGCCCAGTGTTGGCTTGCCACTGGCATGAACACCAATCAGGATAAAGTTGGAAACAAAAGAAACACAAACGGCAGGGCATCAGGTACGACGACAGCGTTAGGGTCTCGTCTTTGTGTGAAATCAAATTAGCTGACCTGTACAATGCGCCTTTTTATTTTTACGGTCCTGCCAATTTCGCGCTGCCAAACTAACTAATTTAACGACGGGCACTATATTACATATACATAGTACCCGGTAGACCGATCTTCGTTCAGTAATAAGGCGCTTGTATTTAAACATATTTTGCATGTAGAACAACGGTGCATATATTTTAAAAAAGAATTTCATTACCAGACCAATAAATTGAATTTGACTTTTTTTTTCCACGTCTGCACAAATTTACATAGATCTCTTTGTGTCAGATTTTTAGCGTGATCATTTCTTTGTACTCATTAGAACATTAAAAATTATATTATTGTGTACACCCCCAGCCTAACATCACTTTCCTCATAGTATCTGATTCAAAATTATGTCCTCCCAAGCAACATTTGAGGTGTGATTGACATAATCTGCTTGGAAGTAAATAAGGTTTAAACTGCAACGATCGTTCATTCTAGAAAACACAGTCTAAGCATAAGAAACAGACGCCAACAAATTGTAAAAGCTTAACGTGTAGACCGTCATAACGAATGCATGCACAAAAAGGTGACGCTGCATTGTGTTTCCAAAGTTCGCATAAATCATCTGTCCCCTAAGGGGGGTGTCTAAAATTAAGCTTATTCTGAGTTATTCCATGTACACGTTGATCTGAGTTATTGAGACCATTGCATTGGCTATTTATCAATGAGTAAAATATCAACTTTAGCATACTGTTAAGCAGTAATCCGGGTTTAATGTAGACTCTGGCTTTAACTTTGTGTAATAACGTATTATCTCTTACAAAGACCATAATATCTCCAACGAACAGATACGAAAAAGAATACAACAGGAAATAGGAAGACCTGCTGGCCACAGCCAAGAAAAGAAAACTGAAATGGTATGGCCACGTCACCAGAACCAACGGGCTTGCAAAGACCATCCTGCAGGGTACCACCAGAGGAGGCAGAAAGAGAGGAAGACCAAAGAAACGTTGGGAAGATTATATCAGGGAATGGACAGGTACAAAACTGTGCGAGGCATTAAGAACGGATGAGAGACGGGAGGAGTGGAGGAGGCTGGTTTACATGTCATCTGTGGCGCCCAAACGGTCTAACAGACTACGGGATATCTAGGATGTAGGTAGGAATAACGTATTCTCATCTCCGTAGGCGTCCATATTCGAAATAGCTGACTAACATAGAACATCTATCCAGTACTGATCTTTGTAGGCGAGTCCTCAGGCTAGATAAGCTTGCATATAACTTTCAAACTTGATGCAATCATGACTAGCGTTCTATTATTGTCCATGAAATGTTTAAAAACCAACGTTTATTGCAAAACTTTAAATAGTGAGTATTTTAACAAATATGGAGTAATTTAATATTTTAATTGCCCAGCGCGTTTTGCCCATTGCCCATTTGACCGCGCACTTTTTTTATATTCATTGGATGCAATATAATGTTGTTTTTTTTTTTTAAACCAGCTGCTGCAAAAAACATGGATAAAAATATTAGTGAGAATACAATAGGTAGTTTTATATATTGAGATAAAAACATAGAACTAGTGGTTTTCAAGACAACGGTCTGATCAGCAAAAAATAAAATGAATGGAGATTTAAAGTGAATGGAGATTCAGGAGAACGAAGATTTGGAGAGACAAAAAAGAGAGAAGTTACACGATTGGAAGAGAGTAAAGATAGATATAATTAAAAAGAATGAAGAATGAGTAAAAAAAAATGAAGAGAATAAAAAGTGAAATAGTTAACTCACGAAAAAAAAGAGAGACAGGGCTGAGAAAAAGAGAGAGAGAGACAGAGAGAGAGAGAGAGGGGAGAGAGAGAGAGAGAGAGAGAGTTAAAAAGCAAAGATGAAATTGAGATAGATCTAGATAAATTTCGATAGATTCACTATTTTGAAGAAAGTTCGGTTTCCTCTAGCCATGTATAGGGCGTTTGCAATCCCGTGACAAAAAGCACGTGATTTGTGTTTACTTTGAGTAATGTTGTACAATTAAATATGGCCGCTGTATTAATAAAGTTTCATATAGGCTCGAGCTTTTTTTAAATGATGTGTTGTGTTTTAAGTCTTATTAAGATTTAAGCTGTATTATGTATGTTAAATAAAATAGGCTATTTTATTATTATCATAGACATAGATCATAGACGATGTGAGCCTAATAGTTACTTGACTAGATAGCCTATCCACAAACAATATCACTTGACATCGTAGCCTAGCCTACGAAACATTAAAAGTGTAGGCCTATAAAGTGAAATTGAAAGTGTAAATAGGTATGGCCGGCCCTAGCCTAATCACATTAATCAATTAATCTACAGTACTACTATTTACCTCCTTATTTTTGAGTAGGATAGCCAATATTCAGATGTGAATTTTGCATGATAAAGAAGTACTTCACTTTCACCACGTTACATTTGTACCTCAATTGGGTTCTTTATTTACACAAATACGTCACTAAATTTACACAAAAAAACTTAAGCTCCGCCTACTGAGAACGCTCTATACCAGTGGTTCCCACACTTTTTTAGGCCGCGACCCCTTTTTACAGTTTGTCATGCTTTGGCGACCCCCCCCCCCCCCCCCCCCCCCCATAAAAAAAATTTCATAATTTCGTTTCTAGTTTATTACTGCATTTTGTAACTGAATTGAATTGTAATGTAAATATCTGATATGCAGGATGTATTTGTATTGTTACAAATGGAACCTAATTAAAGCATTTAGCGATTAATCATTTTAAAAAAGAAGACATAAAAACAAATGTAATTAAATATTGTAAGATATCGGTATAGGCTTAGGCCTATATTTCTAATTACAACATGAACGTCAGCTATTGTGATGGTTGACATTGCGTATTTCTCATCGGTTCAGAAATTCTTGGGACAGTCTTTGCAATTGCACAACTAAGCAGTTCACCTCCAACAATAAGTCTACGGTGTTTAGACTTGATAACCAACAAGGTGGAAAAGCATGTTTACTAAGATATTTTGTTGCAAATGGAAGAAAATGGCGCAACACAATTTCAGTCAAAATAGTTTATGACTGCAAACATTTGATTCAGAATTTTGTACCTGGCATTATAGAGAAATCAGTTCTCTATGCATCGTTGTTAATACGCTCAATGAACTTTGCTGTGCTTTCTCAGGAATATCTTAAACTTTGAATGTGAATGGGCTTCTGGCAAGTACATAGATATGTAGTGTCAGGTAGATTTGGAAAGTATCATGAAATTTCGGCTGCAAGCATGTGAAAGTGTTATTTCAAAGAATTTATCATCGTAATCTTTTTGTCATGCTTTTCAAAGAAAGCAGATAAAGTAGACCAGAAGCCGCATGAGAAAAAAGTGCCGGTTCGATCTCACTTTTCAA
Source organism: Anisus vortex (assembly GCA_949126835.1). Lineage (NCBI taxonomy): Eukaryota > Metazoa > Mollusca > Gastropoda > Planorbidae > Anisus > Anisus vortex. The sequence goes on along the minus strand of OX421494.1, from coordinate 43,406,805 downwards.
CACTGGTCAAATCTAGATCAATTATTTGCATTACATACGTTTATAGAAATCAGGACTCTTTTAAAAGGTCTGTGGACCATTTTATGAAACTGCCATAAGAATTACCATTAGAATGTAATCATATCATTCACAACCTTACAAGCCTATTCACAAACTTTAATCAAGTAGAGTTTTTAATTTAAATTAATGTAACTTTTCCTAAACTTCAGCATTGATCTTACAAATAATATTACAAAGTTAAACTCTTATGGGCCCCGGCGCAGCGCAATAACTACTTACACACACAAACAAACACACGCCTTCTTCACGGGCCCTGAAGTAGACAGCATATACATTTCATTTTCATCAAATTCTTTTATGCAAAAGCTAAATTTCATTTGGAATGTTCCGATCTGTTTAGATAAATTAAGGCATGTTACATTTTCCTCCTTTCAGTTATAAATTTAACTCATTAAAAAAAGTGAAAATCCACCGAAAAGTGCTTCAAAGAGCAGTCTTGCTTTCTGATATAAAATATATAAAAAAAACGAGTTGACCATGAAGCTAAAAAAACAAGTTTTAATTTCTCTCGACAATCATCTCACAAGTGTGAAATAGCTACCATTGTTCGGAGCATCATACTCGTTGCACAGTTGCGAAAACAGTCGACTGTTTAAAGAGCTTGTTTGTACAAAAGGGCACAACTTATATTACTTTATATTACTTCTTTTAAATGGTGTGACAATGTCTTTGTTGCTAATATTTGTCCATATATCATAAAGTGAGCTCCGATTACTTTTGGTCACTAATTATTTTGAAATCCAGACCGAACAGAACCTACACTAAATTCCAAAATATTCATGAAGTGTCGGTCGTTTTATCGCCAATACTACTGCTTTTAACACAATGGCTGCTTTTAACACAGAAGAGGATTTTTAACACAACTCTCTACACACGTGTTACTGGTCCGCATACGCGCATTATGGTGCTGACCTTGTCACATACACCTGTATTGATGTCCTTATGCCAAGTAACCTACACGTAGTATGCCGATGTACCTGCATCTAGGTGGACTTGCTTGGAGACGGAAAGATTAACTGTGTTTCGGCTCCTAATACCATCAAAAACATACGTTTTCCGAAGGTCTTTGGCGACCCCCGCGAAATGGTCATTCGACCCCCAAGGGGGTCGCGCCCCCCAGTTTGGGAACCGCTGCTCTATACGAATGTCAAATGCATGCTTGACTTCCACATAACTCTAGATCCTTCGAACCAAAAATGACACAATTTTTCTATAATGTTCTCATTGTTCCGACTTAGTTGAGCAATTTGTTATATTATTTTGAATTAGATCGCCGTGTACTTTATTTAAAAATAGTTTATTTCATATTTACACAAGTTATTTTCGGGTGTATTTAATGATCCATTTTATAATTACGACGTCATCATCGGAAGAATAAGAAAATAAATTTACTTTCAATGATTATTTGCTGAATTAGGTAGCATTATGATTTCTTTGAGTATATTATTTTAGTCTAAATTTTAATCTTTTAGCCTATTTTTCAATAGCTCTATTTTAGTTTTTAAGTAGATAGCTTGGAGGACAAAAAAAAATTCACAAGGATGAGTAAATGATTGACAGTAGAAAAGTGCATACGGATAGTGCAAAAACACAACAGTAAAGACAGAAAGAGAAAAGGATAAGAGAGAGAGAAAGAAAGAAAGAAAGAAAGAAAGAAAAGAGAAAGACGGTGGGAGATAGAGAGGCATTTAGAAGGATAAAAAGATAGATACTTAGACTTATTTAAGTCTTATTTGAGGTTGTTAAAGAGAGGATAGTGGAGATTAAAAATAACTTTAAAGGAAGACTGCAATGAAAATAATAGTTAATACAACTTACTGCTCGATTTTTTTATCTTATCTTTAACAGACAGTCCTTCCATACAGAAGATTATTGCATCCGTATCCGTGGTTTGAGTCTAGTCTTGCATTTTTATTAAATTATCTTAAGTTGCTTTTTTCCTGGTTTGTTCAGGCAACCCACTGCATGCCAGGATACCAATCGGGAAGAAATGTTCTTCGTTCTTGCATATGAAATGTTCTTTGTTTTTGCATATGAGATAAAAAAAGTGTTTTTGTCCCTATGTGTATTGGCTCATTGGCTCATATTATAAACACATTTTAGAATTTAAACCTACATTTGTATTTTTCTATTCCACTTTCTTTTTCTATCTTTCTGGTAGAGTTTTAAGTAGAGTTATACAGAGTAAGATATTGTGGCCATCGAGTAGGCTATAGACTTCAATTGTTTCAAAAAGTATTTTTAAATACATGTGCTATATGTTACCATGTTATCTATAGGTCAGTATAGTAAAGTAAAGTACCCGTCGAACCAAATTGATCCTTTGGGCCGGTGTAGCATCGTTCACCAGTTTCTGTGGCCACGGCATACTAGGTGATTGTTTGGCCGGCACTATGCACAGTCGCCTTTACTTTACCCCAGCTAAGGTCAGGTACCCATCAGAGCTGGGTAGACTTGGGGACACCTTCCAGACCCGGGAAAAAATTCTTAGCATGCACCACGATTCGAACCCAGAAGCATCGGTACGCCAGCCGAACACGCTGCACCGTGCCCCACATAGGGCAGTATAGGCTAAAAGAACGTCAGGTGAGTCGCGAAAAAGAAGTTAACAATTAACCGGCTCACTAGAAATAAAACTTTGGGAGGAAACTGTATTGCAGTACTCTAGTTGTCTATATCCTTTGAAAGATAATATCTGAAAACTGCAGCATTGAAACCAAGATAAATTCATCTCACTGTTAGTCCAATAGTCCCTTAAAGACTACACCAAGCGTTACGTAGATGCTACAAATTTCTTTTAGAAACGTCTGCCCGTTACCCAATTCTTCTATCGAGAAATGTATAAAGAAAAAAAGGGACGAAGAGAAAAGTGTGATGCTGAAAGTATTATCTCTTCCTTTAACCATCCTAATGTTTCCGCAAACTAAAAAAACTTCCGGATAATGACCGTATGTCTGGACTCGACAAATGACACATTTTTTTCAAGGGAAACCTAAAAATTGAAAAATAAATGGACTGAAAATCAATTGGGCGATTTAAACTCTTTGCTAATAAAAAAAAGCAATCCCCCCTCCAATAGTCTCTCCCCTCCTATCTTTATTCTCTAACCCCTCTCCCGCCAACTGTCGAGAGTGAAGATGCTTGGCTAGGTCCAAGAATTTGTGGAACCGATAAAATAACAATAAAAACTCGTGACATCATTGACGCCAAATATCATCACGACGTGATTTTCAAAAAAAAAAAAAAAAAAGGATAATAAACCCCGAAAGATCGAAAGACTTCCGAGGTCAGCCCCCCCCCCCCAATCTTCGACCCCCATTTCACCCATATACCCCCCTCTTTGTCCATTCTTCCAGGGAGCACGCCAAGCAAACAAAGTCATCCCGAGATCGCCCTGCCAGAAAATCGCTTCCTCTCGCAGCCACAATGGGTAATTGACAAAATATTTCCCAACCAAATTAGCGTCGCTGATTCTGGAGAAATCAAGCTCCAAAGTGCTTCGGGAAATTTCATCTCGCCGGCGAATTAGGGACAGCAAACCAAGTGAGGACTTGTTGAGATTAAACGCGCAAATCTTTTGGCCTGCTCCGTGGAGCATTCCTCCCTCCCCTCCCCTCCCACCCCATCATCCTCATCAAAAACACACTTTTCACACACACACACACACACACACACACACACACACACACACACCTTGTATCACAGACTTAGACCATGCCCACGTTAACGGGATGCGATGTTAAATTTGATTGGTTGATTTTGAATAGAACTGGGATTGAATCTTCCAGCCTCCCACCTCCACCCCCAACCGTAATTCCCGGTTTCCCGCACGTTCCCTGTTTCTCATCCCCACAACCCCCTCCTAACAATTTTTCCAACCACCTTTCCCGCCCTCTTAACTTCGTTCCGTTCCATCTCTCGGTCTGTGAACCCACCCCCCTCCCATCCTCCATCCTTTTGCAACTAGCGTCTCGTTACAGACGAGCCTGTGCTGTCCAGCAGAAAATATCATTTCCCGCGCAAACACGACTCGCTGGCAAATGAGACTGAAGGACAAAGGGATATAACATCAATTCAATTCCTCCTGGCGATTAAGGGACTTGAATTAAAGCAGCAAATATCAGGAGGGAGGTGAGGGGGGGGGGAGAGTCTCCGTTTCTAAGAGAAAAGGAGGGAGAGAGGGGCGGGAGGGGGGAGCGTCCGGGTAGACGGCTGAGACCCATCAGCTGGATGCTTTGCTTAGGGGCTAAGCTGCTCTTTATCAAAGAACCAAGTTATCTCCACCTCCTTGGCTCCGAGAGTTATTCCTCCTTGTCGTTTAATTCTTTCTTCTCCCCCCCTCCCCCTCACTCCCACCACCCGTTCCCATTTTTTTTTCTGCTTGTTCCTCCATCCTTTCAGCCAGTGGGCGGGAGATGCAATAAGCTTGCTGAAAATTGGGATTTCTAACGTCTCTAAGACTTTGGCTCGCTGGAAAGGGGGGGGCGCAGGGGGTGGGGGGCGAGAACAGACGGACAAATCGCCCGTGTAAATACAGGCAATATTAGGGGCGAAATGAGTTTGAAGTCACAATAACGTCAGAAGCTTGGGGGCTCGTCCAAGAGGAAGTGGCTTGTATTAGCTCCTAATGAACAGATTGAAGGAGCTGATCCGTTGGTTTGGTTAGCGTGTAAACTAAGACACTTTTACGTGAAGAATAAAGAAGACACAAATTTAAAGGAGCTATCTAAGGAATTGGGAGATGGGGCGGGTGGGGGGCGGGGGCGAGGGTGGTAATGGGGCGTCTTTTAACGAAACCCCGGAGGCGATATAGCTCATTTATGTTATTTATAGTGTTTATCTTTGTAACGTTTGCATTATCTGAAGCATAAACTTTATTAAATGGTTTAAGATACACTGCTACGCACAAGCACACACATTTGAAAAATGAAAAATATAGATAATTATAGAAAATTGTGTACTATAGTATGAGTATATATTTATATGAAATGTCCATTTAATGTAAGGTTGAACCATGAGGATTGTCGAGTAGCGTTGACCGGTTTGAGGGCGGAAGAATAGAATGTCTGGTTTAACCACAACTAATGTTGATTCAAAGGAGCTTGTAGGCTCAGGGACACACTCCTAACCAAGTATCGGGCTCGAACGCTAGGGTTTTTTTCGTCTTGGTCTCGATGGTATCCCCATGTATATATATTATATATATTGGAAAAGAAAACTTGTCGTTATTTTAATACAATTGTCTTTTTTAACATGACAGCCTTCAAACCTTTTCTATTGGAATAAAGCACCCTCCAACCCCCACCCCCCCCCCCTACACACACACACAATCCCGCACACAATCGTCTAATTCAAGCCTAATTGTTGAGTTGATGCTTGGTATCGTCTGTATACTTGAGTGAATGTGTGTGACGCCCTGTCTTAGCTCCTACGGAAAAATAGAAACATTATCTGCATGGATACTTAGATACATACATTTGATCCTGTTTCCAATAATTGCAATACGCTTGATTTACAGTACCCAATACAGCTTACATACATAGACGTGATTTACAGTACCCAATACAGCTTACATACATAGACGTGATTTACAGTACCCAATACAGCTTACATACATAGACGTGATTTACAGTACACAATACAGCTTACATACATAGACGTGATTTACAGTACCCAATACAGCTTACATACATAGACGTGATTTACAGTACACAATACAGCTTACATACATAGACGTGATTTACAGTACCCAATACAGCTTACATACATAGACGTGATTTACAGTACACAATACAGCTTACATACATAGACGTGATTTACAGTACCCAATACAGCTTACATACATAGACGTGATTTACAGTACCCAATACAGCTTACATACATAGACGTGATTTACAGTACCCAATACAGCTTACATACATAGACGTGATTTACAGTACACAATACAGCTTACATACATAGACGTGATTTACAGTACCCAATACAGCTTACATACATAGACGTGATTTACAGTACCCAATACAGCTTACATACATAGACGTGATTTACAGTACCCAATACAGCTTACATACATAGACGTGATTTACAGTACCCAATACAGCTTACATACATAGACGTGATTTACAGTACCCAATACAGCTTACATACATAGACGTGATTTACAGTACCCAATACAGCTTACATACATAGACGTGATTTACAGTACCCAATACAGCTTACATACATAGACGTGATTTACAGTACCCAATACAGCTTACATACATAGACGTGATTTACAGTACCCAATACAGCTTACATACATAGACGTGATTTACAGTACCCAATACAGCTTACATACATAGACGTGATTTACAGTACCCAATACAGCTTACATACATAGACGTGATTTACAGTACCCAATACAGCTTACATACATAGACGTGATTTACAGTACCCAATACAGCTTACATACATAGACGTGATTTACAGTACCCAATACAGCTTACATACATAGACGTGATTTACAGTACCCAATACAGCTTACATACATAGACGTGATTTACAGTACCCAATACAGCTTACATACATAGACGTGATTTACAGTACCCAATACAGCTTACAAACATAGACGTGATTTACAGTACCCAATACAGCTTACATACATAGACGTGATTTACAGTACCCAATACAGCTTACATACATAGACGTGATTTACAGTACCCAATACAGCTTACATACATAGACGTGATTTACAGTACCCAATACAGCTTACATACATAGACGTGATTTACAGTACCCAATACAGCTTACATACATAGACGTGATTTACAGTACCCAATACAGCTTACATACATAGACGTGATTTACAGTACCCAATACAGCTTACATACATAGACGTGATTTACAGTACCCAATACAGCTTACATACATAGACGTGATTTACAGTACCCAATACAGCTTACATACATAGACGTGATTTACAGTACCCAATACAGCTTACATACATAGACGTGATTTACAGTACCCAATACAGCTTACATACATAGACGTGATTTACAGTACCCAATACAGCTTACATACATAGACGTGATTTACAGTACCCAATACAGCTTACATACATAGACGGAAACACAGAAATGGACATGTTGACCCCTTAAACGGAGATTTTGAAAAATGTATATCCATTATAATGAGAGCTGAAGAGTTAAATTCTGAGTATATAAAGCTTAAGAGCCACCGATGTATTTGTAAACTATGTTAATAAAAAATACTTTTTGTCATATTATAACTAATTTATTTTAATGGCATTGTAATAATAATAATGGTCATTTTTGAAAGCGCTTCTATCCATGCTATTAAATTTAGCAGGCTCAGTGCGCTCTCGGTGTGAATTGTGGTGGAAGATGTATTAGTATGTAAGGTACATGGTCACTAGCAAAAGAGAAAGGTCTTTAAGATCTTTTTAAAAGGCTGTTTCGTCTCAGATTCTCTCAGTGTCTGATGTAAGCTGTTCCATAAAGAATGTGCAACAGATTCAAATGAGCTCACTCCCAGGTACTTCTTTTTGTGTCCAGCCATTCTGGGAATTTTAAGGAGTGACTGTGATGAAGAGCGCAGTTCCCTTGATGGCTTTGATATAGATATAAGTTTTCGAAGATAGGAAAGAGCAGTGCCATGTATACATCCGTACGTAATGGACATAATTTTGTGATTTAATACATTAATAAATCTATAGTTATAAACTAAAACTAAATCTAAAAAAAATGCATATATTTATTATTTTGTTTCCAAATTATGAGAATGTGGGCAATTGAAAATTGATAACTATCAGTGGTGTAGCTATGGTCATCTGCGCCCGGGGACATGACACAAAGTCTGCGCCCCTTCTCGGACCGACAGAGTCTGGGGGCTAACTGAGCCCCCAAGAAAATTTTGAAATTTTACGGTTTATATGGTTCATTTTCGAAGCATCTGGTATTTTAATGAAATAGAATATAGACTAATAAGTCTATATTGTATTGTAAACAATTTATTTGAAAAAAAAAATATTCTACTAATTATACATGACTGCAATAGACATAGTCTACAACAAATTGATCCTCCTTGATTTGACTGTCGCAAACTCGTCAATCACGTTGTCAAAATTAATATTCTCAAGTGTTTCTCTTTCGATGCTAAGGAGTGCAAGATCACTCAGACCAGGGGTCGGCAACCTTTTGCTAATTATGTGCTAAACTAGGATTTCTAAACCGTTCAGCGTGCCAACAACCTAAAAGTCAACCTGCTTTATTATACATGTTTTTTTTAAATAAGACAATTTAACTCCGTAACAAGACCAAGGCCAAACGCAAAGGAAAGTTATGAGAAAAAAACAACGTTAAAGCGTTTTATATTTAAGAACAATAATTAACGCATTTGTGATTATCAACCCTTTTATTTGCATTTATAAAAAAAAAAAATAATATTACCAAACTTTCACATTTTTGGTAATGATTTTGTAAACATTATCATTTGGTTGTCCAGATAAGGATCTAGCAACTGATAATATTGAAGATAGTTTATTCCAGGGGTCGGGAACCTTTTTGTCTGAGAGAGCCATGGACACCACAAATTTTGAAAAGTAATTCTGTGAGAGCCATACATTATGTTTAAAACTAAAAATTCAAGTAAATGTGTGCATTTTGTGTAATTTCAACACTAAAAGTACAATAATTATATCTCTGAATTCTTCTGATGCTGAGCGGTAGTAGACTTTAGCTCATTTGTAGAATGAAATATTGATATGCAATTAATATGTATATCAAAAAGTATTAAAAAAAACATTTGTTAGATAATCGAACATTTGACTGCGAGCCAGATGCAGCCATCAAAAGAGCCATATCTGACTCGCGACCCCTGGTTTATTCTAAGTTTAACTGAGATTGTCTTTAATTAAAAATTTGCATGTTTTAATTAAAAATTTGCTTAATGTTACAGATTGTGAACTAATAACTATAGTAAAGCGGAATTCATATGTAGTTATCATACAAACTGGGTAGTTAATGTAATGTTTAAAAAATGTGCATAAAATGTTTTAGTCATATAGATCAAATATTTATATAATTTTCAACTACTTTTTACAGTCTGGTCATTATAACGTTATAAGTTGTAGGCCATTTAGTCTATTATAAAAGAAAAATAAGAAACACAATATTAGAAATAACAGCATAAATAAAACGGGCTAATTATCTCCCTTTAATTCAAATAAAGTTTCTAATGTTGATTCAATATTGAAGCCAAAAGAGTTATGTTTTGTAATATAACAAATATTACTGACTAATTATTATTTCTTTTTATAAATCCAGCATTATGGTATTCTTTAGAATATTTAAATATTAGAGGTATACAATTGATTTACGTTAAACAGTTGTAAATAAACATTTCCTGCATTAATTGTTTGTCCATTTAACCCACTTGATTTAACCCGTCCTTGTAAATGCGTTCAACTAACTAAAATGTGTCGCGCCGTCATTCAGAAACATCGTCTTCAACAGTCAGTTTTAAACATTAAAAACTGGAAAAAGTTGTTTTTTTTCATCAATAAAAAACCATCTTTTTTTATCAATAAAAAAACCATCTTTTTTTTCATCAATAAAAAAAACACCTCTTGGAAGTCTCTCGCGTGCCATTGAAATTCGCTCTGCCTGCCAAATTTGGCACACGTGCGCTAGGTTGCCGACCCCTGACTCGGACGATCTTGTGCCATTGAATTATATAAGACAAAATAAGCTTCAGTTTGCTGAAGGACCGCTCACAGCTTGCAATGGAAACTGCAATAGTTAGAAGTATTTGCAGTGAAATGCGCAGATTCGGAAATACGTCATCTCCATATGAAACATCAAAACCAAGAAGATCCAAAAGAGTTTCCGGTAGAACTTCAGTCTGGGCACTGAGCAGCATTTTGCAGTCTCCGATTGATGTGTACAATTCGTGACCATTGACGTCAGTGTCGTAGAAATCTTACAATTTTGACGAAGTGTATCGACATTTGTCTCAGCGAGAAGAGTTTTGACGTCTAGTAAAAATCCAAATTTGGTGTTTAGCTTTTTTAGACGTAAAAACCATATTGATATCTTCTGAGTCTATTAATTACGCTGTTCATAACACGTGCAATTTCTTCTTCTGCAGAAAGTCCAGCATCTCTTGCTAATTCTCCAGGCACCCTCCTTTGTCGTCTAATCCTTCTGTCAACCTCGATTCCCCAAGTTGTGCATCTTGTTTTTCCATTGTCTACCGCAACCTGGCTCAAATTATCACGAATGTTGACAAGTTCTTGTTCCAGCGATTCAAGATCAGATGTTTGCTGTTTCTTTGAAATTCATAGTAGGATCCTGCAACCGTTTCTAGACACGATCAATTTTCCTAAGCATGATGTTCCAGAAATGTAACAAAACTAGGAAGTTAGTGTAATTTACCTGCCAGCAAAGAGTCTGCATCACTTTTGGTGTCAGGCGTCATAGTTGAAGCTTCTGGTAATTTTTCCAACAGCCCTACTAGTTCATCTAGTCCAGATGTCGGAAACCTTTTTGTCTTAGAGAGCCACGGATACCACATGTTTTGAAAAGAAATTCTGTGGGAGCCATAAATTAAGTTAAAAACTAAAAATATAAGTAAATGTGTGCATTTTTTGTAATTTCAACACTAAAAGTAAAATAATTATGTCTGAATTTTTCTGATGCTGAGCGGCAGTAGACTTTAGCTAATTTGTAGAATGAAATAGTCTTTCCATGAAATATTGATATGCAATTAATTTGTAGATCAATAAGTCTAAAAAAAACATTATTTTTAATAATCGAACATTTGTCTGCGAGCCATATGCAGCCATCAAAAGAGCCACAAAAGGCTCGCGAGCCATGGGTTCCCGACCCCTGATCTAGTCCTTCATAAATAGCTTTAACAGCTTCTGATCGTGCACTCCAGCGTGTTTCAGAATCTCCCTCTTCACTGTGATTGGCACAACTCTTTTTAATTCTCCCCAACGAGTTGTTGAACGAGAGAAAAACAAATATATACATTCAACTGTTCCAAAAAATAAGATAACAACTGGATCCTGTTTAGCTGAGTGTACTCATGCTAATTAGGCCTATATTCGACTCAAAATTAACCAACCTGTATAATTGTTAAAACCAGATGCCACTTTCAGTATATGAAGAATAATATTTGAACCCGAACTGATCTTTGTTTTTTAAAAAAAAACGCCATCAGCAATCCTACATTGTGGATGTGTTATTTGTTGTATGAGTAGAATGGCGCCTTTTAATGCTCAATGGGGGCGCTAAAATCATGCTTGCCAACTGGTTTGTAATAAAGATATTTGTGGAGCTCCTAAATTCAATCTTGCAAACGTATTTGGGATACATTAGTCTACATCAAAAAAAATTTAAATAATTAGTTTTAATACTCATTTTGGCGTCCCCTAACGTGGCGCCCAGGGACATATGCCCCCCCCCCCGCCCCTGCCTAGCTACGCCACTGATAACGATTGGATGCCGACGCTGACAACACTATTGAAATATCTACTACCATGCGTTCTGGCCACACCATCCGCTTTTGTAAACTGCTCAACACTGCTTCAATGCTCCCTGTGGACCTGTGGATCAACCGTGTCAGAAATGGCTATTTATAGCTTTTATTAACATGGCTACAATGGTGATATTCAAACAGAACACAAAACAAAAAAAAAACTCAAAATAATGAAAATGATACAGATTCTGTTTTGTTTTGTTGACTCCTGTTTGGTCACGTGACGGTCCAGAAGTTGGACACAAAAAAGAAAAAAGACCGGGGGGGGGGATATAATTAATTTTTTTTTCAAAAGAAATACATATTAGACTGGTGTATGAATTTTGAGGACCGGAAGGCCAGAACTGATGAAATGAGGCGACATTGATAATGGCTGGTAATCCGGATAAAGTTCATGTAATTATCATTAGCTCTGAATACTGTTTGTCTGGCAGATAAGCCACTTGTGTGTTTCAGCGTCTCATGGCAAAAAAAAAGAGAGAAAAGCTAAATGAGGAAAGATGGAGAGGAAGGGGAAGTAACTAGATGGAAGAAAGGGGGCAAAGTCAAGGGGACTTAAGCAAGGGAGATCACAAAATGTCTGTGTGTTGTCCGAGTCAGAAATCTTCTGCTAGGTAAACTCGTTCGGGCGAGATCGGCATCTTGGGATCGATACTGTTACAGAATTTTAAAAAATCGTGTTCGAATATAATGTAATCGAACCCAGGGCGAGTCGCATTTCAGAAATAGTCGAATATGTAAATGTCCAAAATTGTATTTTGGATTTCACCAAAAAAAATAAAAATAAAAAAAAATAAAAGACAGACGATAGAAAGAAAAAACGTACAAAATTAGATAAACATTTGCCTTAAAAATTTAGGATTTTGAAAAAATAATATAGGCCTAATCTAATGTTTATTTTGAATCTTATACTTTAGATACTACTTTTAATGAACATTTTTTTTCAATCAGGTCTTGAGTCTTGAGCCATGAGCCATGATTTAATCTCTAGCTCTATAGTTGAAATACTCTTTAAGAAGTCATTAAGTCTCCTAGTAGGCCTACAGAAGATATCTATAATTGAAATACTCTTTAAGAAGTCATTAAGTCTCCTAGTAGGCCTACAGAAGATATCTATAATTGAAATACTCTTTAAGAAGTCATTAAGTCTCCTAGTAGGCCTACAGAAGATATCTATAATTGAAATACTCTTTAAGAAGTCATTAAGTCTCCTAGTAGGCCTACAGAAGATATCTATAATTGAAATACTCTTTAAGAAGTCATTAAGTCTCCTAGTAGGCCAACAGAAGATATCTATAGTTGAAATACTCTTTAAGAAGTCATTAAGTCTCCTAGTAGGCCAACAGAAGATATCTTTCAGATATTTGATCGTTAACATATTTTCTCTATAATCTTCATTATGCTAGAATTTGTTTTGTTTTTTTCAGAAATTCTATAAACTTTGATTTTCTTTTAATGATTCTTTTTGTTTCCTTGATAATAGTTTGTAACTTATTTCAATATTTTCTTCTTATGGTCCGATTCTATATATTGGAATATAAGTGGTATTCATAATTTAAAAAACTGGAAACGCCGTGGTCTAGATGCAGATCGTTTGGGAAACCATTTGGGGTTTATATCATTGAGAGCACGCTACCTTCAACGGCAAACTGTATGATGGATTGGAGCAATGCAGCCACAGCACAGTTCATCAAAGTTTTTGGACTTGTTGTCTGAATCCTCCAAATCATAACTTTTGAGAACAAAGAAGAAGACATTGAGAGCACCATTCAATGCTTGCCCCAATGTTCTGAAAGGGGCACAGGGCATTCAACGAAGAAATATAAGGATGTCTGGTGCATTGTGTTGGCTTCAGAATCCCCTCTAACGCTAATGAAACTGGGGTAACTCTTCTTCGTCACCCAGAATGATCTGAAATATTGGTGAAAACGTTATGCTACATTTGGAATAGGACTGTTACAATCATGTTTTAGAGTCAATGCCTGTTAAAAAAATGTTATCTATAGCTGCAGTCACACTGTAGATTTATTCAAAGTGACACGATGAAAACATATTATAGTCGAGACGACGCTTTACGCTTACAATAGTTTAATAATTAATAGCTCTCAATATTGCCTCTAAAAGTAAAATATTCCTACATGACCATGATGACCCATGGAGCAAGTGAAGCAGTCTACAAGCTTCTGTGGTCACGACAATATCCGATCACATTTTGTCTCATAGACTTCTGGTTTAGTAATTCGCTATTATTATATCAATGGAAAACTGTAAGCTATGGCTATCCCAGATGCCAGTTGTTGTCGAAGAATTTAAAGGAATATTAGAGTTAATTTTTTGTAAATAATGTATTTGAAAAATTAAATGTTTTCATTTTTAAATTTTGTCGTTTCATTACTTTTTCATAAAGAATCATAGAAGAATGCATTTATAGAATGAGGGTCTGTAATATATAAGATTAAAACTAAATTAAAGATTCAAATCGAAAGTTGTATACAGCGGAAGTCTTAAAAGCAAGTTTAGGACAGCGTTATTGGCTGCGCACGGAAAACAAAACACTTAAGCTCTAAAAATAGAGCAAGTGGTCCGTCTTATTATAGTCTTTGGTGATACTCTATTGAATCTTTTAAAGGTGTGACGTCAGTAAAGTACTAAATATATCCTCACCTTAAAATAGCGCGTGATATTTAAATGAGGCTTGACGTCAACACTCCCCCAAAACAACGACTATTGATAAATATTAAAACTATTCTCTTCAATTTAAGTTAATCTCTTGCTACTTGATCTAGATCTATATAAATAGAACAAAATTTTAATATGAAAATGTTATTCTAAATTTAGAACAAGCATATGTTAGACTACTGAGGTATATAAGGAATGATTATTGATGATAAATATAAAATATATAGGAATAGCTGACAGATCAAAGAAGCCATATTAATATGTACCACGTATTCATATTTACAGGTATAAATAATTATTATTCAAAACAAAATTAAAATTTATGTCATTGAGTACTCTTATGTTATTTTATATATTGCAGACGCTCCTTCTATAAAGAAAATTATTGCGTCCTACGCTCATCCGTGGTCCGAGTCTAGTCTTGCATTTTTATTAATGTTTTAAATGATGTTAAGTTACAGGTTTTCCTGGTTTGTTCAGGCAACGCATTCCGAATGCCACTCGGGAAGAAAGAGTAATACGCTCAATTGTTCTCGCATAAGAGATAAGGAAAATGTTTTTGTCCTTAAGTTTATCTGAGCATTGCAACAGGTTGTTATTGAGTTGTATTTCTAAATTAGAGTTTAGTGTCTTATGTATTATTACTACTTTACTCTGTGCCCTTCTGTCCTCTAGTGTTTCTATGTTTAGTGATTTGACTATTGGTGTTACTTTTGTCAGTTGTGAATATTCGCTAGTAATGAACCTTGCATCTCTTTTCTAATTTGTTCTAATTTTTTTTAAGTGTTCTTTAGAACGATGCATATTCTAGTATATGTCTAACTAATGTGAGATATCATTTTAGTTTTATATTCTTATTACATTTATAAAAGTTCCTTTTTATGAATCCTAATGTTTTGTTAGATTTTTTAATTACATCATCAATATGAGGGTTCCAAGATAACTTATAATTTTTTATTACTCCTAGATACTTAGCATTGTTAGTTTGAGTTAGTTCTTAACCCTGATGGAAACAATATCTTAATTTGGAATTACTTAATTTCTTTTTATGTAAAGCTAAATAGTTATTGGGTTAGCAGACTAAATTTGACAGGAAATGTTATGTAAACACATTGTAATGTTTTACCTCAGTCTAAATTGGACTGACTCCAGTTGTTGTTTAAAAAAAAAGGATCAAAAAATAAAAAATGCAATAAAACGAACGAGACAAAATAAAGTCATTTCAAATTTAGAAATTCTTCCATTCTCTACGTCTGGCCAATGACAAATGCATCCCTGACACCAAAGCGAACTTCTCGCTGCAGTCCTTGTCAAATAAAATAATACAACAGAACTGTCAGACGAACGCTGCCGCTGCAAGGAATTCGTGCCAAAATGTGCTAAATTGGAACAAAAGTTGGTTGAACTATTGGTTCATTGGAGAAACAGGGACTGCCAGTCTGACACAGCAAAGGAAAAGCAAACTGGAACGCTGAAGGAGAAGAACAATAATTTGATCTTCGAAAACTACCATATGCATGTTAATGTTAGATATAGTTAAATAAAAAAAAAAGTTTAGATTTATTATGATAATATAGGCCTAGGCTTAATAATGACAACTATTTAGTTTTAACTGTGCTCAATAGGATTGCTCGTGGAAGAGTTGCAGTGTATGAAAAAAGTGACGTTTTGTCATCCACGCCAAGATATACAAATACCAATGTTTAAAAATTGTGTTCTTAAGTATTTTTAAATCCCTTTATTTTAACCGTCGATGTGGGGAATATTGGACACTGCGTGTCCATTAGTTCCTTTCATTGGGCTTGGTAGACTTGGCGGCGCCCATCTCCTCTCCAAGTATCAAGAATTAGGTATCTGGAAATATCCTCCTTACCGTACAGTTGCCTCAAACTTTTATTGAATACTTCTATACATGCACCTCGGAACTCTTACTGTTCACAATAATTGAAATACATTTATTTTTAGTTCTCAATCTATCCTACATACACGATAGATACACAGAGGCGTAAATGTTGAACCATTTATTTGAGATTTTTTATTATATATTTAGAAAGTTGAATAGTTTAATTCTTAGTATATTATGTCTCTGTTTACCCCATACATGTTTGGAATAAGTAATGTACCCGTCGGACGGAATTGATCAATATGTACGGTGAGCAGCGTCCACCAGTTTCTGGGATTGTGTCCGGTGAAGCAGCGTCCACCAGTTTCTGTGATTTTGTGGCCAGCACTATGCACAGCCGCCTTTACTTTACCCCAAATAAGGTCAGGTACCCAGCTCGATCTGGGTAGACTCAGGGACACCCTCCAGACCAGGAAAACAACCATAGCCTACACCATGATTCGAACCCGGGACCTTCGGTACGTCAGCCGAACGCACTGCCGCACGGCTACAGTGTCCCCCCCCCCCCATCGCCCCCTATATATGTTTGTAAACTAATTTTTAAAAAATATTTTTTTGACAAAATATTTTTATTTATTTTGTTTTAACTATGTGGATTGGTCATTGATCTGAGTGCTTTGAAACCAGGATACATTTTGTTCTATCAGTGCTGGGACTAGTAAACAACTCAGTATTAGAAGTAAATAGATATTTCATAGAAAATGTGACTGTTATCTCCTGAAGTAGTTGTACTTAATGTAATGCTCTATTTCCTGGTGTAGTTCTTCCTTTTTTTAAAATTTTGAATATATTTCATATTTTGTTTTAAACACAAATACAGTTTTTACATTTGAAACATTTAGTTCACAACAGCTTTTCAATTTAGTTTGGTCCTTTTTGGGGTTTAAATATTTAGTTAAAAAAACAATTTCTTAATTTAGTTTGGTCATTTTTTAGATTTGAACATTTAGTTCACAACAGCTTTTCAATTTAGTTTGGTCATTTTTTAGATTTGAACATTTAGTTCACAGCATCTTTTCAATTTAGTTTGGTCATTTTTTAGATTTAAACATTTAGTTCACAACAGCTTTTCAATTTAGTTTGGTCATTTTTTAGATTTGAACATTTAGTTCACAGCATCTTTTCAATTTAGTTTGGTCATTTTTTAGATTTGAACATTTAGTTCACAGCATCTTTTCAATTTAGTTTGGTCATTTTTTAGATTTGAACATTTAGTTCACAGCATCTTTTCAATTTAGTTTGGTCATTTTTTAGATTTAAACATTTAGTTCACAACAGCTTTTCAATTTAGTTTGGTCATTTTTTAGATTTGAACATTTAGTTCACAGCATCTTTTCAATTTAGTTTGGTCATTTTTTAGATTTGAACATTTAGTTCACAGCATCTTTTCAATTTAGTTTGGTCATTTTTTAGATTTGAACATTTAGTTCACAGCATCTTTTCAATTTAGTTTGGTCATTTTTTAGATTTAAACATTTAGTTCACACAGTGCACACACATAGTGGTGGGGGGACAGAGAGGCATATGTCCAAAGGGGGGAGGGGTGCGACACTTCTAGGGGCGGCAAATATAGTCTAAATAAAGAACTAAACAAAACGGTTAATGTACGTAAGGGGCGTCGCTGAAATGTTTGCCCTGAGCCCTGGGGCGCTACATTGGCTTGTGTGGGCTCATAGTTAACAACTTCTTTTCAATTTGGTTTGGTTGTTTTGAATTGCACATGGTGATTTGACCCTTGGCATTTTAAAAATTGCATTCGAAAATTTCATTCGCGTCATTTATTCATGTTCCGTTCGACCATGTCGTTTTGGACATTTTCCTCTCATTTAACTCGGGATATTTGACTCACGACATTTGATCCATGTAATTACTCAGAATTAATTAAGCAAATCTTTAAAATAAAGACTTTTTTTTTGTGTGTAAAGCCATAATCTCTGGGCATTGCCATAATCCCGGGGATTACATGCTGGTGGCCGGCTGTTGTGGGGCTCATTCATGCCATTCAATGCAGGATGAAAAAACAGGTGAAATGAAACTAAGGGAGGCCACCCATTGTTTATAAAAAGAAAATATTTCTCCGCGGGTGAGATGGGCAGATAACCGAGTCAGGATAATTCTTGACTTCATCAAATTATTTTTCTTGATTCCCTCCCCTATTCCTTCCCACGTCCCTTTCAACCTCCACAAGCTACAAGGATGATGTAGCCGATTAGCTTTTGATATCTTGACATTACAAGAGACTGCGGGGAGGGCTGTGGAAGGGGGGCATTATAATGAAAGGGAGGGGGCGCTTTATACGTAGTCAAGGAAGTAAAGTATTCCGTCGGACCAAATGGATTCACAGGGCTGGGGAAGTAGCGGAAACGGCATACTAGGTGATTGTGTGGCCAGTACTATGCACAGCCGCTTTTTATTTTACCCCACCTAAGGTCAGGTACCCATCAGAGCTGGGTAGACTCAAAGACACCCTCCAAACCCTGTAAAAAAATCATAGCCTGCACCAGGATTCGATCCCAGGTCCTTCGGTATGCCAGTCAAACGCGCTACCGCACGACCACCGTGCTCCATAAGTCAAGGAAGACAGAGAATTTGGTGTTGAAGTTCTCAAATAGTAGAGGGAGGAAATGGGAATTGTTGGAAGTTTGAAGGAGTAGCGGTGGTCTGGTTGTCGGAGCCTTGAATTGCCCTTTCGAAGATCTCACGTTCAATGCCTAATAAATATATTCTTTTTTTTTTAAATTAAGAAAACACTTTTATCAGGATCTGGTGTTAATATCTGCTGGCCACACAATCCCCTTGTATGCATTATAGAAAATGGTATTTACGTTTTACTACTTTCAGCAAGCCCATTTATGGCAGGAAGGTTTTAAAGTTTGGTTATGAAATTGTGTCTAAATCAACCCTTTGTTTTTATTCAAAAAGATTTGGATATTTTTTTTTATTCAACCGAAATAAAGAGCAATAACTCCAGACAAATTGTTCCAGGATAATAACGCATATACATCAGTCAACGTTACAGCTCCTGAAACCCAAATGAAGTTAGTATTCGTCCGAACCTAATCAATGAAAACGCACATTCTGGAATAATGACAAATAAGGTGGCTGAGCGGCAGCGCGTTCTGCTGGCGTACTGAAGGTCCTGAGTTCAAATCCTGGTGATTCTTTATATTTTAGTCAGTTTAAAAATGTGTACTGATAGTGTCCAGTTCCCCAAATGTTGTAATGTTACAATGTCCAGTTCATAAAAGTATTTTATTATTGAAGTCGGTATTATTTTTCCAATCCGTTCTTTATTAAAATGGCTAACGTCAAACTGCCCTTTTCATAAAACAAAGAAAAGTTCATATTGTTAAATTTTCACATTTATAGGCTAACGTCATATCATCATATTTTCCATAAAAAAAAGAATTTCTAATTTCTAATATTCAATTCATAAAAACATTCCTCTTATTAAGATTCCCAGTTCCTAAAAATTTCCTTTTGTTAAAATGTCCAGTTTCTAAACTGACCCATTATTAAAATGCACTGTTCCTAAAAACGCTTTATAGTTAAAATATTCAGTTTCTAAATAAAATTCATATTCTTAAAATACAAAGTTCCGAAAAATTATCTATAATGAAAATATCTAGTTCCTAAAAGTGTCCTGTTGTTAAAATAACCAGCTCCTGAAAATGTCTAGATGTTCAAATATCCTAACACTACAATGTCCATGTAGTTTAAATAAAAAAAGAGAAAGACTCCAGATATCAATTATGCCCACAAATGGGGTCAATATCAATTACGTAGTCCAATGACTATTAAATACACAGCACTTCGCTGCCACCAGATGAAGAAGTCATTGGTCGGTGAAGCTATTGATGGGAGAAGAAATGGAGTAAGGGATGGAGTGGGGACGGGGAGGGGGGGGGGCACCAGTAACTAACGCGTTAGAAAAATTTTCCCCCGGTGTGCATTGAGCTTCGATGGACCAATTTGTCAAGCAAATGCAATGCCCCATCCCCTTCCCAAATGCCCCCCTACCACCACACACATCCACCACGCAACCTAACCCCCCCCCCTCAACTACCACCCCTCCCCCCACAATCCTCCCTTCCCTCATCTAACCTGGTGTGGTGGCCCCCCAATCTGATTAGGCCCGGGCGACTAGCTTCCTAATGCGGTTATAGAGCCGCCCCGCCTGGTCAGCTAATTGACACGGTCTCCACAGGGACACACTTTCAAAACGTTACGACTTAAAACACAAATACACACCAACAACAAAGAAGATCAACAGCACACACGAAAAAAACACACACATGTAACACACACAGACAGAGAATCAATCTCACGTGACACAGAAGTGGTTTTTAGCATGGTCTATGACCACTGTGTTTTTTGTTATAAATGTTTTTAACATTTTCTGGTTTTATAAGTGCACTTGTTGTCTGGAATATATAAAATATATAAATAGATAGAAAGTAGGAAAGCAGATACTGTAGATAGATAGCTTGTTAGCTAGGCAGGCAGATCGATAGATAGCCCATGCAGAAAGATATATGGCTAGATACATACATAGATAGATATATAGATAGCTAGATACACAGAAAATATAGAGACTTAGATGCAAGCAAACTGCTCAATAACATCATCAAACAGCTCCAAATTCACTCTAAATAACATCAGAGTACTTAACATTAATTAACAACAGTACACTGATCTAAACGAAACCACAAATAACAACTCACTGCTATACAATATAAACAAATAATAACAAACTGCACTGAAGCATCAAGAAACAAAAAATTGCCTCACAACATCAACAAATAAAAAACAAAACAAACTATAAGAATGACATCCGTTTTGTTTTTTCTTTTAATAAATGGTTTTAATAATAAACACAAGTGGTTGTCGCATGTCTAGCTAAACATGTTAGCGTCTCAATAAATGTTGAGGATCATCTTTTTTTCCTGCTTCTACAAAAATCAAAGTATAAATTAAGCGTTAATTGTTTTAATGTTGTTGTTTTTTTTCTAAATCACTCTCGGTTTTCTAAAAGAAAAAAAACAGCTGAGCAAAAATAAGTCAAAACATATTATGTTTGAATTATTAAGAATTTTTTTTTACAAAAAAAGTGAAAACATAAAAGAATAAGTAATAACACGAAATTATTAGAAAAAAGGTCATGGTTTTTTTTTCTTTAAGAATCGTTTTAGACAAGAATCTTTTTGGTTAAGAACCATTTTGATTAAGACTAATTTTGGTTGAGTGTCGTTTATGGTAAAAAAAAAAATGTTATGGTCAATAATCATTTTAGTCAAGCATCATTTTGGTCAGGAAACATTTTCAGCCAATTATTATTTTCGTTAAATGACATTTCGGTCAAGCACGAGTCTAATTGATTGAGTGGCATTTGAATAAACAGTGCAGTGACATTAAGTGCATTAAGTACATTAAGTACAGTGACATTAAGTGCCACCAAGTACTGTGTCCCCCTTCGGATTGTGCTAGTGAAACTTCTAGAAAGTTTTATTGCAGTTTCTTTCTTGGTAAATCAGTACTTTGATTTAGTCCATCTACTTGCTTACACAACATTATAACGTTTTTGTTTAAAACTATTGATTGGTCAAATTGACCAATCATTGATTCATGGTCTAGCCTAGGTACGATACATGAAGCGAAATGTTTCAAGTTAATATTTCATTTGGATCGTTTTGTTTTCATTAACGATTTTCTACCATTCCATGCCACCCTTGCATCCCATTTTATTTCGAAAGGAAAAAAGAATGATTTTCTTTGCAAATTCGAAAAAGTAAAACAACTAAAAAAAATAACACACACACTCACACTATGCTTATCTTCTTCGTCTTATCTTCATCAACTCATACACAGTCAAAGGCACACACACACATAGCCTACACATGACACACTATTAATGACACTCACTAACATACATCCACGCATGCGCCTAAGAACTGTTTCGGACGCTTGTCTTCTTCTAAGACCTTTAAAATATTAAGATGAAATTCCGCACACCGAACGCCCTTTCGTCTTCAGACAAACATGGCAGGAAAATAGAAGGGGACGTAACACACACACAACAACAACAAAAAAAGAAACACAAAGGGAAAGAATCGTACATAGACCAAATTGTCTACAAAAACAGGCCAACAGGAAAGACATCCAAAATTGGGCTTGATTCGATTATGCGCCTATAATAAATTTTATCTTGGCAAGGGCAGTCCTTGGTTTTTATCGCAGGCGAGGCAGGGAATATAATTACAAAACAATTAACCGGTGGTTCTGGATTGTGTCCCCTGAATAGGTCAGACAGTTTAGGGTTAAAAACTGGACAGACAAACCCAATAAAGGGACGGAACAAGATCTCCCTAATACGTTTATTGGCCATTCATTTCTTGACTAAATGTGAAAATTGGACGAAATGGGGGACATTTCCCTGTGTGTGTGTCTGTGTGTGTGTGTGTGTGTGGCAAACCAGTCGGACTTCAAATTATGTAGACATTATGGTAATATGCCGTCCGGCGGAGGAACGAGAAGGGACGGCTAAACGGGGGTTGGGGTGGGGGGAAGGGAGTAATGTCCCTGATTGTTGGTTCCAGTTCTTAGATTAGTGTAGGATTGTTAGGGGTGGCGGGGGAGTGGGATTAGTATGGCCGGGGTTAGAACGACGAAGCGGGCCGTGAGGAGGGATGGACGAGTGATTGAAGCAGAATGGGGGTTTAACTAGCCTACTTTACAGTATAAGACGATAGACTTGCCAGGATAATATTAGATTCTATTTACCATTTCCTGGGGTTCAGCTTTTTTTTTTCAGTCTATAACATTATGTAAATCTTTTTGTCAAGGTTATAACATTATATATGACAATTTTTGTCAAGATTATAACAATATATATGACAATTTTTGTCAAGATTATAGGTAACATTATGTAAGCCAATTTTCGTCAAAATTATAACATTATGTATGCCGATTTTTTGTCAAAATTAAAACATAATGCATGCCAATTTTTGTCAAATATATAACATTATGTATGCCAATTTTTGTCAAGATTATAACATTGTGTAAAACTTATCTTTTCATGATTAAAACTATTTGTGAAAGAATTATAATCAAGATTAGGCCTATAACATTTAGTAAGGTCTAATATTTTTTTTTTAATCATATCGTTTTGTCATATATAATATAATAAAATATGAATTATATGCTTATATCATGATAAAAACGTAATGTAATTTTTTTTGCAAGATTTAAATATTCGTTTTAAAAAAGGGAAGGGTAGATTAATACATTTTTGTAAAACTTTGTTGTTCAGACAATTTTAAAATAATGATTAAAAGATTAATAATAGCAATTAAATGTTATAATCTCATAAAGGTCTGATTCTTTGTACACATTTTTTATTTTTATTATATTATCGTTAATATAATATTATGCATAATTGTTTGTTGTTGTTTTTTCAGATCTATAAGATAATTAGAGTCTAGAAGTGTCTGTATGCCTGTTTGAGTGTGTGTGTGTGTGTGTGTATTTGTTTGTGTGTGTTAATGTGTGTGTGTAAACTTGTATGTGTATGTGCGTGTGTGTAAGTGTGTTTTATTGTCTAATATGTACAGTATGTCATACTATATCATAGCTTTCTTTCGAGATTGTAAACATTACGTTAACATGTTTTTTTTTCTAATCAAACAATTTTAGATCATTGTTAATATTATGTTGTACATGATTATAACACTGTGTATCACTTTTTAGTTATATAGATTAAAACAATGCGTAGATCTATATAATTTAATATACAATTTTGTATTGTTACGTCTAGGGTGTTGGTTCTATCACTAATACTTCCTTACAAGTAATAATAAAGGAGACTTCAGGAACAATAAAGAATACTTTTAATATAAAATAAGACTGAGCTTCACAGTCTATAAAACAATAAATACAATTTTCATCAGAGCACAAGTCATAAAACAAAACAAGCCTACACTGTATATGTGCTAACTCTCTCTAACTGAAAAGAAACTACACACTCTCCCTCTCTCCTTACACACGCGGTCTGATCTCACGCCTTCATCCGGACAGGGGTCATTCTGGGGTCACCACCACGATACATATATATATATATATATCGAAATCGAAATCCGGTTTTAAACCGGTTTTATAGAACCGAAAACCGGTTTTGAAAACAAACCGGTTTTAACATTCCTAATTATAAGTCACATATAGCATTGCGTCACTATTACAACATTCGTCATCATTTACCCCAAGGGTTGGCAACCTTTTGCTAATGTGTGCCATACTAAGATTTCTAAATTATTCAGCGTGCCAACAATCTGAAAGTTAAAAATCCTATCCTCCACCAGGATTCGAACCCAGGACCTTCGCATTGCCTCTCGGCTTCCATGTCCCATAACGTGTTTGTGATAGTCATCTTGATGTTGTTGTTTTTTTCATTGGTCTATACTAAAAAAAATTGAAAATGTATTATACAAATTTTACATAAGGAATTACATCTAGTCTAGTGTATAATAACTGTAACATAGTAACATCCGCTTATGGCTAATTATATTTACATCTCAGCTTAACTGAGATCTCTTGTTTTATATTGATATAAGGTACACTGTACTTATTACTACTCAACCACTATAGTTAACTGGAATTTATACGTATTTATCATTGAAACTAGGTAGTTGATGTAGTGTTTAAAAATGTGCATATAAATGATTTAGTCATATAATATTTATATAATTTTAATTTTTTTTTTTATTGTTTGATAATTTTAAAGTTATATATTGTTAGCCATTTTTTTTATAAAGAAAAAATTTGAAACGTATTAAAACATTTTAACGCTAAGAAAACGTATTTATTATGTCCTTTTAAATTTCCCAAATTAATTTTGATTTTAGTGATGACAAACAAGTCATGTTTTGTAATTTGTAATATGACTGAAATATATCTTTTTAGTAAATCCAGCATTTCAAGGTGTAAATAGAGGTATAGCATTAATTTACGTTAAACAGTGGTAAATAAACATTTCCTGCCTAAATTGTTTGTCCATTACAGAAGTTTATTTTTTAGACGTTAATAATTACAACAATCGCATAATATAATGCTAGTATAGTAAAGTAAAATATCCCTTCGGACCAGATGTAAGAAGGTTGTAGTAAGATCAAACCAGTCAGGCTTAACGAGGTATAAAAACACGAGTCCATGAATTTAAAGTCTTGACTTTGTTTAGAAAACTTTACTTGAGCGATTCAAAGTACTTCTAAAAAAAACACGCCTTAAATTAGGGAAATAGTTAAATGTTTCAAATTTATCTCACGGCAAGATATAGTCTATCTAGTTTCAATACAAATCCATTCCAGTCGTCTAACCCCTTCATTGAAAATGCAAGTTCAACGTGCCTTAGGTTGCTGACCCCTGATTTTCCCTATCGGTTCCGTGAGGAACACAGGGGCGTCTTTCTACCCTCACCACCCTTACAGCCAGCCTCTGGGTTTCAGGAATGGCCTGCAGCTTTGGCTTTCTCTGTAATACTCCCTTGCCATGTCTGCTTTGTGCGTCCTCTGGGTGGTTTGCTTTGGGGGCTGCAGTCTAAAGGCCTTTCTTAACCGGGCCAAACCCGAGGTTCGCAAACCAGATCGTCGATCCTACCCGAACCGTTCTCCGTATTAACCTGCCGGTCTTGGGCTGGCGATCTCTGGTTGGAATGGATCGCGAACCATGGTTGGAGGTTTGCACGTCGTGTTGAGCAAACCTAGGCCGAACATGGCACTTTTTTGAGCGGAAAGGTGCAGGAAGGTGCATTACTCAAATGTAGGATCGGCCTTGTTAAGATTGCATACCCCGATCTGCGACCTCATAGAAAGGTTAGGGGTTTGTATTCGTACACGTAACTATGGTTTGCAAACTAGATCACCGATCTCAGGTTCGACCCGGTTAAGAAAGGCCTTTAGTATTTTTTTTTAGCTCTGTTGCCATTTTATTTTCTGATGGTATGGCCTATCCTCCTTCTCCACACTATCCCACTCTCTCTCTCACTTTCTCTCTCTCTCTCTCGCTCGCTCTCTCCCCCCTCTCGCTCTCCCCCACTCTCACTATCTCTCTATCCCTCCCGCCCCTTTCTCTCTCCCTTTCTCTCTTTCGCTCCCCCGTGTCTCTCTCCCCCTTTCTCTCTCTCTCTCTCACCCTCCACTCCCTCTCTTTCTCTCTCTTTCTATCTCTCTCACTCCCTCTCTCTCTCCACCTCTCTCTCTCGCTCTCTCTCGCTCCCTCTCTCTTTCCCCCGCTCTCTTTCTATTTCTTTTTCTCCCTCGCGCTTTCTCTCTCTCTCTCTCTCTCTCTCTCTCTCTCTCTCTCTCTCTCTATCAAAGACTCGGTGTTCTATTGCATTTTTTTCCTTGCACATCCGACCATAGCTTTCTGGTGATATTCGATATTCAGTATTCGTCTCAGGCATCTGTTTATAAAATTATAGTATAAGTATCATAAAAGTAATATTATGTTTAATACTGTACGCCTACAAAACATAAAATATTACGAAAGCCGGACATTTTAAAGGTTTTTAGCTTTGCCTGCCGGACGGAGGACAATAGTCCTCCTTTTCCCGGACGTCTGGCAACCCTAATCCTTATGGGCATTTGGCATCAGGAGACGAGGAGCATCCCATCTCCCAATAACGGCGACCTTCACACATATACCAAGAAAAATTGAACATAGTAGGAAGTGGCTTGACGCAGAGGTTCTCAGACGTATATGTCAGTCCCGTGCACAGGGGAAGGGTAGGATGTCGCCAACTGCGACGATGTCAACATGTGCGCCCCCTCCCCCCCCCCCCCGTTGTCCTCCCACAATCGACGTTTCTGAGCAAACGAGTTCTTATGTATTGTAACGTAAAATTAGTCCATGTCGATAGTAAGTAACTCTTTTGACTAATTTCATTCAAATTATCTGGTTAAAGTATCCCCCTGTTTGACCTAATAAATTACCTGGTTAAAGTACTGTTTGACCTAATAAATTACCTGGTTAAAGTACTGTTTGACCTAATAAATTACCTGGTTAAAGTACTGTTTGACCTAATAAATTACCTGGTTAAAGTATCCCCCTGTTTGACCTAATAAATTACCTGGTTAAAGTATCCCCCCGTTTGACCTAATAAATTACCTGGTTAAAGTATCCCCCTGTTTGACCTAATAAATTACCTGGTTAAAGTATCCCCCTGTTTGACCTAATAAATGACCTGGTTAAAGTATCCCCCCGTTTGACCTAATAAATTACCTGGTTAAAGTATCCCCCTGTTTGACCTAATAAATTACCTGGTTAAACTATCCCCCTGTTTGACCTAATAAATTACCTGGTTAAAGTATCCCCCCGTTTGACCTAATAAATTACCTGGTTAAAGTATCCCCCCGTTTGACCTAATAAATGACCTGGTTAAAGTATCTCCCTGTTTGACCTAATAAATGACCTGGTTAAAATATCCCCCCCGTTTGACCTAATAAATGACCTGGTGAAAGTGTCCCCCCGTTTGACATCATTGATCCGTAATGCACGGTGGTTGAGCGATAGAGCGTTCGGCGGGCGCGCCAATGGTCCTGGGTTCGAATCTTGGTAAAGGCTAGGATTTTTTCCCGTGTCTGGAGCCGTCCCCTGAGTTTACCCAGCGTTGACGTGTACCTGGCGTTTGCTGGAGTAAAGTAAAGGCGGCTAGGCATTGTGCTGTCCACACAATCCCCTAGTATGCCGTGGCCACAGAAACTGGTGAACGCATCTTCACCGGTCCTATAAGGTCAAATTATCTGGAAAGTCATGTATTTGACATTTTTTTCTTTTTCAATTCCACTATAGGAGAATAAAAAAAAGGGGGTAATTGAGTGCCATGTGTCCAAGACAGAACATCAATCACCTTCTTCTCTTCTTGACCCCCCCCCCCCCAATTTTCTACCGATCCTCCCCCTCCCCCCACCCCCTAATCAAAAGCAGCCGGTCTCTCAAAATTTATGAGTTTAGCCCAACACTAACAATCCTCAATTGTTCAGTAAATGTTATGCAAATCACACTTAGGAAATAATCTTTACTGATGCGACTTGACTTGAGTATTTCACAGAGAGATGTAAGAGACTTTTGTTATCACATTGGAAGTCATTGGCCCAATCTTCCTCTTCTTTTTTTTAACTTTAAGACTTAGTTGTTGGAAAAGTTAATTAATTAGGAGATATTATAAATAAGTTCGATTGTGTTGTGGCATTGAAAGTGTATGCTATCCTCCATCGTATTCATTTTGACTCTCGGCAGGGATAACTTTTTAGTATTTGGGTAATGTGGCAAAAGTCAATGCACTAGAGTACACTGTATTGAGAGATAATACTTGAGTACACTTTATTAATGCTTCTTGGGCACAAGTACTTGAGTACACAGTGTTAATGTGTCTTGATAGATGGTACTTGAGTACTCTGTATTAATGTGTTTTGAGAGATAATACTTGAGTACACTGTCTTAATGTGTTTTGATAGATAATAATTGAGTACACTGTGTGTATGTGTATTGAGACCAATACTTGAGTACAGTTTGTTAACGTGTCTTGAGACATATTTCTTGAGTATATTGTGTTAATTTGTCTTGATACGAAGTACTTGAGTACACTGTATTAATGTGTCTTGAGACATATTTATTGAGTACACTGTGTTAATATGTCTTGAGATCAAGTACTAGAGTACACTGTCTAGTATAAGCTAGTATAGTTTATATCTTTTCTCGAATCAGTCCACACCAACATTTTGAGAACCCATCATGACGTTGCACCATCTGTGGCCAGGTGGTTGACACGTTTATCTCATAACCAGCCATTGAATTTTGTCATGCCTTTGCTTGGAATATATTTCACGTTTAAGTTTCTCCTTAATTGTTATTAAATCTATGATTTCTTACGTCACTTCAAAACTGGATTACACACCTACGGAAAACACAGAACAGTGTGCAGTAGTTTGACACATCTGTTATTTCTAGCAAGAGCAATTCTAAAATTGGTTATAACTGTTAGTTTCTCCACATCAGCGGCTAAAACTATAACACTGCTGGTTACTGTCTACAAGCTAATGACTTTAATTCTCTTCTATTTAGACATAAAATGTCACTTAATTTCAAAAGGAAAATGTAACAACCCCCTAAAAAAAACTAAAAACCACGTTTTTTCCCCATCTAAATCCTTTATATCCATTTCTATTATCAATTTGTTATGCATTGTTTTTTTTTGCTGCTCACGACAAGAAACTAACGAAACAGACGAAGCTAGATGATGTATAAACGATTTCAATAGAGCGTTTGCAATGGGTGTGGCTTAGGTTTTTTAGTGACGTATTTGTGTAAATAGAAGACACTTGATGTACAAAAATGGTGAAGTACTTCTTTTATCATGCCAAATTCACATCTGAATATTGGCTATCCTACGCACAAATCATTAGATAAATCGTCTTAGATCATCTTACTAGTACAAGAGAAAGACTGACATGGTATTTTTTCAACGAATTTCAACATTTTAAGCTAAATTCATCATTTTAATATCTGGCCGGTAAGTGTTGCATTTGAATGGATTTCTTGAAGTGAATTATTGGAGTCATTCATTATTTTCATTGTAGGCCTAATCGTTCAATAGTAATGTAACATTTTTAATGTAAGAATCTTCTTGTGATAGGTCTTTTAATCTAATATAGAATTAATAAAATCCATATTAATACTTTAATCATGATTTTAAACACAAAATTTCAATAAAATAAGCTCGAGCATATATGAAACTATATTAATACAGCGGCCATTGTACACCATTACACAAAATAAAAAAAAACACGTGATTTTTGTCACGTGATTGCAAACGCCCTAATAGATGGGAAATCAGTTAGCTAATTCTATTTAAATTCTATATATAAAGTAGACTGTGTGTGTTCAACCAATCATATTAGTTCATTTAAAGACACTGGACCTTATTGTCTCATATAATATAAAAGCGATTTTACTTCGGACCTGTGTCTTCGCTAGATAAGTGGTTAACGTATCGGACTGCCATGCGGACGACCCGGGTTTCATTCTCCAATTGGTCTTTACCTTTTTTCTACAATTTTTTAAAATGTAATATGACTTTAAAAAAAAGATCTTCAAGCAACTCCGGGCAATTTAGATTTTCGTTAAATAATAATAATAATGACATTTGTATAGCGCTGCCAACAAGCATAATGCAAGCTCAGACCGCATTTAACATAACAACTAAGAACACGGATACAATCTATAGGCCAAGAGATACAAAACTAAATGATGATTCAAAACTTTACAAACATAGAACAAATCAAACAACTAAAACAAAAATAGAAAGGCTTCCCTTTTTTTTTTTTATGATTACAATATTTATTTTAAACTAGTGGTTATGCCCGTTATAGCGAACAAACATATATATATATAAACATATATATATATATATATATATATATATATATATATATATATATATATATATATATATATATATATATATATATATATATAAACAAACAAACAAACTCACGGCATTTATATATGTTGATGATGATGATGATTAATTTCCTAAAAGTGTTTAATAATTTTTGTTTTTATTATAGGATGACTTAGAGATTATTTGTAGACTGTTCTTATAGTTAGTCGCTACATATTTTGTGTACAAATTTTCCTTAGCTGCTTATTCGGGAAAATCCATTCTAGCATTTTCTGCACCAAAACCTATATATAAGCACGCAAGGTGTTTGGCGGAGTTTTAAAGAAACTACTTATTATCGACATGTGCATATTTATGTAATTATTGTAAATATTTCAAGCATTTAAATTCTTCTTGAATGGCTATCGAAGGGCTTGTGTGTATTATTTCATTGTCAACCAGACCATAGACGGAAGACCCAGGCCATAACAATATTTAGACGTTTCATTTAATATGCAAAAAACTGAAATAATGAAGAGTCTCATTTTTTTTTCACAAACACACATTCCCTACATCCCTTCTCTCTCTCTCTCTCACTCTCTCTCTCTCTATTTCTCTCTCTCTCTCTCTCTATATATATATATATATATATAAGCTTATTTCTCTCTCTCTCTCACCTCGTGTTCTCTAAATCTACAGCTACATGCAAAGATAAATGCACATCTAAATCTACAGCTATACTCACAGCTACTTCCACAGAAACAACGCAGATATATTAAAGTCCTTATAAATTATTATTTTTAAAATTGATACTAAATCATACATCTTGTCAAAATAAATACCAGTGACTCCCAAACTGGAAGTTTCCTAGGAGCCCTGGGACTACTTTACTATCAAGTCGCAATATCTTACATATTTACAAATGGTATTATGAAGTGGATGATTCCGAGGCGAGACAACCATTTTATTATACAGCACAGTATTTTAAATGCCAGAACGAACCACTATTCAATTATATCACACAAGTATAATTATAATTTATATTGTTATTACGGCTAGAGCCCCCATTCAGTTTATGAAATAATAGTTATAGTGTTGTTATTGTTAGTGTGATTATCCTTGTATTTAGTGAAGGTCTTATTATTTCGTTCTGAAATTAATTTGTAGTAGTCTAGGGTATTCCTGGTTCTAAGTTTCCCCTGGCAATTCACATAACGTAGATTAGAGTTTCAGTTGACTTTACTTCATGTATAATTACTTTTGGCTCATATTATACAGCAAGAATCATGATGTTAAGTTGTAGTGGTGGTTATTAATATAGTTGTATAATACCACACATACATACATGTATATAACTTTGATATATTGACGGTAACCAAGTTGTGTAGAAAGCAACGATAAATTGGTTTAATTACAAAATCAATCCAGTATAAATCCAAATAATATTATATACACACAATTAAGAAATACACATATCCCAATGAGTACTGAATATCTTCAATAAACATATAGTATTGTAGCTAATAGTAGAATAATAAAGAACCTTCCATAATACAAATCAAATAGTGACGATACTCAGAGCGTAGAATATTAGATGTTTCTCGATCGGCTGCAAGCCAAGAACTGCTCTACAAAATGTGCGTGGTCGCTTAGGTAAATTTTATTACGATTCGATATTGTCACCGATTACATGAGAGTACATTATAGTATATAGTAAAATATTACTATTCAATGCGATACACGATTATAATCATCCGCCATCTAGTCCGGACCAATAGTTTGGAAATTCCAGATAGCCTCATTACACGGGTTTTTCAAGCGACCTTGGTGTGTTGCGTGCGTGATCGGATAATGTCTTTTATTAAGGTTAAAAAAAAACAATAGCGTTCTAATTAAATTAGGGAAAACCGGGAGACCTTGAGCTGAGAACTATTTTGTATCGCTTTTACGCAATTCGTTTAAATGGTTAATAGCTGTTTATTAACAATGTAATGTAGGAAATTTACGTTTCGTAACAATGGGCAATAGGATTTTCCTAAAATGACTGAAATTAAGGTCAAAATAAACCGAGATACATATTCTAGCATTGGTCTAAAGTCTAAATAATATAAGATAGCGTTTTAGCCACTTTGTCTTTTATAAAAAACGCAAATCGAAAATGTTTGCAGTGAAAACTATTGCCGCTTCTCTCGCAAAAGTTTTTTTAAAGAATGTATTTACACATTTTAATCGTTTAATGCTTGTGATGTCGCAGAAAAACATGAGTAGATATAGTTTTAGGGTTTTGTGGACTTAACATAGTTTGGGAAACGCTGAACCAGACAGGCGATAAAAAAAAACAATGAATACTCCATTTACAGTGGTAGAAAACTGATAGACTCATAAATAATTACTTCATTCAAATAGATAAATAAAACACTTTATTTATGTACATTTAAATATCTTTCAATTGAAAGATAAAACCATTAAAGAAAAAATAGATCAGTCTATTGTATATTCAAACACTATTTTAAAACATTCTATTCATAAATACTACAATTGATTATTCTATTCTAATTGTGTATAATACTATGTGTATATAATGCTCTACGTAGTATGTTTAGTTGTATATTGTGTATAGTCTTGTATATGTGGTGATACGTTGTAAATAATTTGTGTTCATTTTTACAAGCTACATTGCCCGGCGTTGCCCGGGTGAAAAAAAAACAGGACTGTATAAGGTGCAGATAAAAATTGTATAAACTACAATTAAAAGAAAGCTATAAATCTAATATTTAAATTATTTTTTGTTTACTGAAGACTTTTAGGAAAGTAATTTAAAATAAATATTGTAATTGGGTAAAAAAAAATATGCAAATTTTTTTATTTAGCAAAAAATCTAAATTGCCCGTAGATTTACAATGTCTTTTGTTATAAAGAGTTTGAAAAAAAAATTGTAGAAAAAAACAATATAGTATTTGCGGTCAGATGCTGTATATAGTATTTGTTGTCAGATGTTGTATATAGTATTTGTTGTCAGATGCTGTATATAGTATTTGTTGTCAGATGTTGTATATAGTATTTGCGGTCAGATGTTGTATATAGTATTTGTGGTCAAGTGTCGTCTATGGTAATTGTGGAATTTGTGGTAAGTGCCCAGTCTGAAGTCCGGTAACAAAGAGTTGATGATGACGCATCTGAACAAAAATATTTGAAATCATTAGTACAAGTACTTCCAGTATAATTTCAAACAAAAGAAGGTTATATATATTCACATCTGAAAGAATAATACTTCTTTACCTAAAAACTACACGATACGCAAACTGCTCGCTTCGTAGATGATTTTTTAGATGACCAGATTTAGCGGGGAATGGGAGGGAGGGGGGGGGGGGCTGGTGATCATACGGCCAGCTCGTCTAAGCCGTAAAAAAATTGATGTTAAAAAAAAGCTGCGATATATTAAGTTACCTGTATACAGGTGTGTCGTATTATTGAAATAAACCAGTAGTTTATGATGTTAGAGCATAAAACTTGGTGCTTGGTGACATGTGGAGCAGGCTAGTGACGATTTAGTATAGAAGAAAATGGTACACGAGCAAAAGCATTTCAAAGGTCTATTTATTTTGTTAAAGCATTGATTATAAACCCTTTTTCTCTTTTGAAACCAACCAATTAGTAAGCAAACTCGTTATATCCTCAGCTTCAACTTCTTTAATATGTATTACTCTCTACTATCTAGGTCTTCATTATATTTTTTTTTTCATTACATATTCTTTTTGCATTACACATCTATTTTTTTAAATTACATATCTATTATTTTCATAACATTTTTTCATTACATATCTAATTTGTTCATTATATATCTTTTTTTTCCATTACATATCTATTTTTTCATTTCATATCTATTTTGTCATTACAAATATATGTTTTTCATTATATATCTATTTTGCTTATTATATATCTTTTTTTTCATAACATATCTATTTTTTTCCATAAAATATCTATTTTTCATTACATATCCATGTTTTCAGGGTTTTTTTCTGGGGAGATGGTGCGTTTAAGAACAGTTGGGTGGTAATAGCGTACTTTAAATACTTTTGGTCACCTCTGATATCATAATTACCAAACGGTGACTTAAAAAAAATTATTGACATCTATATTTTTTTCCTTGCGCAAAAGTTTATGATATCCCACCGGGCGCCGTCAACAATAGGGCCGGCCCTGGAGAACTAAAAAAAACGTGTCTTGCATTTGTTTAAAGGCTTTTAAAACAAAAAAAAACTACAAATTAAATGAGATAAACATTTATTGTCTAAGCCCCTAGCCCCATGTAAACATAGCATCTATTCCCCCCCCCCCCCCTCTCAACCATTTCACGGCATTAGTAGATTCAATAGGTCTAAAAAAGGTCGAGGAGGCGTCTAAGGTTCACGTTTGTTTGAGAACTGCTGAAGCAGTGAACAGGTTGATAAAGACTATAAACAGATTTGCATCAAAGTGTCGCGCGTAGGTCTATTACTGTAGAGTTATTTTTTTTTTACCAGAGGTTGTATTGGTTGTGGATGGGTTTCCTTTTGAAAGACTAAAACACAACACGACTAGAACTGGTAGGACGACTTTTATTTCTTTACTAATGATTCGCCTGTGCATGTGTAGTATGTGTATGTGTGTGTGTGTGTATGTGTGTGTGTGTATGTGTATGTATGTGTGTGTGTATGTGTGTGTGTGTGTGTGTGTGTGTACATATATATGTGTGTGTGTGTGTGTGAATTGGGCGTCTGTGGTTTTCTAATGCCTGGTGTATTTCAGATTTTGTGGTTCGGTTCGCAACAGCTTTAGTTCGTTCAAGAACTCGGCTCGTAGCCCGCAACAACTGAAGTTCGACGCAAGTATAT
This sequence comes from Anisus vortex, assembly GCA_949126835.1. Taxonomy (NCBI): domain Eukaryota; kingdom Metazoa; phylum Mollusca; class Gastropoda; family Planorbidae; genus Anisus; species Anisus vortex. The sequence goes on along the minus strand of OX421494.1, from coordinate 43,371,317 downwards.
TTAAATATTGGTCATTATCGGCCCAATATAGTAATGTTTTTAGTTATGTTAATTATCGCTATTAGTGGTTGGTTTGGATTTATTATAAAATAAAATATACTCTTTTTACACAATACAAAAAAAAAGCGCTTAAATTAAAAATAAATAAATGCATGTTTACTTTTGAGATCTCATGTTTTATTTCAGGAAACAAAGTGAGATTACCTACCCTTTGTAACGCTTCACTAGTAGGTAAATCTAGCCTTAACCTTGCAGAACCGGATAGCCGGTTCTATACCCGGTTCTGCCATATTCGGCAATTATTTTTGTATAAAATACAACAAAACAGAGTACGATATATTTCATGTAAAATTAGAATATTATTGACTCTACAGAAAATACCACCAGACTTTGAGTGATAAAGACAACAGTCTAAAACAAAACAAAGAACAGAAATACAGTTATTAATACGGACCGGGCAGAATGTAAAACAAAATAGGGTAGTGGAAGTTGTTGTTTTTTGAATGCTCATTAAGTACAATGCGGGAAGTAACGAGCAGAGTTGGCAAGGCTTCATTAAACCACTCTCGGCATTTATATCAACCTAGTCTTCTGAGGTTGGGTGAGTTGGAAATACAATATCTGTTTTACTACACTTCGCATTACTGAATTTTCGGACTAGTGTTCATGATACACTGAGTATATATTATAATATTACGAATCAGGGTGCTCTGTTGTCTATGGTCTAGGAGCCTGTTCACTGTGAAATATCAAACTCAAGCTACTCGATGAATATTTAAAGAAGTGAGTTTAATGCTTGAACCCATGTACAATAATAACAATTACAACTGGTTAACCATAAGTAGCAACCTTGTAGCTAAGCGAAAATCAACAACTTTAGCTTTGACAATACGTACTTTATCTAGATTTAGGTGCAGAAAGCACTAGAATGGATTTTCCAGAAGCTTTCCGAATGCATAAGAAACTCGTAGAGACTACGAGAAACAATATTGGATTTATTACGTATTTATAAATAACCGTCTACACAAATACTCTCTACACCGAAAATCAAATGTAAATAAAGAACTCTACATAAACTAGCGAGACGGTCTCAAATACAATATAGAAACTATTATAACATGCAGTACACACATAACGATAGATATTGGTAAGAAGGTCTAATAATAGTAAACAGCTTGTGATTAGTGGATTATATTTTTTTGTTTCCTTGAAGCCTTTAATTCAAGCTGTTCTGTGTTCCCCGTGTGCTGACACTGTGTGTGTGTGCAATTATTAAACATTTTGACTTAAACGGGAAGAAAAACCTAGCCACGAGTAAGATGATGTGCGGGTACTTTGTCACGTGAAATTTACACAAATTGCCAAACTAAATGGATTGCTGAAATTCGACGACATTAGAAACAGCTTTTTATAAACAGCAATCAACGACTGTTCATCAAAAGCCACCAACACCTTTTTATCAACATCTTTCAACGGCTTAAGCTTGTAAAACTGACTTGTATCGATATCTGCTGCTACCAACGTTTGTGGCAATACTTGCTTAAATATTTAGTAGGCGACTTATTACCGTTATATTTAAAAATATCATTAGGGAATCCATACTTACTTACTTACTGCCCGTAACGCCCTGGGCGCATAGGGCGGCAACAAAGTCCTTCCATCTTTCTCTGTCACGTGCGACAATTCCGATCGTACCCCAGGACTGACCAAATTCTTTTACTTCCTGCTCCACTGTTCTGCGCCAGGTTATTTTTGGTCGACCAAAAATTTTGGGCAATTTCATAGTGAATTCCATGATATTGTTTTACGTAAGGGAATTTTATAGTGAATCAAAAGTTGTTGTTTTATGTTGAAGAATTCTATTTCTTTAATGTTAGTTTTCTGGAGCAATTTAAAGGCCGTTTCATCACCAATTTCCAGAAACGTTTGGATTTGTTGTTGTTGTTTTTTTTTGGATGTTGTTCCAATATTAGAATTTTATCCAACATAATAGAAATTGTTTCTCTTTTTTTTAAAAAGAATTTAACGAAGAGACTTGATTTGAAATAATAAGAAAAAGAATGACGTACTACTGGCCAATACTTTTGATCTGTTTCCTGATGTCCGGCCTGAGCTTGGCCATGGTGTACCACGACTACTGCGTCATCGGTGCTGGACCTAGTGGACTTCAAATGGGCTACTTCCTCAAGAAGGCCTCCAGAGATTATATAGTGTTCGAGAGAACTAACATATCCGGTTAGTAAAATGCATTCTCAGGGCGTCCATTCTAGACCTGCTAGCTAACATAATAATGATCATTTATATGGTGCTTGTATTCATGCTATTACATTTGGCATGCTCAGTACGCTCTTGGTATAAATAGCAGTGGCAGATGTGTGGGTACAGAGCCACTAGTTGGCCTCCTAAAGAAAAAGGTCTTTAAACAGGGCCGGATAAAAGGCGCTACTATATATAAGTAGATCAAAATATGAAGAATGCATATTAAAATACAGTTTTATTAATCAAAATAAAACATACATTTTATAGTTGTTGTTTTTTTTTAAAGTATAATAATGTGAGTGACTGCAAAAAGTGCAAATCTATAACCTCTATATAACTGTCTTTAAAATTATTTTGTTCTGTACACACTTGGATTGGGGAAAAAATTGGGGTCTTATGGAAATTGTCGGGATGTGGGTGTGAGGGGAGCAAATTCTAGGGTACCCGTCATGTAGGAATGAAATAAGACAGTTGAAAACTATGTAAAACAGAACTTGCTTATATGTACGTAGAAAACTATGTAAAACAGAACTTGCAACAGCAGAAAATCAATCGATAACATCTAGCTAGTTCTACGGGTAACATTTGTTGCTTATAGTCTTTGCCTTCATGAGGCTTCGTAGGCTTATAGATAACACGTTTACACAGCTACAAAGGATTAGTCTAAGCTCAGATATAAATAGGCAAATACGTATGTCTAGTGGCTGGTGGCTTACTATATATTTTAAAAAAGGGTTTTAATCATAATTAAACATGGAAGCAGGATTATGCATAAAAAACAACAACATTAGAACACAGAATGAAGTCCTTCAGAGTACGCTCGTTTCAATCTGTGGCGCCTTCTATACGGAACAGTTATGTCTGATACATTTAGAGATTCTGAGATAAAAGCGTCTTTACAACAAAGGAGTTTTAAGACCTTTCTCTTTAGCTAGTGGCTGTGCGCTTTAATCTTACATACTGATTGTGTGCCTTGAATAACTTAGCAACTATATGTTTTTTAACTTTAGTAGTAGTGGCTTAGACTTAATCCGAAGCTAAGTATTTATCTTATCAATTTATCTACTTAATTAACCAAATCTCAATTCCTTTGTTGCTTATATTTTGATATAATGCTACATTTTTCGCCAAAAATTTACCAAGATAATTTAAATGTTGTTATTTTTCGTTATCGTTTTTATTTTATTTTTGTTATGGCGTACGATGGTCGAGCTGCGCACCGCGTTCGACTGGCGTACCGGATGTCTTGGGTTCGAATCCTGGTGAAAACTTTGATAGACCTAATAGAATAGTTGTTGGTTGTTGATTATTGCGCTAGTACATTTATAAAACTCCACTAAGACATGTGTGGTTATGTACATTTTTTTTAAGGAAGTTTTTTCGAGTTCTACCCGCGCCACCGGAACCTGATTAGCATCAACAAGCGAAACACTGGCAAGGTGAACAAAGAGTTCTCCCTCCGCCATGACTGGAACTCTCTTCTGTCCGATGACTCTGACCTTCTGGTCACCAAGTATTCCAAGAAATTCTTCCCGACCGCCGACGTCCTTGTCAAGTATTTTAATGACTACCAGGTGAGTAGCAGCGCCTTCGGCTGGCGAACCGAAGGTCCTGGGTTCAAATCCTGGTGCAGGCTAGTTCTTTTTTCCCGCATTGGCTGTCCCTGAGTCTACCCAGCTCTGATGGGTACCTGATCTTAGTTGGGGTAAAGTAAAGGCGGCTGTGCATTGTGCTGGCCACACAATCTAGTATGCCGTGGCCACAGAAACTGGTGAAGGCTGTTTTACCGGATCTATGGATCTATTTGGTCCGACGGGAACTTTTACCTGGTCAGTCAGATCTATTGGTGGCGTTTTTCTTTTTCTGGTGTGGGTGAGAAGGGGAGGGCGTTTAACACCTATTGGGCGCTGATTTAGCTCATCATTCTGATAGGATTGATTGAAAAGAGGGCGGAAGTAGGAAACTTTTTTAATGAGTACCAAAAACCGAAATTTTGAAAAGGTGGCTACGGGATTGTCATGTCATACACAATATCTGTGTATGACATGGTCGATTTTAACCCAAGAACTATGTTTTACGTGGCTTATAAAAGTGGGTGGGCAGTTAACTTATACTTTAACCCAAATATATAGGCTACCGGTGTATATACAAAAAATATACATATAAACAAACTCACGGTAGCCTAATTGTATTATTGAATGATTTTCGATGATTGTCTATGTAAGGTTGGCTTATTATATGACAATCATTATCGTCACATTGTAAAGATAACATTAGAGAAATCCAACAGAAGTTTTCAATTGCAGCCCAATCCAGGACATTTTGTTTTGAACGAATATCTTTCAGCGCAAACTCAACATTGACGTCCAGTTCAACACGAACATCAAGAACATCCAGATGGTCGCTAACAAAACATCACCTGACGGACACGTCTATACAATGGAGGACCAGACAGGACAGTCCTACATGTGCAGGTGAATGGGTTGTCCTCACTTCTTTTTAGTTTTTGTTTTGGTTTGGTTTGGTTTGGTTTAATACAAAATACAAGTTGAATACAACAATCAAACGGGGCAAACAGACATTATTTCGGTCATGTGTTGCGGCACAATTGCATGTCAAACAAGCCTCCAAGGCAGGGTAGAAGGTGGACGTCGGGGAGGCCGTTAGCGGAGATGCTGGTTCGACAAGGTAAAGTATTGAACAGGTCCGCAGTTGACTCAACTATTGACAACAGCTCAAGATAGGCAAAAGTGGAGAAAGTTGACTGCTGAAGTGTCCATTCGCTCCCCTCCAACGACCACAACGGGGGTGGGATTGATGATGTTGATGAATACAAATTTATCCTGTCAATATAATAAGTATGCCCTTTCAGAACAATTTGATTCACAGGGCAATGTGAAGCTTTCACGAGTTTCGTTGGCCACTGCATACAGGGGAATGTGTGTTCAGCACAATGCCCAGCCGCCTTAATTATCCCTGACTTATACCGTCAAGTACACCTCAGAGCTGGTTAGATTCATGGACAACCTCTTAACCCGCGAACAAATCTCAGCCTTCGCCAGGATTCGAACCTCGGTACCAGAGGTGTAGCTAAGATATTTTCCGCCCAGGGGCTAACTATAAAATTGGCGTCCCCACCCCCTTACCAGTTTGATAACATTTCTCACAATGTGACAGTGTAAGCTTTATTATTGCGGCCATTTTTACCGTGGGACCCGCAGACGTATGTACCCTCTTTAGCTACGCCTCTGTGTGAGATCTATAGCACGCAAGCCGGCGCGCTATAACACCGTGGCCCCAATGCATAATTATTGTTTTAAAAAGAAATGAAAAAAAATCATATATATATATCATCTTATATTTGTATGGGTCAGGGATATGCTATTAAACATGGATTAGCGCTTTTAAATAAGGCTCAGATCTATTATATAGGATGAGTCATATTTTTATAAGGGACGGGTGCTAACGTATAAGGGACGGGTGCTAACGTATAATCACCCCGCCTAAAAAAAAAAGTTAAGTACCCTTTAAACCAAATTGATCATAGGGCTGGTAAAGCAGCGTTTACTAGTTTCAGTGGCCACCGCATACTAGGGGATATGTGGCGAGCACAACTTTACTCCAACTAATGTCAGGTACCAATCAGAGCTGGGTAGACTCTGGGACACTCTCGAGTCCATGGATAAAAGCCTAGCCTGCACCAGGACCTTCTTTACGCCAGGCGAACGCGCTTCCAGCTCGGTCACAGTGCCTCATACCTACCCAGACTTTATCAGACCGTTTTGATCCACGAAAAGTAAAACAAAAACCTGTACTCCTAGAACTCTTGTGGTTGCAACTGGAATGCACAAGCCGAACATCCCAGCAGTGAAGGGAATGGACTTGACCATCGGCTATGAGACCATGTCCCTTGATCCTGAAGTTTATGAAAATAAATCAGTCATGATTCTAGGTGAGTAAACAATTTAGGTACTGTTGTTTGTTGTTTGTTGTTTGTTGCTGGTTGTAGGTTTTTGAATGGTACTGCACCTTCCTAGTTGCTGGTTGCAGGTTTTTGAATGGTACTGCACCTTCCCACTTTCAAAAACTCATATCAAAGCACGCGTCATTAAAGGATTAAAGGTACTGCGCTTCTCATCACAGTAAAGTACCGTTCGGTACCAAACTGATCACAGGGCTGGTGGCCACGGCGTACTAGTGAATGTTTGACCAGCACAATGCACAACCGCCTTTACCCCCCCCCCCCCCAACTAGTGTCGGGTATCCATAAGAGCTGAGTAAACTCGGGTCCACTCTCACCAGGATTCGAACCCAGAACCTTCGGATTGCCAGTCGAACGCGCTGCCGCTCGACCACCGTGTCAATTCCCAGTGTAGACTCAGAAAGAAGTCCTTTAGAGTGCGCTCGTAAGCATCTGTGTTGCCTTCTATATGGAACAGCTCTGCCTGAGACACTTAGCGATTTGTGAGACAAAAGCATATTTTCAAAGGAGTTTTAGTTTAACCCTTCCCGTACCGACCTACTTCTATCTATGCTGCCTTCAGTTCCGCTATATACGCGCCTGGGACTGTAAGGGTTAAGACCTTTCTCTTTAGCTAGTGGCTGTGTGCTTTAAGTACCAATATATCTGCAACTGGAATGTATAGCAATGAGAACTGAGCGTGCTAAATGTAATAGCATGGATGAAAAACGCTATATAAGTGATCATTATTATTATTTTTATACTATTATTTATGCCCGTCAAAATGACGAATTTCAAATTAGGCCTACTACAACTTGTTTTAGTTTTAGTTTTGTATTCATATCTTTATTCATATCTTTATTCATATCTTTATTCATATCTTTATTCATATCTTTATTCATATCTTTATTCATATATTTATTCATATCTTTATTCTATCTTATTGTTTGCTTTATATCCCCACTATGTTTGTTCATTATAATTGTTTAATACAGTTGTCCATTACCCGTGTCTTTGTGTCTATAATGTCTATATTTGGACCCAGTATCACGTGACCTGTGTCCTAAATCTCCCCGTTGTGTAATAAAATTATCAACCACTGTCTGTAGCTCTTTGATCACCATGTTTGTTTTCCTGATCAATAAAATAATAAATGTGTGTCACGTGAAACGTCTCTATGTTCCCATTGGTCGAAAAAAAAATAGACAGGTGACCTGTGTCTGTCTTCTCTCATTGGTCGATAAAAGGAGCATATTTGTCACGTGATGCGTCTCTATCTTCTCATTGGTTAATGAATAGCGACACCATGCACGTGACAAGTGACTGCCTTCTCATTGGTCAATAAAAACACATGCATATATCATTGCCATGCGTTGTCTACATCTTGTCATAGGTGTGTAGAAATCAACACCATAATGCAAGTGCATTCATGTCTGGCTTTTCTATTAAATTAACCCAAACTATTTTTCCCTTAACAATGTATCTAGGTCATGGAAATTCCGCCTTCGAAATAGCTTCCAGCATCAACGGTCATACCAGCCTAGTACACCTGATAGGGGGTAATCGTATTAGGCTTGCCTGGGCTACTCATTATGTTGGTGACATCAGGTCATTTTCCTATATTTCTTATATTTATTATATATATATTTATGTATACTAGTATTTATGCCTGTCAAAATGACGGAGTAATGAATGACTCAAATATGCTTTGTTAAAAGAATAAAAACAATCAAAAAGGACAAAAGAAAAAGAAACATTACAAAAAATAATAGCTTTTCCAGCAAGGAAAAACCCGAAAGGACCAAACAACACATAATTCAAAAGCATTTTGAAAAGGACGTCAGTCTAAATATGTCCCGGATAGTCTTAAGCCGGATTCGAACCCAGAACCTTCAGGTCGCTAGTCGAATGCGTTGACTTTCGGCCACCGTGTCCCCATATATAATTTGTGATACATAATACATGTATTTATTGCCAACCAAATTCACACTTTAAATTTCAGAGCCGTGAATAATGATGTTCTTGACACCTACCATCTGAAGTCGCTAGACGGCTTGAGTGATTCGAACCCAGAACCTTCAGGTCGCTAGTCGAACGCGTTGCCTCTCGGCCACCGTGTCCCCATATATAATTTGTAATACATGTACTTATTGTCAACCAAATTCACACTTTAAATTTCAGAGCCGTGAATAATGATGTTCTTGACACCTACCAGCTGAAGTCGCTAGACGGCTTGAGTGAATTTATCCTGAACCCACTGAGACATGAACTGAAGATTCACCAAGGGAAAATCATGGTGAACATCTTCAATGGTACGGACGTTGATCAGGACGAGTACGGTAACGCCTTTATGGGCCAGGGCTATGACGTAGCCATACGTGCTTTGGGCTTTGTCTTCGATACGTCACCATTTAAGTAAGTTTACATGGATGGATTTAATGGGTTTTTGTCTCTTTCTCTCTCTCTCTCTCTCTCTCTCTCTCTCTCTCTCTCTCTACCATTCTAACAGTAAGTCGAAAAGATTCTGGGCGATACTAAGAGTAAGTCGGAAAAGGCACTGGGCGATTCTAAGAGTAAGTCGAAAAGACAGTGAAGGACACAGAAGTAAGGGAGAAAAACGCCGGAGTAATGGAGTTCAACCAGTCGCCATTTTGTGCTACTGTACATGAATATGAAAGAAAACTGTTTGGATCCCTTTTTGAACAAAAACAAATTGACATGAAACTCGCCCGTTTCTTTATATATGGCAAAACAGCGCATTCTGTTGCCAATTCATATAAATAGGTTGATTTAAGATAGAGCAATGAAAAGAACAGATGACAGAAAGATGTTTGAATTGCTTGCATGGTATCGCCTATTGTAAGTGTAACGTAACACGGTGATTTTTTTCTCTCCACCTAAACAGCAATATAACGCTGACAGAAAAAGCGTTTAGAGCCGACAAATATCCCAGAGTACATGAGCACTATGAGTCGAAAAACTACACAGGCTTGTTCTTTGCTGGAACAGTGACTCATTCGTTGGACTACAGGAAGTCAGCAGGTGGCTTTATTCATGGGTTCAGATATACAGGTTAGAGGTGGCTTTATACGTTGGTTCAGATAACAAGGAAAGCAGTGGCTTTATTCATGGGTTCAGATTACATGTAAGCAGTGGCTTTGTTCATGGGTTCAGATATACAGTTAAGCAGTGGCTTTATTAATGGGTTCAGATATACAGGTAAGCAGTGGCTTTATTCATGGGTTCAAATATACAGGTAAGCAGTGGCTTTATTCATGGGTTCAGATATACAGGTAAGCAGTGGCTTTATTCATGGGTTCAGATATATAGGTAAGCAGTGGCTTTATTCATGGGTTCAGATTACAGGTAAGCAGTGGCTTTATTCATGATTTCAGATATACAGGTAAGCAGTGGCTTTATTCATGATTTCAGATATACAGGTAAGCAGTGGCTTTATTCATGATTTCAGATATACAGGTAAGCAGTGGCTTTATTCATGATTTCAGATATACAGGTAAGCAGTGGCTTTATTCATGGGTTCAGATATACAGGTAAGCAGTGGCTTTATTCATGGGTTCAGATATACAAACGGATAGATAAATAGACTGGCAACTGATAAACGGTTAGTTCTACAGAATAAATAAATAGATCCATAGATCATTATGTAGATAGATTGATAGACAACTATATAGACATATACATAGAAGGAGGTTTTATAGACAGATTGTCAAATAAATAGATAGATAATTAGAAAGACGGATGGATAGATAAATGGATAAATATAAAGATAAAAAGATATTTATTACATAGATAGATAGAGAGATGGACCAGACAGAATAATAGATAGATAGGTATATATAAATTATAAAGAAGGGTAGCGTTATATACTCTAGGGCAGGGCTCGGCTACCTTTTGCTTATAGTGTGCCAAACTAGGATTTCTAAATCATTCAGCGTGTCAACGGCGCGAAAGTCAAACTGCTCAACTATATTATTTTTATATACGACAATTTATTTAGTGCCGTAGCAAGACCAAGACCAAAAGAAAAAGAGCGTTAAAGAGAAAATCTTTGAAGGGGTTTTATATTTAATAACAAATTAACATGTTTGTTATTATCATCTTTTTATAAAATCCATTCTTAGCTAATTTCATTACTTAACTTAAACCTACAGCATTTGAATTTAGTTGTCAAGATAGGCTAGTACCACTCATCAGTGGCTAGTATTCTAGTAATAGGTATAAATTATTTACAGTTTGATCTCAGCATAACTGAGATTTACGATAATATATTATTTAATCTTACGGCAACATAAGAGTACGATTACAGTAAAGCGGAAGAGATGCGTAGTAATCATACAAACTGGGTAGTTAATGTAGGCCTACTGTTTAAAAAAGTACATCTAATTTCTATAATTTATTTATATAATTTTCAACTATCTTTTATAGTTTGTGATTATTTAAAGGTATATATAGTAAGTTATTAATTTTTTTCTTTATGGAAACAAAAAAGAAACATATTATAAATATTATAACGCAAAGCAAACGGGTTAATTATCTCCCTTTAATTAAATTCTCCAAATTCTATTAGTGCCAAAAACTAGTGTAGCCTACTTCTGAAAACGCTCATCTTTCTAAATTTCCCTTAAGTTAGGGAAAATATAAAATCTTTTGATATTGATTTCACGGCAAGATATGTCCAGTTTCAATGCAATTCCATTCCAGTGGTCCAACACTTGAAGTGGTTTTGGACACCGTCCTTGTAAATGCTAGTTTAACTCACTGAAACGTGACGCCATGTCATTCAGAAACATCGGCTACAATAGTCAGTTCTCTTAAGTCAATACCGGAATATCTTTTTTCCAACAAGATACACCTTAATTGCTTTCAGACAAGAAACGAATCTATCCAAGACTTAACTTATACTTCGTATCACTTTTCTTTCACAAGAGACTTGAGAAACTATAAAATTGACTTTCTTAACAATAGATCGCGGGTGCAATTATGAGCGCATACAAACATTCCTGAAAATAAAACAGTCGACATCCAGTGTGATTCCCATGTAGTGCGCCACGCAGCACCCATTAATTATGTTGACATACGTTGTTTTGACTTGCACTAAACAATCTTCTTGGAGGTATCTCGCGTGTCACGAAAATCATTTGGCAAGCGTGGTTTAGGTTGCTGACCTTTGCTCTAGGGCTTTACGTCACCTCCTTTGTTAAATGTTTAAGACTTTTCTGGGCGGAGTCAGAATGCTATCGTTATAGCTTGGATAGTAATGATGATAGAAAAATAATAGATTGGTAGATAGATTAATATATATCAATAGATAAGTAAGATATTAAGATTATATAGATAGGTAGATAAATTAGATTATATAGGTAAATAGAATGAGATAAGCATTATAGAGGGATAGATTTATTATATAGAATAGATAGATAGATGAATGTAGATAGAATGATACATAGATTGATATAAATAGACAGATATGATAGCTAGAGAGATAGAATGATAGATAGACAGATATATAAAATGATATAAAGATAGATAGAACGATAAATAGATAGATAGACATTATTTAAAAGTATTATTGCTTGTATTTCAGCTCGAGCCTTGCACAAGTTTATGGAGTGGCGCTATGAAGGTGTGCCTTGGCCTTACATCACAATCCCCTTGACACAGCTGGAGAACGTTCTGTTGAAAAGGATAAATGAAGCTTCCGGGCTTTATCAAATGTTCCAGGTTGGTAGCGTCCATTGGGTCTTTTACCATCCGTTGTCTACTGGTTAATGAACGGACAGACGACATCGACAACATCTAGTATTTAATGCATACAATTGCATACCTGCCAATGCATGTGAGCAATGCCATCTGTGGTGTGGCTTAGCCCGATTCGGTGCTAGTTGTCTAGGAGTCTGGTGTGTACTACATGTAGTCTGTAAATAGCGGTCTGCTCGTTTCTGGGGGAGGTGTTACCAGTCGTCGTATACTGTCGGATTATGTTTCCCCGCCCATTTATTATAATATTATGGTTTGCTTATTGTTATAGCATTTTCCGCATGGTAGGACATATTATGATGTTCATACCGTATCCTGTTTTGTTTTTAGTTTCGGAAGAGTCGAATAACCCATTTTACGTTGATCTCTTCGTGGACTTGGGCACACTACGGGATAATTTCTCAAGTCCCAGCTCTCTGTAGAATCGGAAGTTCTAGTCTGCAATTGTTGCTGTTTTAGTTGGATATTATTATCCTAAAATTTTTGCGATGACAATAATTGATTAACATCAACTGGTGGCGTCCCTTGCAAGGTTTATACAAAGTTCTTCTAGTATCAATACAAAATATTACATTTAACTTATACTCTGTTCATTGTTTGTTACAGAAACTTGGAGATGTTGTCATATTTTCAGAGTAAGTTGTAAAAATACCATTAGTGTACTTAACCAAGCATCTTTTTAACCATCAGAGGCCCATACGGTCACCAGTGACCCACCATGTTTATTGGGGCCCACCTTGTTAAGAAACGTACACTTATTGATTATTAAACAGATGTTTTAATTTTTTTTTTCACCCTTAAGCCACTTGCCAGTGTTCTATCTATGGAACATAAGGGAATTAATTGGCATTTTTATTTTTTTTATAATTAACTTAGTTATTGCCCTTATTGTACATGACCCAAAACCAGAGTCAGAAAATAATGTGGGCCTCTGGGGGAATAAACAAAATGATTTTTTTTATGTCAGATTATTTCTTTCATTTAAAAAAAGGGCAACATAAATTTATTTATTTAAAAAAAAAAATACATTGTATAAATACACGTTTTTTGTTACGGGTTTTGTGTGTGTGTGGGGGGGGGTATTGAGGTAAGCTTTGTTTCAGAACTATGTCTAAGTGTCTCAGATTTTCAGAACTATGTCTAAGTGTCTCAGAGTTTCAGAACTATGTCTAAGTGTCTCAGACATTTAAAAAAAATACATTTCAAGTTTTATTAGTCGGTTTGGAGAGCTTTTTTATAGTGGTCAAAATACATCTTATGCAATAAAACGTCCAATAAATATATATATATATATATATATATATATATATATATTGCATAGAACAGCAAGACCTAACCTTAAACTATACTTTTTTCAGAGATAAACAAGATATAAAATACATTGAAGAATATCCAATCCATGCTTTACATGAACTGCCACAACGCACTGGGCTCAACGGTTCATCTTACCTGGTCCTTGACTTTGAATACGGCAGCAACTTTTCTGGGCCCAACTTTGACGTCTTCAAGGAAGACCGAGCCATTCCATACGGGCCAATGGCTCACCTGTCTAACTTCATCCATCCCGTCCTGTACTATTACAAGCATCTACCTACTGGTAAGTGTAATTAGGACAACACAACACTCACCTGTCTAACTTCATCCATCCCGTCCTGTACTATTACAAGTATCTACCTACTGGTAAGTGTAATTAGGACAACACAACACTCACCTGTCTAACTTCATCCATCCCGTCCTGTACTATTACAAGCATCTACCTACTGGTAAGTGTAATTAGGACAACACAACACTCACCTGTCTAACTTCATCCATCCCGTCCTGTACTATTACAAGTATCTACCTACTGGTAAGTGTAATTAGGACAACACAACACTCACCTGTCTAACTTCATCCATCCCGTCCTGTACTATTACAAGTATCTACCTACTGGTAAGTGTAATTAGGACAACACAACACTCACCTGTCTAACTTCATCCATCCCGTCCTGTACTATTACAAGTATCTACCTACTGGTAAGTGTAATTAGGACAACACAACACTCACCTGTCTAACTTCATCCATCCCGTCCTGTACTATTACAAGCATCTACCTACTGGTAAGTGTAATTAGAACAACACAACACTCACCTGTCTAACTTCATCCATCCCGTCCTGTACTATTACAAGCATCTACCTACTGGTAAGTGTAATTAGGACAACACAACACTCACCTGTCTAACTTCATCCATCCCGTCCTGTACTATTACAAGTATCTACCTACTGGTAAGTGTAATTAGGACAACACAACACTCACCTGTCTAACTTCATCCATCCCGTCCTGTACTATTACAAGTATCTACCTACTGGTAAGTATAATAAGGACAACACACACACACACACACAAAGGTTTCTTGAAATAGATAGAACGAAGGCGTTCCGAAGGCTCTGGGTTCGAATCCTGGTGAAGGCTAGGATTTGTTCCCGGGACTGGAGGATGTCCCTGAGTCTACACAGCTCTGATGGGTACCTGACATTAGTCGAGGTAAAGTAAAGACGGCTGGGCATGGTGCTGGCCACACATCCCTTCGTATGCCATAGCCACAGAAACTGGTGAAAAGTGCTTCACCGGCCCTATGATCAATTTGATCCGACGGGTACTTTACTTTTTATCCCCCAGAATTGATGATGAGTTCCAGACTTCAAGGACAGACGATGCCCCGCCCTGATGTCCTGCACCACGTTGTGGAAGACTTTCTCACGGAGTGGTTCGAGCCGGTCGCCCACATCATCCCTCTGAGGCGGTTCCTCGAGAGCGCCCTGGGCGTGGACCTCCGCTCTTTCTATTCCAAGTCGTGTTTTCTGATCAGCATGTCGAGGGGGTCGACCAGCGAGAACTGTGAAAAGGGCTACCTGCAAGAACATGGTCTGCCTGGGTCGGAGCCGTTGACCAGGTCGTCAATAACCAATGGACTGATGTTTGCGATTTAACACGTGGAAATAAAACATTGACCGAAGAAGGAAATAATTGAAAACGTTGTTGCTGTTGTTTTTTCAATAAATTTTATTGGTGTAGAATTTCTTCGTCTAGTTTTTAAAATGTTTTCGTGGTCTAGTTGTTCGAGTGTTTTTGTC
This sequence comes from Anisus vortex, assembly GCA_949126835.1. NCBI lineage: Eukaryota > Metazoa > Mollusca > Gastropoda > Planorbidae > Anisus > Anisus vortex. Next base: position 43,356,209 of record OX421494.1, on the reverse strand, counting down.
CAGGTATTAAATATTTGCTTTTTCTAGATTGTTTGTTTAATTATAACTGGCTTCCTTTTGTTTAATTCTAACCTGCTAAATATGTTGTGGTTGTTACATAAAAAAGCATTCATCTTATACTTACTTATGTGCGTGCTAATACAAGTGAAAAATATCAAGTTGTTTAACTATGTTTCGGCTGGAGTTGAGTTGCCTTATTCACTACAATTTTCAGAATTTAAATGTGTGGTATTTAATTACATAATACAAATTCAATCTTCTTCACTCCATAATATAATCAATTGATCACGAGATAAATTGATTTTAAATGTCTTTTTGACGTCAATAAAAATTTTTGATAAATACCGAAAGCTTATTATAGTGACTATGCGAAACGTTTAAATGGAAAAAAATAATAGAGCTGTAGCTTGAACTATGTATAAGAAAATAATAATAAAGTTTAGCGCCTCAGTGTTGTGGTGAAGTGTTAACCCTTCCCGTACCGACCTACTTCTATCTATGCTGCCTTCAGTTCCGCTATATACGCGCCCGGGACTGTAAGGGTTAAGTGAAGTTTTTATTTGTTACCCTGATACATTTAGTGGAAAAAAAAGTATTTTAAAAGGAGCTTTTAATTAAAGACATTTCTCTTTGGCTGGTGGTTGTGTGCCTTACATACTAATACAAATACCACTGCAATTCACACCAAGCATGCAAAATTTAATAGAATGAATAGAAGCGCTTATAAAAATTACCATTATTATCATTTACAAGGTTTTCATTGTTGTTTTTTAAAACTCAATTCTCACGTGATAAGATCTATGTTATCTTTAGTGTTCATATATTGTCATAGTTCTCTCCAGTATATTGTTGAATGATATATGATCATTGGTAAAGATTGTATTGTGACACTTCATGAAGGAAATCGTAAATGATATGCCGGTAGTTGAACGAAATGTTAAAATAAAGAGTTGAACAATATTGTTGCACAAATGTTATGAATGAAATATTACATTGAAATTTTGAATAAAATCGTGTACGAGTTATATTCAATGTTGCAGAAAAATATTGAATGCAATTTTTAATAAAATGTTGAGGACGATTTGAATTTAAAAGTTGGATGAATGGATTGCTGCATGAAAGTTGAATTTACCGTTGAATGAAATATTGCATAAAGTATTACTCGAAATAATGAATAAAATGTTGACTATACAACATAAATAATGAATAAATGTTGACTATACAACATAAATAATGACAAACTTATAATAAAAACAGTTACATAGTCTATTTCAAGTTTTTTTGTCCGCATGCTTTACTTACATCAAACAATGTTGAACACACAACTTCTCTTAGCCAAATATCAAATATGTACAACATTCTAATACAACACATTTCATTGACTCCAAGTCGGCATTATTCATTATTTTATTGTAATAGTCAAAATGCAATTAAATTAAGGGCTTCAATATAACTTTTTTTTCTATGCTGCCATATCGTTAACATTAAATACGATATTGACCCTCTTAAAAGAGAGTCGTTTGGAATTATTCTTATTCTTATTCATAATACTGTGGAGACCCCGATAGAACCGAGGAAAGAGTCCACAATTTAAATACACATAAAATAAAAAGCATCACAAACAACAATTATAAACAGGTGACAGAGTGTCACTTTAGGTTTTTAGACCAGCCCTTCAGTGACGATTTAAAAGCCTGAACTGTAGGGGCAGTGATGGAGGCCTGGTCCAGGGTGTTCCACAGCCTAATGGCTGACGGAAAAAAAGAATATTTGTAGACGTCGGTGCGTGCATGTGGGACATGCAGCTTGAGCTGGTGGCCTCGGGTAGAGCGGGACACCTGTTGGATTCGGCCTGGCTGAGTGGACATTTCCACGTGGCGGTTCACGATCTTGTAAACAGTGGTGACCTTGTTTATCGCTCTGCGATGATGTAGGGGCTCCAGTTGAAGTTGGGCCACCAAAGCTGAGGCGCTAGTTTTAAGGCCGTAGTCCTGTAAGATACGACGTGCCGCTCGACGTTGGGTCATCTCCAGCTTAGATATCAGGTGTTGTTGATGAGGATCCCATACAGTCGATGCGTACAGGATGGGACGAGCTAAACTTTTATAACAATGGGTCTGGATCCTGGTGGAGCATCCCTTGAGGTTCCTTTGGACGAAGGCGCAAGCTCTATTTGCTTTGGCAGCAATAGATTGGACATGTGTGCCCCAGTGGAGTTTTTCTGTGATGTTCACTCCAAGGTACTTGGCATCTGAAACCCTCTCAAGAGTGTGACCATGCAAGGTATAGATAGCACAAGGTAAAAACATGCTAGAAAATTTTTTCTGAAATATTAAACCAGCAAAATAAAGACTGAACAAATGTATTACTTTATTTGACTTTTTATTATAAAAGCAAAATAATTTTTGTTCAAAGATAGAGAACCAATATAATACTTGATGTAATTATTTTAAGATTGGCTACTTCCCTTGCCCTAAAAAAAAATATTTTTTTTAATTTTTTGATGACAATATGTATTTGATCAACATATTAACATCTGGTCAGCTTAATACAAGTCATCATCACAGGTTGTCAATTTATCATCACAGGCAGTCCATTCATCATCACAGTTGGGTCCATTTATCACTGCATTACAATTAGATATTGTAACTTTAAAAAAGACACTTTAAAAAAGTCCATTGGTAACTTAAGGGAAACAATTAATAAAATATTTCAAAACGTTCGTTTTTTCTTCATTATTTCCCTTATTCTGTTTATGTCTAAAAAAATAAATGTTTGTTAAAATGTTCCAGTTCAAGCTATATTTCAGCAAATTTTAAAATGAGTTAATTTTTATGTTGAAGCAGTCGATATTTCATTGTATCTGGCATATCAATAAACCATAATGCTATGCATAAGCAGCATACCATTTTTAAAGACAATTTGTTTATACATATTTTATAATTATTTTCATAGTCGAAAACTGCCTAATCGTATGAATTAAAATTGGAATTTGTTTAGGCCTATTGGGTATGTTCGGGAGCTCAGTGGGGCTTAGATTGGTCACAAGCTTAGGGCTACATAACTTGTGTATTTAGCTTGGGAGCATAAAAAGCATTACATTGCAATAAGCAACATTAAAACAAATATACATCTAGCTTGATAACAGTGTTATGGTAATCTCTCTCGCTCTCTCATTTGCTCTTTCGTTCGCATTTTCTGTCTCTCTCTCTTTCTCTCTCATTTGCTCTTTCTTTCTCATTTTCTCTCTCTCTCTCTCTCATTTGCTCTTTCTTTCTCATTTTCTCTCTCTCTCTTTCTCTCTCATTTGCTCTTTCTTTCTCATTTTCTCTCTCTCTCTTTCTCTCTCATCTGATCTTTCTTTCTAATTTTCTCTCTCACTCTTTCTCTCTCATCTGATCTTTCTTTCTAATTTTCTCTCTCACTCTTTCTCTCTCATTTGCTCTTTCTTTCTCATTTTCTCTCTCTCTCTTTCTCTCTCATATGATCTTTCTTTCTAATTTTCTCTCTCACTCTTTCTCTCTCATTTGCTCTTTCTTTCTCATTTTCTCTCTCTCTCTTTCTCTCTCATATGATCTTTCTTTCTAATTTTCTCTCTCACTCTTTCTCTCTCATTTGCTCTTTCTTTCTCATTTTCTCTCTCTCTCTTTCTCTCTCACTTGCTCTTTCTCTCTCATTTTCTCTTTCTTTCTCATTTTCTCTCTCTCTCTCTTTCTCTCTCATTTGCTCTTTCTTTCTAATTTTCTCTTTCTCTCTCACTTGCTCTTTCTGAGTCTCTCTCTCTCTCTCTCTTTTCAACTTTCTTTCTCGCTGTTTCTCTCTCTCTCTCTCACTCACTCTCTCTCTGTCTGTCTTTTTTTTATCTTCTATTTCGTAAAGATATAAAATCAGTCCTTTAAAATAACATTATCATTACTTATCTTACAAATTTACAAAACGCTTAACATATAGAATAATACATAATAATACATTCATATCTTACAAAACAAAAATCAATATAACAAAAATTAGCTCTAATATATCAACAGTCGATTAACACATGAAATAAAATATGTATTTAAACAAACAAAACAACCTTAGTATCCAAATAGTATACAACCATTATCTTGTATGTATATGTATATATATATATATGTCTGTAGGATGTATATAGTGTCCAAAACAAAAAAAAACATTAACATGCACATATTTTGGAATAATGACATGAATATTATATACATATAATCTGTAATTATATTCTTTCATTTAAAGTCACATTTTTTACCTTTTGTATCACAAACTTAATTTTTTAACTTCTTTTATTTTCTTCTTTAAAACGAATCCAATAAATTCGGAAATACCCAAACTTGAATAAGGAAATAACCTAAAAAAGGCATATTGACCATTGGGCTAGTGAAGCAGCGTTCGCCAGTTTCCATGGCCATGGTATACAATGGGATTGGGCGGCCAGCACATACCCAATGGCCTTTAATTCACACAGCCCAACCTAAATGTCAGGTAACTATCAGAACCGAAATAGATTCAAGGTAATCTTCCAAGTCGGGCACTCAAAAAACAACAACATATGGCGCTTAACTTGGATTTGAACCCATGACCTTCAGAATAAAGATTCATAATCGGTTGAACCACCAGTATGTAACCTCTTGCAGGCAAACGAATATACATTTGATTCTGTATAATAAAAAAAATCACTTTCTTCTAGATTATGTACATTATTTAAAACAAACGACTTGATTACAGTGTTTCATATGTACAAACCCACATGAATGCATGATAAACAATGGACTTTTCCTTGTAGAAATGTCCAGCGCTCTACATTAAGACCTCGCCTTTGATAAAGAGAATCTTTAAGGGAGTGCTACACTGATGTTTTGGTAGTTGGAGGTGGGAGATGAGGCCGACAATGTGAGAGTTTATGTTCTTCTGGAGATTTTGTCGCTAAGAAATAAAAGATATATCTTTCAAACAGAAAGATTTAGATATAGAAAGAAGGGACTTAATCTCTACGGCAAGATTCGCGAAATGCACGATCTCTGTATGATCTCAATTTAAGGTTTGACAGGATATTCAAAAAATGTTTACATTTTAATACCACAATAATTATGTCTATTGATTAAAATTACACTTGCTAATGCATTTAACTTTTTTTTTAAATGTTATCACAAAGGTTAAACTTCCAGTAAGTCCATTTGTTTTTACTATCCTACCTGTAATGGATAATTTAAAATGCAGTATAAACACGTATTTACATGTATACTATATTATAAATTAAAGATTATAGGCTACAATTATTTAACACGACTATTGTGTTTTATTTTTAAAATCGGGTATTTCCTACGCCATTTTGAAAGGAGGTCGCGTATTTTACATTTATGTATTCAGTGCGCATGACCTATATAAATAATACACTGAGACAAGGGGGAAGAATCTATACAATCCTCTGTTTATTTGTTAATCTACAAGGGAAGAAAAGGGGAGAGAATCCATAAAATTATCCCAGAGACAAAGAGAAATCCCAGTGCTATCATTATCCTAAGCTGTAGTTTCTGTGAGCAGGATTTCCTTGTCACGTCAGCGGTGCTGTCACTGAGCAGCTTGGCCGAAGGGTCAGTCTTGTCCGTGCTGTGGGAGTCCACCCTGAATAGGTTTCCGCTGTTCAGCCGATGGTGGTCAGTCGGGTCGGAGCCGGACATGTCCGTGCCGCTAGGAGACCAGGCCTTGTCCGGTCTGTTATAGTCCTGGAGACATCGGCTGTAGAAAATAAATTTGATATTGTAAATACTGATTTATCAATATATATATATGCATACATATTTAATATGTGGCTCTTTAAGAGAAGTTGTGAGATCAACTTTGTTTGATGTGAGTAAAGCATGTGGACAAATAGACATGAAATAGTCTCTCTATTCTCAGAAACTGTTTTAAGAGAGTGAGAGAGAGAGAGAGAAAGAGAGAGAGAGAGATAAATATATATATATATATATATATATAGAGAGAGAGAGAGAGAGAGAGAGAAGGGGGGGGGGAGGAGAGAACTATAAATAAACAAAATGTAAATGACTTCAGTGGTTTTAAAACACTCAAATTATACCAAATTAGTCCATGGGGCCGGTGAAGCAGCGATCACCAGTTTCTGTGGCCCCGGCATACTAAGGGATTCTGTGGCCAGAACAATGCCCAGCGCGCCTTTACTTTACCCCAACTAAGGACACCCTCCAATCCCGGGGAAAAAATCCTAGCCTTCACCAGGATTCGAACCCAGGACCTTCGGTACGCCAGCCGAACACGCTGCCCACCGAGCCCTCCGAAAACTTAGGGAAGTGTGACCAGCCAGTCCTCTTAGTGTGGCCCTCTACATTTTCTTACAATCATTTTAATGATAATTTAACAACATTATCAGAATGTGCAGCCAGCTGGTCCTGCGGTTAGTTCACCGGACTGTCAAACGACACCTCGCTGGTTCTATCCCTGCCGCGAACTTCATCGCAAGAACGTCTGCAAAACTTATAAGTCTAAGTCTAAGCCCGTCCTGTTTGTATTTCATTCCTTATGTAATCCAATGACGTAATGTATGACACACCCCCTAATGAGGCCTGACCTTTTCGATAGGTCAAGGTTAAAACGTGTTCACGAATTTCCGGTTCATTACCGGCAACAATGAAATAAAAACGAGATTTTGCGGGTGTTTGACGATTTATTTATGGTCTTAAGGCACGCGTGCCAGACTTGGCACGCAGAACGATTTTCAGTGGCACGCAAGAGACCTGCAAGAAGATTTTTTAATGCAAGTCAAAATAACGTACGTCAGCATAATTAATTGGTGCTGCGTGGGCGGACTACATGTGAATGACACTGAACGTCGACTGTTTTAGTTCAGGAATGTTTGAATGCAAATATCTCATCATTGGACTTTAGCTTTGTGGTTGAATCTATTCTTGAGATCGTCAACTTTTTATAGTTTCTCAAGTCTATTCTAGAAGAAAGTGATACGGAGTATAGGTAAAGTCTTGGATAGATTCGTTTCTTGTATGGAAGCAATTATTAGGTGTATCTTGATATTTACAAAAATCGATATTGAATGGGGAGAACTGACTGGTGAAGCCGATGTTTCTGAATGACATGGCGACATATTTCAGTGAGTTGAACTTGCATTCACAAGGAAGGGTCGAAAAGCACTTGAAGTGTTGGACCAATGGAATGGATTTGCATATCTCGCCATGAAATCAATTACAAAACATTTAACTCTTTCCCTAATTTAAGGCAAATTAAGATAGATGAGATTTTTTCAGAAGTACATTGAAGCACTCAATGCGGAGTTTTCTAAACAAAGGCAAGACTTGAATTTCATGGACTCGTGTTTCCATACCACATATTAAGCCTTACTGGTTTGATCTTACTGAAAACTAATTAGATCTACATTTTCTTTTATAGTGAAGGAAAATTGGTATTTGTTTCATTTTAAACATCCGAAAAATGGGCATCGGAATGTGACGATTTGCAGTAAGTCTGAAAGGAATAGCTACTTAGAAAAGTCATCTGTTGTCAACTGCAAGGCATTCGCTCTACTTTCAGCTTTGGTTTAACTTACACTAGTGAACATATTTTATCGCACATGAAAGCTGTTTTAAGCATACCTAGAGATCACTTAAACTTGGCCACTCAGAAGTGACTAAATATGTACCTGACACTGAACAATTAGCGAAGAGCATTCAAGTATAAGACCCTCATTAAATGATGCATGCTAATTACATTCAAAAGAGTTTTTATGTTCATCTATCTTAATTAGGCATAAATATAATTATTTATAAAACAAATTTGTTTGTTTCATTATTGTAATAAATATAACAGACTTATATAATGTAATTAGACGTCTATTGTTATTAATAATTTAAAAAAAAAATAAACTTCTGAAATTTACTTTGATAATGCAGAAAATGTTAGTTTACAACGTAAATCTATTTTATACATCTATCTACACAACAACAAAATAAGGCATAATGCAGAATTTGTATAACAAAATAATAATTTAAAAGCAACACTATTTATATTTGTAAAAGATTTAAATCATTTGGCATCACTAGCACCTAGCATCAAATTTGGAGAATTTAATTAAAGGGGGATAATTAACCGGGTTTTTTTGCGTTAATATTTCTAATATGTTTCTTTTTTTGTTTCCTTTTTAAAAAAATAAATGGCTTATAATTTATAACTTTAAAATTATAAACCTATTGAAAATTATACAAATATTATATGAATAAAGAATTTATATGTACGCTTCTAAACATTACAATAAATACCCGGTTTGTATGATCACTACGCATCTACTCTACGCACCTGCAATCGCATGTAAAATACAGTAGGCTACAGTATATTAATATATGAAAAAAAAGAAACTGAAATCAAAATATAATTAACTTTTGCAGGTGTTATAGCCTCATCTTGATTAACAAATGATGATGTTAAAGACGATAATTACCATAAATGTGAAAGGTTGGTAATAAAATATTGTATTAAAGACAAATAAAAAAGATGATAATCACAAAAAAATATTAATATATATATTGAAAATTTGAAATCTCAGTTAGGCAGAGATCAATCTATAATGAATTTATAACTCTTACAAGACCTTGATAAAATAAATTCAATTGTTGATAAATTAACCATTAATGTTTACGTTGATAAATGATTTTCTCTAAAACGCTCCGGCACTAAATAAATTGTCTCATAAAAATAATATAGTTTAGCAGTTTGAATTTCGCGCTGTTGGCACGCTGAATGATTTAGAAATGCTAGTTTGGCACACTATAAGCTAACGGTTGCCGACCCCTGCTCTACATCCTTTCTTACTCGCAGCACAACGAGTAACGCAGCACACATACATGTTTTGTTAGCAAATGAACGAATGGGACCGGAAATGTTGGTACACGTTTAACCTTTAGGCTCACCATGCATGCATAATATTTAAGACTTGTCCATTCGGCCAAGGGGTTCACCGCAGACAATCCTTCACGAAAACTCTTCCGGAAGTTGTAATTACGATGGACGAGAGTCTCGCGTGCTGTAGGAGGCGAGGGTTACATCGCAGCGTCTCCCGACGACATATTTACTACTTCTGCGGCCTACGGGAGGCAAAACCCATGGAAACTTTAAAGCCCTGTAGAACTTAGAGTGTTTATAAATGCAGCTTTACTTTTTTTTATTTGCTCTGAATAACAATGTAACTTAAATATATATAATATAATTTAAAAGTCAAGTACCCGTCAGACCAAATAGAGAAAGATCAATTCTAATGAAAATAATAGTTATATACACTAGGGCAGGGGTCGGCAACCTAAGGCACGCGTGCCAAACTTGGCACGCTGAGCAATTTTCAATGGCACGCGTAAGACTAAAAAAAAAGGCCATTCAAATCTCTTCTACGAGAAATTGAGCAATATAGGAGGATGACTTTAAAGCTGTTGGCGCGCTGAATGAAATATAAATCCCACTTTGGCTAACTATTATCAAAAGGTTGCCGACCCCTGGTTTAGGTGACCTCTTTGTATGCTTAAAACATCTTTCATGTGCGATAAAATCTGCTCACAAGTGTGAGTTGAACCAAATGCTGAAAGTAGAGCGAATGCCTGGCAGCTGAGAATAGCAGCTGACTTTACTAAGCAGATTCCTTCCAGATTTTTTCCGCAAATGGGCACATTTAAATGCCCATTTTCTAAATGTTTAAAATTCAACTTTCTGTATTTTAAAATTGCCAGCATTCCTCCACTTAAAAATAAATCTACTTCTAAGAAAATTTTAGATATATCAAACAAGTTAGGCTTGATGTGGTCTAAAAAAATGAGTCCATAAATTTGAAAGTCTTGCCTTTAATTAGAAAACTCCGCTTTGGGTGGTTCGATGTACTTATAAAAACAAACAACTATCTATCTTAATGTATTCCTTAATATAAGGAAATACATGTACAGTAACATGGTGTGACTATGGTCCACTTTTGAGCTTTCTTTATATATATATATATATATATCTTAAACAGATGTCACCTTATAAACCTAAAATTAGTTGTAAATCCAGGGGACTGGCAAGTACTTAAGATAAAAACCTGAATATATTTCATATGAAATTTTTTTAGTTTAATTTAGACATATTTTGTAGGGTGGCCCGAGACACCCTGGCTTGGGGATACTATGGCCAACTATTATTTTTTTATAATTTAACCATTTTCTAATTCTTACAGGGTTGATTTTGACGGGTATTATTGGTGCATTAATTAATGACATTTACGTGTCAATGCATGTATTTAGAACTTATTGATAACCTTTTGACTGTGCCGTACAAAGCATAAAACATCAGTATATAACAGTTACTTGGCAAAATTTGTTTAATATCCAGACAAAAAAAGTGCAGATGAAACAAATTATAAAAATATAGTATTACAAATTGAAATAGAAAACTTAAATAATTAAAAAAAACTTGAAAAAGTTGAAAAAAATATTTATTTTATTATGATCTACTAATGCAAGTCTCAATGGATGTTTCTTCTTCTTCTTCTTCGTTCTCAAATGTTATGATTGGGAGGATTCAGACAACAAGTCCGATAGCTGTAATGAACTGCGCCGTGGCTGTCAGTTGCTCTAGTCCACCGAACAGTTTGTCGTTGAGGGTAGCCCCCAGGGGCCAAAAGGCTGACCGGGTAGAAAGATACAGAGGGCAGGTCTGAAGGACATGCTCCGCATTTTCGGGAGCTGTTTCGCAGGGGCACATTTCGCTTGCTCCGATTCGTAGTTTGCGGAACATATGTTGCTTTAGCCTGTTGTGACCAGTCCTTAGTCTGAAGATGATGTTTTGAAATTGGCGGGAGAGTTTGTAGTAAGCATCAATCTTTGGGTTGTTTTGTTGCAGCTCAGACCATCTTTCGGATTCATTCCTTTTGAGTATTGCCTTTATTTCTTCGGGGTGTAGAGATGGGTCTGTCTGGTTTTGTCTGCCTCCAGCTTTAGCTAAGGTGTCGGCAGTGTCATTTCCTTCATTTTGTATATGTCCAGGGATCCATTGGAGAACCAGTTCTTTAGTTATTTTGCTCAGTTTTAAAAGTTCTGTACTGAGTGATTGGTTGATCGGGGCATTTTGGTTTTTTAGAGACTGGAGTACTGTTTTGGCGTCAGAGAAGATGACAATCCGGCTGTTGGGGGATTGAGTGTGGCTTGTTAGTATATTTGCAGCAAGCTCAATTGCTTTTCTTTCTGCTCTAGTGCTATCTGAGAGGCTACCTGTGACAGTGGCTTTTTCTAGGAGTTCTCCATTTGGCCACTCTATGAAAATGCCGGCTCCTCCATTTTTCAAATCTTTTCCAGTTGACCCGTCAGTATAGACTCTGGTCCATGCATTTTGAGGGTATTGTTCTCTAATGATGTTGTTTACTGCTTCTTTTAGTATTTCGGGCGTGTAGTCAGATTTTTTTTCCTATGTTGCTTAGTTCGTCTCTGATTTTTAGAGTAGGGCTTGGGTCCCAGGGGGGGAAGTGGCTGTGGGGTTGGGTAGGTTCAATTGCAATGTTTTCTATTTTATATTTACTTTTTAGATGTTTGGCTTCTTGTATAAAATTGGATCTTTGAAGTCTTTTTGTTGAGGAGGTTTTGAGTAGCTTGGGTTTTAGAGGGTGATGACCTGATGCTTCTAACTTGGTGAAGTGAGTAAGGATTTTGGTTTCTCGTCTAGTTTCCATAGAGCTTAGGTTGGTTGCATCCTCCATTGCTCTGATCGGGGTAGTTTTCATTGCTCCTGTTATGATTCGAAGTCCTAGGTTTTGAACTTTGTCTATTTTTCGGAGGTTTGATTGGGCTGCCGTACCCCACACTGTGGCTCCATATTCTAGGGTAGGCCTTATATAACTGGTATATGTTTTTTTCAAGATAGAGTGATTTGCACCCCAGTCTGAGCCAGCAAGTTTTTTCATCAAAGCTAGTCTTTGGATTCCCTTTTTAATGGATGTTTAATTGTAGCGACCATTGGTAAGTCCTGAGCATAGTGACTTGTTCTGTGAGTTAAAATATACAAAATTTGTTTAATTTGGTACATTCAATGGTTTGGTATTTATAATGGTTCTATAAAATGGTTTTACTGTGTGAAAAAAATGTCATTGCCAATTTTTTCACAGACATTGTTTTCTAATATAAAAAAAGTTAATTTGTTGCTTTAAAAATCGGATGCATTTTTCTTTCTTAGTGCAAATCTGTTTCAGTGAACACAAAATGAATAATACACCGAAAAAGGTTAACTGTGTGCAATAAATCCAAGAACAAAACAACTTCTCACCATGGCCATAGTCATCCCGTCAACGCTGTCATTGTAAGGGGTGACTATGGCCACCCTTATTCTAAGAAAAATAGCGGTGATCGTTTTTATTTCAATAATAGTTCCCGTTAAATAAGTCTTAGAAAGATAGAAAACATAAGTTAATTAAATAAAATAACCTTAAAAAGTTCTGGGTAGTAAGAATTTTACTGGTTGACTTAGCTATGCTTAAAATCGCATGTCAGGCGGCCATGTTGAAAAGATGTCTGTACCTCAGAAAATACTCTGTTCACCGTGAAAAACTGCTAAATAGTAACCTATATCTTTATTATGTATTATATACAATTGAAAGACCTGAAATTATAATATTTTTGGATTTATGTCACTCTAAAACATTTTTTCCTTAATGGCCCAAAGTCACCCAGGATGGCCACGTTCACCCTATCTTACGGTAGTTAAATGTTTTTGAAATTGATTTCACGGCACGATATCTCCAGGATCCATGTAAATCCATTCCAGTGGTCCTTGTAAATGCAAGTTCAACTGACTGAAATGTGTCGCTATGTCATTCAGAAACATCGTCTTCAACTTCAACAGTCAGTTTTACTAATTTAGAACCGTATTTTTTAATCAATAAAAAACACCTCTTGAAGGTCACTAGAGTGTCATTGAAAATCGCTCTGCGTGCCAAGTTTGGCACGCGTGCCTTAGGTTGCCAAACCCCGATCTAAACTTGACCGCTCATTAATTGATACAGACTATTTATATTTAAAAGATTTGTTTATGTTTATCGTCAATCGTCTTTAATTAAGCATAAATATAAATAATTCTGAAACAAATTTATTTGTATTTTTAACTATATATATTTATATAGATTGATAGATAAATATATTAGAGATGTATTCAATAGTACTATAATAGGTAATTTCAGTTATTATTAATGTTTCAAAGAAAAACTCCTTAAATGGACAACAATTAATGCAGGAAATGTTTATTTACAACTGTTAAAAGTAAATTATTTTAATCCTCTAATAATTGAATCTTGTAATGAAAACCATTATGCTGGATTTATATGTTTTAAAAAATAGTTAGTAATATTTGTTATATTACAAAACATTTTTTTTATATCATTATTGCATCAAATTGGGCAAAAAAAAAATTAATTAAAGGGAGATAATTAACCTGTTTTTTTATTTGCGCTAATATTTCTAATGTTTCTTTTTTTCTCTTATATAAAAAAATAAATGACTTACAATTTATAGCTTTGAAATTATCAAACTTTTTAAAAGTATTTAAAGTTATATAAATATTATATGATTAAAGAATTAATATGTATATTGTTAAACATTACATAAACTACCCGGTGTGTATAATTACTACGTATCTATTCTACTTAACGACACTTTTGATTCGAATCTCAACTGAATACTTCAAAATTAAAAGACTTCTCAGGTAATCTGAGATCAAAGATCAAGTAGCATTTGCAGGTGTTGTATCCTCATCTTGACTAACAAATGATAATGTTTAGACAATAATTACGTTAATTATGTATGAAATATAAAATGCTTTAACGATTTTGTACATATATAATCTCCTTTGTTTTTAGTCTTGGTCTTGCAACGGAGTTAAATTAATTGTCCTATAGAAATAATTTTAAAAAGTATAATAGAGCAGGTTGACTTTCAGGCTGTTGGCACGCGGAATGATTTAGAAATCCTAGTTTGGCACATTGTTAGTAATAGGTTGCTTACCCCTGATCTACATAATTAAGATAATATGACAAATTCTACTGTTTTTGTTTTAAAGGCTATGATGTGGAAAATAGAACATTGGATTTAAAAAACACAGCCGGGACAAGCTTCCAGGTACAAAGACAATTTAGATTACGAAAACAATCGTTCGATTACATTTTTTGTTTGTTCTTGGCGATATTAGCTCAAGATATAAATAGCCTGGTGTACCGAGCTGGAACCATTGACTATAATAAAATTGGCCGCTTGCTCTATTTTTAGAGCTTATATGTTCTTTTTTCCTTGCGCATCCAATAACCCTGACTAAAATTTACTTCTACGCTCCTACGTTTGCCTAAAGGTTTCCGTTGTAAAAATGTATTCAACTTTCAATTTTAATTTTAAATTTTTCATTGAGAAAATCATAGCGATTAAATAAAACAGAAGTGCACAGTAGGCCTACAAAAGGAAATCAGGAATTCCGAAAAGAAGTCATTCGAGTCATCAAATAGCAGAAATATTAAAGCTAGCGCTCCATCTTATTATAGTCTTTGCTGGAACATAGGGACGATTTAACCAAAACGTCAAAATTTTTATTGTTTTATCAAATTTCTTTGCAAAAAACAACGACCTAAAATTCCCTTATATTTTGTATAGTTTAAAATGAAGCACTACTTTTTTGGGTACGATATAAACCTTGAACGTACAATGTAAAATTATAATGGGCTCAGACTTACACTGTCAGTGTGTTTCCTTGTGGTTGGCCGCTGCGGGGCCCACATTTCTCCACGCTGAAGGCCGTGAAGCCCCAGGTCACCATGTGCTGGTCTGCGGCGTTCGCCACCGGATATCCGCTGTGGCCGATGTAGTCGCCTCCGTGCGTGGTCGCGGACAGGATCCTGGACAGTTGACCGGAAGGGTCGCCGTGGGCACTATCGCAGCGACCCACCACGACCACAGCTCCTGTTCTGCCCAGTCCGTCGCAGTAAGGTGGTGGTGGCGGGCTTGGCGTCACCAGGGTCGGCGTCACCAGGGGCTCCACCTCGTGTATGGTGGGGAGGGTCGACGTAAACAGCGAATGGCAGCTCTCCCTCCTCGTGCGCTGGGGGGAGGGGCGGGCGGGCCCGCTCCAAAAGCCGTTGCTGTCCTGGATGTCCATGTCGGAAGCGACCTCGGCGTTGTCACCTTGACTTTTGCGCCATGTGTTGAGAAGGAGGCTCACCTTGTATGAGAATGGCGCCAGAGTTCACGTGCTGATAACTAAGTTCTCTTTAGATTGATGCAGTCATAAAACTGTCTTGAGTGAATTATTACATTATGAGATGCCACGATTATGTTACAATATGCTTGGTCTTAACATTTCAATGTCACTGTATTATTTTGGAGGTCATACCTGGCGTTTTCGAGCAGTATGCTAACTGTATGATTACTGGATACTCATTGTATGCTAGCTGTAAGATTGTTGTATTGTTACTCTATAAAAGTATGATTACTATATACTAGCTTTATGACTAGGCTACTGTATGCTAGCTGTATGGTAACTGTATGCTAGCTTACGTTATGCCTACTATATGCCTTCAGTTTGCTAACTAGGCTAGTTATAATATTTCAGTATACTTCCGTGTATGTTAGCTATATGCTTACTAAATGCTTACTCTATGTTTACAATTGCCAGTATGTTTTTTTAAATATGTTCGTGACGCCTGGACATTACGTAAGCGCCAGGTAATTATCGGCTGGACCATACACCTCGTGACACGTCAACAGATCTCGTGTTCGAGCACAACTACGCTGGCGATTCCTGGGGAGGCTGACGGCACTGACCTGTAAATCATCGCAACTCGCTACATCTGTTCTGGGAAACAAAGAAGAGACACGAGTTACAACCAACGCACTACATTACTAGAATGTAAACAATTCCAGTATAAAGATTGGAAAATTATGTCAATTTCAACATCTGTTTTTACATGTTGTTGTTGTTTTTTTGTTGTTTTGTTGTTTTTTGTTTTTAAGTCAACATAGCCTACGTGGAAACACATCCCGACCCCTTTTTTTCTTCAAATTCCAGTCACATCTACGCATACATACAAAAAGAGATTATTTGTATTTATAAAAAAATCGCATATTCTATATCATTCATAAGTCATCTATGAGACCGCGGCGCGGTTCGGCTGGCGTTTCGAATGTCCCAGGTTCGAATCCTAGTGAAGGCTAGGATTTTTTTCCGGGTCTGGAAGGTATGTGACCTGCTATTTTATTTAGTTGGGGAAAAGTACACCAGGCCACACAGTCTCACCTATCTTTCCTCCACCCACCCCCCCCCCCCCAACCCTCACGATTCTCTTTCTCAAGGTACTGTCCCACTGGCCATTCCTGTCCATTACAAGGTGTTGTTCTCCTCTTCCCTTTCTACGTCTCCCACTTTCTTTCTCTCTCCCCCGCGTGTCATGACATGCGAAATGGTCTTTGCAAGGCTTCACATAGTAATTTAACAATACTAAAATATTTGGGAATGCCCCCCCCCTCCTCCCTTCACTTCCCTGGAAACATTTGAGCATTAACCCATTGATACTTCTATCAACAAAAACGTAACGATAATAATAACGGTCACTGGTATAGCTATAATGGTGGCATTTGAGCATTAACCCATTGATACTTCTATCAACAGAAACGTAACGATAATAATAACGGTCACTGGTATAGCTATAATGGTGGCATTTGAGCATTAACCCATTGATACTTCTATCAACAGAAACGTAACGATAATAATAACGGTCACTGGTATAGCTATAATGGTGGCATTTGAGCATTAACCCATTGATACTTCTATCAACAGAAACGTAACGATAATAATAACGGTCACTGGCATAGCTATAATGACATTTGAGCATTAACCCATTGATACTTCTATCAACAAAAACGTAACGATAATAATAACGGTCACTGGTATAGCTATAATGACATTTGAGCATTAACCCATTGATACTTCTATCAACAGAAACGTAACGATAATAATAACGGTCACTGGTATAGCTATAATGGTGGCATTTGAGCATTAACCCATTGATACTTCTATCAACAGAAACGTAACGATAATAATAACGGTCACTGGTATAGCTATAATGGTGGCATTTGAGCATTAACCCATTGATACTTCTATCAACAAAAACGTAACGATAATAATAACGGTCACTGGTATAGCTATAATGACATTTGAGCATTAACCCATTGATACTTCTATCAACAAAAACGTAACGATAATAATAACGGTCACTGGTATAGCTATAATGGTGGCATTTGAGCATTAACCCATTTATACTTCTATCAACAAAAACGTAACGATAATAATAACGGTCACTGGCATAGCTATAATGGTGGCATTTGAGCATTAACCCATTGATACTTCTATCAACAAAAACGTAACGATAATTATAACGGTCACTGGTATAGCTATAATGACATTTGAGCATTAACCCATTGATACTTCTATCAACAGAAACGTAACGATAATAATAACGGTCACTGGTATAGCTATAATGGTGGCATTTGAGCATTCCCAGAACGCTACACAGATTCTGGTGCTCTCTATTTGTTTCCTGGAAACTTGGACGGTTTGATGGGAGACGTGCTAGGATGCTAAAGGAATGAGATTGGGCTGTTTTCTCGTAAAAAGTTTAGTATAGAACTCTCTTCATCCTGGAGAATCTTGTCGGTGTATACAGAGGGAGATCAGAGAATCTGTTGTGTCGCCACTTCTATATCAGTGTTATGATGTTGTTGTTTATTTTGGTTCAACAAAAACAAAAAGGCAGGGCGCCACTTGGAGTATTTGGGAAGAAAAGGGAGGAACAAATGTGAAGATGGAAAGGGGGTAGCAGGATAGGTGTTATGGTAGGAAAGATGGGGGGGGGGGGTTGGAGCAGGAAAGTTGGCAGGGGGGGGGTAGGAAAGATTGAGGGGGCGTAGGAAAGATGGGACATATTGGGGAGAGGTAAAGTCTCGTTGATCATCATTTTAATTTGTTTAATTAAACATATAATATTACATAGATCAATATATACACATATCATACAATTTGAAAGACTGACAAATGAACAGCAATACAAACCGATAGATAAATATGTGTCGTATATAGCTAGATATACAGACAGTCAGAAAGATAGATAGATGGTAGAGTTTTTCATGAACTGTAAAACATGATTGTCTGAGTTTATCATAGATAGATAAATATAGAGATAGATAGATACCCTAATAGATAGAGTTTATTAAAGAATTACAAAATATTATTGTCTGAGTTTATTATTAACAATTTATCAACTTACCATTAAGATAAGGGAAAAAACAGAACCACAACATAATTTCAAAATGTATTTATTTGTCACTACACGTAACTCTTGCTAAACACTAGCGCTCGCACTATAGAGTTATCCCACTTGTGAAGCACAGAGTTACGGAACGCCGTTAGCACCACAAGCGACGGGTGACATTTACGACGAGACATGGGGAGAAGGGGTTGTAATTCGGTAGGCCGAGGAAGGGGAGAGTGATGGGATGGGGGGGGGGGGCGAGAGTGGAGAAGAGGAATGAAGAGAGTGTCGCGCATCAGTGACATCACTGACAGTTTGAATGAACCTCCTTTCCCCCCGCCATATCGGTATAATTCTCCAGTTTTGAATCTGAGGCGCTGACCTATACAAGGCGATCTCATAACTCGAGCAGAGTTGTATTACAACATTGTTCTATTTTTTGTCGCAATCGGATTTTTAATTACACACAAAAAAAAAAGCCCAGAAACAGAGAGAGAGAGAGAGAGAGAGAGAGAGTAGTCTAGTTTAATGACAGTATTTGATAATCTCTGATTCACTAACTTTTACAATAAAAATCATTTTATTCTATGTGGGACAATTGTTATAATATAGTATTTACACACGCACATGTATATCGTTGGTATATATTATAAAAGGAGAGAGCCAAGTGATAGTAAGAGAGAGAGAGAGAATGAGATAAGGAGCGAGAGAGAGAGAAAGAGAGGGAGCGAGAGAGAGAGAAAGAGAGGGAGCGAGAGAGAGAGAAAGAGATAAGGAGCGAGAGAGAGAGACAGAGAGGGAGCGAGATATGGAGAGGGAGCGAGATATGGAGAGAGAAAGAGAGGGAGCGAGATATGGAGAGGGAGCGAGATATGGAGAGAGAAAGAGAGGGAGCGAGATATGGAGAGGGAGCGAGATATGGAGAGAGAAAGAGAGAGATAAAGAGAGCGATGGGGAAAAGTTGATTGTTAAGAGAGAGAGAGAGAGAGAGATGGGGGAGAGAGAAATAGAGCTTGGGAGAAGAGTATTGGAGAGGCTGAGAGTGGGCTACGTGAGAAAGAGTAAGTGAGAATGAGGTAGAGAAAAAAGTCTAGAAAGAATACGAGGGAGAGAGAGAGAGTGTGTGTGTGTGAAAGAGGCAGAATAATAGTGTAACAGAGAGAGAGAGAGCGCGCTAAGATAGTTTTTAATAGAGTCTAAAATAGATTCAGAAAGAGAGAGAGAAAGAGAGATTCAAAGTGAGAGAGAGAGAGAGCGAGGGGGGGGGGGTACCATTTCATTTTAAACCATCATAGGTCATAGCAGACATTTAATGTATAAAACATCCATGCAGTACAGAATTTCTAACTATAGAACTAGACCAAAATGTGTTGTGTCCCCTGAGCCCGGGGCAGCCGTGACTGAGCCGTGTTGACTTTACATGGGCGGCTGGCCCTGTATAGTCCTCCGGACTGTCAACTTGACAGCCATTGTTCTAACCCTGTCGCCGTTTCAATTCCTGCCGCCATGTAAGAGGTTTAGGCAAATGATGTATACCGTATTAATCTTTCTTTTTTTTTTCTAGAAGAAGCGTCTCATAAGATAAGATGAAAATATTTTTTTTAATTCCATGTAGCAAGAAAAACATAACCTCAAAAAATGTTGCCGTAAGTCGAAAACGTTCGGGGAAACAACTGACCTAGACTAATTTAATTCATAAGTTACAACCATGAATTAAAAATGTAAAACGTCCTAAGGTTTTCTAAGGCTATAAATAGTCATAGGAAAAGCTATCACGTGATTTTGTTTAACTTCCTGACCTATTTCTATAAACGGGAATATCCGTTTATTCAACGCTGTGTGAAATTATGGACAAGTCTTAACGTGTATGCATGCATAAAAGGTCACGTGCAAAAACATTTCCGTTCTTACTCGATCATTTTATTCGAAACAATGTCTGTGTGCTACTTTACTGGTTGTACTCAAATTTGTTGGGGATTAAAATTTATTTCATTTCCAATAGATGTTTACAAAACAAAACAATGTATTGTGAAAGTCAGAAGGGAATAATCACCTTTTTAAAATATCAAACTTATTGCTTAATGCAAAAGAATTTTTGTTATTCGTGTTTATGAATTTAAGCATTTTGTTTTTCAATAACCAAGAAAACGCAACTCTTGACTCATTTATTTTGTAAACAAATAAAAATTTAACGTCACGCGACTAACACTTGAGTGTTAATTATCGCCTGTTCACTTTTGATGTTAAAAACGGATTCCCCATAACTAATATTGTATCCTTTGTATAATTCTAAAAGACTAGAACTGGCCTTCGAGGTTGAAATCAATTGTCAAACACCAGCAAAAGCATGCTTTTTTTGTTATTAGTTTAAAAATAGAACAGGAAGTTCACGAACGTTAGGGTTCAAAAGTGCACGCCTCATTAAGACTTGTCAATTATTCCCTTCTGAATAAATGATGTAGTTGAAGTTTTGGTTTCATTTAAAACGTTACACCGAGATCTATGTATAAGATTAATAGGGACAACCTCGGGACTTACATTTTTCAGGAACTAGTTGAAGGGGGAGGGGTGGAAGCGTCCCACTATATCTTGGCGCTCAACATACGTCACTGAGCGTGTTGAGCGTGTCACTATTGCTGTTAAGTTGGATCTGGCATCAGCGGAAACACGGGCGAGGGCCAGCCTAAAGACTTTGTGGAGGAAGGAATAGGCGCAACAGTGCGTGTCTCGACAAGCCCAGTTTTATGAAAGGCCAGGTCTATAGTCTGTTGTTTGTTTGTTTTTTTTGTACTACCGGACGAAAAGTACAGATATACGAGGTGATGCCGCAACGTTATTGTTCACATTACACCCTGGACTTAAACAGACGAAATGTTCGTTGATACTTTTATAATGAAGTACAGCTTAGTCGCCTGTCGTGTCGGGAATGTGACAGAACTCAAGGCGGGGTAGCACCTTAACAGTTGATCACTTTATTACACATTGTTGGGCCTGTAGAGGTTGGCATGTCGTAAAAGCGCTACGATCTGTGAAAAGTTTTCAGTAACGTAAAAAAGCACCGATGTATATATTTTATCTATTAGGTCCATCTGTAGTGGTTATCTATTTTGCAAATCTTTGTATCTACCTTACTATCGTGTCAATAAATCTATCGTGTCTATCTATTTATATATCTAACTATCTTGTCCTTTTATCTGTCGAACTATTTGGTTCTTCCTTCCTTTTTCATTCTATCCATCTATCTTTATTATCAATTGATCTATTTATTTGTCTATCTGTCTGTCCATCTATTATGCCTATCCACAATTATATTTTGTCATTCAATCTGTTTATTTCTCTATCTACCTGTCTATCCATCTGTCTATATATTAGGTAGCATGTGTCACGACATTTGATTTGCGTGGTCCGGCAAAGAATACTTTTAAAAGAAATATCTTATAATGGAAAATTCGACTAACACAGTTTTTGTTTTTAAAGAATTATAAGTTATCTCATTAACCGTAGTTGAAAATACACGAATACACCAGTACTGTCCCTTTGAACTGAATTGAACATTCAATGACGTCGTATCTTGTCTGGTCTTTTAGTCTGTGGTTTAGTCTGTTCTAGTCTTCGTTTAACTTCTCCAGACACTCGGCCATTTTGAATTCGCATCAGTAAGATAACAAAACACAAACATAGCATGACTGCCCCGGGGATTCTATAAATAGTCTCCATTGACTAGTCACAAAGGGACGCTATTCCTCATTAGCTAATTATCAAATGCTCCTATACAGAAGATTATATCCCTTGCAAGTATTACTTTTATAATAAATTATTATAATCTGTTATTGGTTTTCTTGACTTGTTCAG